>JAQFVV010006223.1:1542106-2142106 GCA_028023455.1 Epiperipatus broadwayi | reverse complement strand
GCGGGAGAACGGGGTTTCTCTCGTCGAAATGCCTAAACCACTATCATGCCGATAGAAGAGACAAGCCTAACATAATGGGAAAGATGATGCCACCAGCCGCCGAGTAAAATTCACCAAAACAACAGCCAAGAACTTGCAGTCCAGATAAATCATACCGGTACCATTTTATTTTTCAAAATGCAGAGCTCTGTGTAATTCTGTGTAATTCTTTATGTAAATATATCTATATAAGTTAGCTAACTTTCTTTTAAAATAATGATAAAGCTAAATGTAATCAAAACTTAGAATCCATTTCATATTTTAAATATGTCAATTGCTATCAAAATTTAATGTGTTAAAGTTTAAATAATCTGACTTATTTATATGTTCCTTTCATTTAAAGTACTTTGTAAGTGTCTAATTTAAAGTTATATCACTGCGGTTGTGTCTATATTTCTTTGCTTATTTTATTTTAAATGCTTATTATATTTCATATGCCAATATTTTGAAACAGTGAGCACTTAATTTCACGTATATTTTAAGAAGATATTATTTGAAAATCTTTGTATAATTTGTTTGTAGCGTCAACTTTCTGCGCTGTTTCGAAATCCTATTTTTTTTATTCTTTAAATGATTTAATATGTGAAATGTGGCTTTTTTTATAATCAACCAGTTAAAAACTTAAATTTAGCCTTGATCATATAAGTATATTTGACATTTAAATTCTTAAGTCCATAGAAATATACTTTCCCTCCTTAAATATTTATTATCTATAAGTAACTTAATATATTGAACATGTCAAAGTACAGATGTAGTAATATTGCCTCTCGTAGCATAGACGTTTATTATCAGGTTACCCAAGAGTTGGTCCCAATTTGATAGAGCTAATATGCTCATAACTCGTATTTCATAGTATGAAATATACTATTCTCTGCTTGTCGGATGTGATAGTATTTTATAAAAAATATTCTCGTTTTGCTGCTATACGTAATATACGTATCTTAAGATGGAGCCACGGTGTTGCCAGCACATCTTCTCTTATAGGGTAGAGCAGTAGCGAAGCCTGAGCCAAGGCCAGGTTAGCACGTAAGACCCCCGCCATTCCTGAACACAATGTTCCTTTTCACACAGCATTGCGATCGGTTACAGGGTACCGGCGGTTGTCGCAAGAACCCTGAAGTTATTTCATCCATCCACAGAGCGACTTTTCCTATTATTGTTTACCTGTGCCATAGCGCATTGGTAAAATCTTATTTCAGCCAACTCTCCCACCTTAACATAACGCTTTCAGTATTCTGAAATTTTCTCTCGAAAGCCATGTTCGATCGATCATTACTTGAGCTGGTTTATGCGCTCGTTATTAAATTATATTGTATATTTTAGTAAATGAATTCATGATCAAAGTTTAATATAATTATTTATATACCAGCCACAAATGTAATAGGATTTGGCTTATCGAGATTTATAGACATAACGTAGTGATTAATTATGTATCAGTTGTAAACAATTCATAAGATGGGCATATGTTAAACCCCTCTATGAAATTTAATGATTACTTATGTAAAGTGATTTTGAATTGTATATAAAAAGAGAATGTGTTCTCTTATCCACCCAATGTTTGTACATTCGACGCTGAAATGTGTAAAACTTATCAATTTCATGCCAATTGTAAATAAATATATAATTAATTTAATGTATTTCGTTCTCTGTTTTGTTATTGATCTAATTCAATCCAATTCTAATTACTATTTATAGTCTATATATGTGAAAACTATGCATTAAGTTAAATTAAATTTAGTGATATTTTAGTCAATTAAGAACCTTTCTTTTATTCATCAGAGTCTTATTGCTTCTCCGTGACCTATGTCGGCCATGTGGAAAGAGGTATACTATGTGTAATTTCAAGGTGGTCATTTGTAGGGTCTTGAGTCTTGGAATCCTGGCTTAAGAGTTGAAGTGCGGTCGGACTCGGGATGTTACAGTCCTAGTCTGGTCAGCTTCGGTCTCTTTTGCATGGATTCTGAATTTTGTTACGCGAATGTACAAACTTGACTATTACAATATGTGAGGGTTGGTTCAAATTTTGAGTCCTTCAATTTTCTTTGTTCAAATACTGAGTCTTTTAATCTTTTTCTAAGAGCAAAGTTAATTATAGGCTTTCATACATTGTGTATTGCCACACTGGGTTGACTTATAGAATTGTTTGCCATTGTCATATGAACAGCCTCCTTGAATTTTCTTTTTTGCACATTTTCCTGTCCCATATTTTTGTATTTTCTCAATTAAACATGGTCATTAGTACATACATGGTCTGCTACTATAGTTACATTTGTTTGTTTTTTTACCCATTAGTTTATGTTCTTTCAATCACTGTTCAACAGGGTGACAAGTTTCACCAATATACTTTTTCCACATTCACATGGGATTTAATAGATGCAGTTCTTGTTCTTTAACATTTCCAATTTAGGCTTGGTAGAAAAAGAATTCTTCAAAATGTGGTATGGCTTTGGAAAGCTATTTTAATGTGATATTAACTGCAGATTTTCTTTAATTTGTCTGCCATTCCTGATATGTATGGATACACTTCAGTACTAATAATTTCTTTTTCTTTTGGTGTCTCTTTGCTGTCTATTAAATGTTTCTTTGATGACCACTGATGGATAATCATTCTTCATAAGAGTTTGTTCTACGTGAATCTTTTCATTTTCCAAATCATTGGTTCCCGAATAAACTTCCTTTGCTCTATTCTATAGTGATAGTATAATACCATTTTTAGTACTTCTGGTATGATTGGATATATATCTTGCCAGTGTGTATTGGTTTCCTATACACTCTTGTTTTTACTTTGCCCTGAAGGAGTCTTGTCACAAGAACATCTAAGAATGCCAATTTTTGTTCTTGTTCTAATTTCATTGTGAATTTAGGTGAAGGAGATATGTTGTTGATATGCATCCAGAATGACTGTAATTGCACCACACTATACAACCATATATACTATCAACTTATTGAAGTCATACTTCAGACAGACATGGAGTAGTATTTATGACTGGTTTCAAGTTCTTCCATGTAAATGTTGCTCAACAAAGGTGACAGTGGTGATCCCTTGGCCATCCCTTGATTTTGTTGAAAGAATTATGAGTTTTATTGAAAGTACATTGTTGCTATGTAGAATATCAATAATTTCATTATACTATCAATAGGTAGAGGTGTTCTCATTTGTAGACTATTATCACCATATAACCTTTTTCTTACAATAGACAATGTCTCATCACATGGTACATTTATAAATAGACTTTCCAATCAAAGCTGACCAGTATGTTAGTTCTTTCTATTTTCATGTCCCTGACTAATTCTACAATGAAGGATTGTGTCCTGTATGTCAATAGACTAAGAACGTTGAAAAGAAATCTTGACAAATTTTGACATGGTGAATTTCTAGAACTAACAATAGGACTTAATAGAACATTGTCTTTATGCATTTCAGGGAGTCCATATTGAAATACAAAGTTAAATTTCCTTTTTTCTGGATCACTGAAATACCTGTGATGTTTGCAGAATAATTCTTGTAATTTTTCCTTTGTATTTGGAATTGGATTTTTAGCTACATTTTTATATTAGCCTGCTGTGAGAAGTCCTTGTATTTTGTTATCATCATCAGTTTTATCCATTACAACTGTAGTGTTATCTTTATCAGCAGAAAGAATGATTATAGATATATCCTGAATGAGAGATTTATTAGCCTTCCTCTCATCACGTAAAATGTTTGATTTCTGCTTTTGTTCTCTCAAGAATTCTTTTAACTCTCCAGCATAATTCTGCTACTTTTTCCAGCGGCAATGTTTGGGTAACTTCCTCAGTGGCTGCTATTATATCTAATAATAGGACACTAGATGGTGTAATGACAAAGTTTAAACTCTTTTCCAAAAACAGATAATTTAGCATCAGTAAGGTGTTTAGAACTAAGATTTTTCTCAGATGAAGCTGATAGATTTCTAATTGTGGTTTGACTTTTGATTTGCCTATGCAGATTAACAAGATTCTTCTGATGTTCTTTTATTTTTCCATGTAATTTACAATATGATCTTTTTACTGTTTAACAAATTCTTGAGAAATCTTCATCTGTAAGTTTATTTTTGTAGAAAACTGTTGTTTTTGGTCTGGATTACAGACCCAACCATCAGGAAATAATATAAAATAATACTAAGACAAGTATTACAATTAATATATTTATTATATGTATAACTATATACAAATTATTTATAAATGCTGAGTATTGGAGTTTAACGTAAACTCTGAGTTCTGCCTACCACTTCTAGCTACACCTGATAGCTTGCCTCACAGTTAGGGTGTATGGCTCTTCCAGCTGTACAAGACAGCTTGCCTCGAGCCAAGTGTGGTCTTAGCAGCATCCGGTATCTGTTGGACTTGCCTGTCTGTGTAGATTAAATAGTGTAGTGCTATCAATGGGAATACTTGCTGCTGTTTAGGTTAGCAGAGTTTTTCTGGAAGAACGCAAAGAGTCTGTTCAGGTTAGACACGTTCTTCCCTGATTCTTACCAAAGGTTGACCATTTATACCCAGATCCCTGACCTTATTGAAAACATTCGGATTCAGCAAGCATTATTGCTTATTGGCCTGTAGTAATCATTGGCTATGTTTTTATCTATACATCAGCCTATTGGCCTGTGGTAAACAATGCTTAATCCGATCAGATAAAGAGGCATCTGGAATAGTCTACTTCTGAGAGAAGGGAGGACTATAACACCCCTTCCCTGGCTAAAATTTACCCTAGAGAACATAGTCATGCAGGTGTGCTGGAAGATGACTAAAGTGCTTTGGTGCTGCTTCATTTAAGAACTTTTTAAATTGGCACGTAAGTGCTAATGTCCGGATTCGTGTTGCGAATTCTCTAGCTTTTTTTCCCTCTGCCTGTGTACAGAGATTGAAATATCTCTGCATTATTGTTAGTGGTTTGGGGGGGAAATATTCGGTGAGAATCGTCAACGCCTTCTCAAAATTCAAATCAGCCAGTTTTTCTAACCCAATTTGCAATTTTAAAATATTATACATCTGCACCCCGATTATAGTTATCAGCATCACTAATTTTATATCAGACTTTTTGATCTGATTGGCCTGCATATAAAAAATTAGGCGCTCTTTGTAGCTTGACCAGTTTTCAGGAACCCTGGATCAAAAGCTTCCATCAAGCCAATTATATTAGCTATTTTTTTATTTTATTTTTCTCTGTTATCACGTGAGAAAAATATTTTTTCCGTATATTTGCGAGTAACCACTCAATACGGTTATGTTCGACAGATTTTTTACTCCGCTAGGGCGAGCTTATGTCTTTTTTAGCAAGGCTAATTTTGATTGGTTTAATCGTGTTTGTAATCACTTTATTTTTCCTCCCAGAAATAAATGATTTTGACAATGGCTGTTTAGTAAATACTATTTCGTGCATTTTACTTATTTTGCCAGAAATAAGTGATTTTAAGAATCACTGTTTAATAAATACATATTTCACTTGGACAGTATTTAAGAGTGATTTAGTAATCACAGCTTCGTAACTTACGAGTGTCTATATAATTGCGCACTCGCGTATTTACGTTTTCCAAGTTTTTTCTTTTTTCAACCGTGGGGAAAAAAAATCTTTTGTCAAACTGCACCAAATCTGTTGTGTTTGGTCTTGATTACAGACCCAACCAGCAGGAAATAATATAAAATAATACTAAGACAAGTATTACAATTAATATATTTATTATATGTACAACTATATACAATACAATATATATACAAGATAATATTTACAAATGCTGAGTATTGGAGTTTTACATAAACTCTTAGTTCTGCCTACCACTTCCAGATATACCTGATGGCTTGCCTCACGGTTAGGGGGTACGGCTCTTCCAGCAGTACAAGACAGCGTGCCTCGAACCAAGTGTGGTCTTAGCAGCATCCGGTCTCTGTGGGACTTGCATAGCTGTGTATATTAAATAGCATAGTGCTATCAATGGGATTACTTGCTGCTGTTTAGGTTAGCAGAGTTTTCCTGGGAGAATGCAAAGAGTGTGTTCAGGTTAGACACATTCTTCCCTGATTCTTACAAAAGGTTGACTATTTATACCCAGATCCCTGACCTTATTGAAAACCTTCGGATTCAGCAAGAATTGTTGCTTATTGGCCTGTAGTAATCATTGGCTATGTTTTTATCTATACATCAGCCTATTGGCCTGTGGCAAACAATGCTTAATCCGATCAGATAAGGAGGCATCTGGAATATTCTACTTCTGAGAGAAGGGAAGACTATAACAAAAACATTCCACATTTCTAATGGAACACAAAGTTTGACACTTGAAAAACCATTGAACATTTATTCTTTTTCTCAATAAGGCCTCATTTGCTCTCTGAATAATCTTCTCAGCTACCTTGAAGGAAATAGGTTTTAATTGCAAACCCTTAGGAATAATCCTTATCAATTTACATAAAATTGAAAGATTTTCTTCTTTAGCCAGTTTTATATATAATTTTTTTATAATATCTAAACTTCAACATAGCATCGGGCCCATACCAAGTGTTTATTATTTGCTTGAAGGTGAAAATTTTTAACTTTTAATTGAACTTTTCAAATACAAACAACTTATTTAACTTTAATTGAACTTTTCAAATACAAACAACTTATTAGTAATAACATTCAAATAGACAACACCGGTTAGTAATGACACATTATTTTGAGTAGTAGTATTTTTCACTCGTTTTCAGGGGTTGCTAGCCTAACCAGTGACAGAATTAGCATAGGAGTCGATCTCACACTTTTAAAATTTCAAATATCGAATTTAAGACAAACATTCTAACCAAATGAGCTATTCTGTGAAAGGCCACATAGGAGAAATTTCATATACACCTGGGTTTCATTTTATGCGGTAGATAGGTTCCACAGAAAACCCCCATTAAAAAAAATCGCACAAAAATAGACTTGACTTACTTTGAAAAATGGGGGATAGCTATTGTAATTTTCAGAATTTGCATAAAAACAAAGCAACAAGAAAGAATTACTTTAAAATCCGCATTAAAAAAATAAGCAATTAAAGTATGACTAATAAAAAATTTCAAATATTTGAAAAAAATTAATACAAGACAAACTTTTTTTTACTTTTTTTATTACTACAGTATTTAATTTTACATTTTTCATACATATTTTAATCATTACTGCTAGCGTTAGTTTGTAAACTGGTAAAAAATCAGACTCGATTTGATGTGATGTATTGTAGCTTCTCCTTAAAGGAAGTCAAGAATCTCTCAGCAATTATGCCCAGAGAAACCTGTTAGCCACTTTATTTTTATTCGTGAGGTGACGTACAACTAGCTCCACTTTTTGTCTTATGCTGTGTTAATGGTTTTCTGTTTCTATATTAAAAAAATGAAATTGCAATCAAAACAAAATATTATACATTATCATTAGAAAGATTATTTTCAGTTTATAAAATCTTCGTTTTTTATTTTAAAAATCTAAAAGATTATTTATTTATGTTATATATAACAAAGTAGGTTTTAAAAGTTTAAATTTTTTGAATATTTATTGCGATATTTTTATATGTAAGTATAAATCTATTATTATTATTATTTACTCATTAGTATAAATAGGTTATTTACATAAAAGCTAAAAATCTAAATACTGCTTTAGGCCATATTCACGTTAGCTGGTAATATAACGTTATATTTTTGAAAGAAAAAAAAAGTATTTCAAGTGAAAATAAGTTATTAATAATTTAAATTTCTTGATATCTAATAAATATAGTGAAATATGAAAGGTGTTAAGAAGAAACATGAATCGCATAACTTCTAAATCGCATTAAAATAATCCACATGAAACGAGACCCAGGTGTATTTATATATGAAGGTTGGTTCAAATTCTTCTGAGTCCTTGAGTTTGACTGCTATGCTAATACTGTCACTAATCAGGTCAGCAACATCTGAAGAAGAGTGGAGAATACTACTACTTGAAATGTGTTATTACTAACCCGTGTTGTCGGTTTAAGTTGTATGTATTTGAAAAGTTTAAATAAAGTTTACAATTTTCTATACATTCAACATTTACTGATAGATAATGGATGTAGTCCAATATATTATCACATATTATCACAAACCTTCATGGACATAATTGCTTATTTTGAAAAAAAAAAAAAGATTTCATATTAATTGAACTTATATAATCAAAAAGTACTAAATCTAAATTAAAAATAACACAATGGATTTGGAACCATCTTAAAAAAAATGAAAATTTCATTTAGCATAAAACTGATTTAAATGTATTTTCAGTTTTAAAAAAACATATGCAAAATTGCATACAAATAAATTGAATAAGATGCATACCTTTAATATAGTCATAATAAGAGTCATAGATCACATGACCCTATTCTCTTAAGCTAATAAGTTATAAACAATGAGGATTGCCAATTCCTCAACAAGCTTTGTGATAAATGCTTAGCCAGAGCCAGCATTTAAAATATCTTTGGCAGGAACCCCTTCTCCCAAACCCTGACCATGGTTTTATGCTTTGGCACTTCTCAGAGGGGTGCCAGGGTAGATTCAGACATTAGATCTAAAAATACCAATCCAAAGCCGAGCACCTATCTAAAAGTTATTTATTGAGTGGAAAATCTGAATTTTTCAGACATCTACATGCCTTCAAACCCAGCTACCCAACCCAAATAACTATATGGGGCTGATATATTTTCAGCCATACCATATAGTAGTAGTCTTAGCAATATAACATCACATAAGACTTAAGGCAGAGACTATAAATAGTCAAAATAAGTCATAGATCACATGACCCTATTCTCTTAAGCTTGTAAGTTATAAACAATGAGGATTTCCAATTCCTCAACAAGCTATTTAAATAATTCAACTGCATTAATTGAAAAAATTTTAAAGTCATTTCAAAGAACATATCTAATGCCCATAATAAAATGTGATATCTTACGGCAAAAAGAAATTTCACAGCTAACATATCTTTTGCATCTTCTATAAAGTGATCTTCATTTAGATTGGCATACTATATAATGAAAAAAAGCTTTAAATATTGATTACAATATGCAAACCCAGAATGCTTTAGATAATTTTTTTATTTTTTAATACGTTAGACTTTTTTAAAAGTAGTTTTGACAATGTACAGTATGCTAATTTTACTATTCTTACATTAATAATAAATAGCAAGTCTTTATGATCAATTAAATAAGGTATTACTAAACATTTTTTAAAAATTCTAAATAATTTTCTGTAAGTAATATAAATTTGAAAAAAAAATAAAATTTTAGCATGGATTTTTTTTTAAGTGCAACAAGAAGCAGTTACTTGGAAGAACATAAAAAAATTGTTAACTGCTAATTTACTTCCATTTTCTCATCCATTTTGCTGTACATTTGGACATTAACTTCTAGCAATTCTATTTACATTTTCAATCAGAATCATAGTTGCAACGATATGACTATGAAAAATCTCTGAGCTTGGAAACAGAAATATATATCTTAATGCAACTGGGAAGAGACGGAAATCATATCTGTTTTTTTGTGTGATTATCCATGTTTACTGTCATGACTACATTTAAAAACAAAGACAAAATAGAACAAATTGCTCAAACCATCATAGGTCTATCAAAACTTTCCAAAATGATGAAATCATGGCATCCCATGTAAAAAATTTAACAATCAGTTATTCTAAACTTTTTCTCTAGATGCTCAGCCATCATCTGATGCACTTCTCCCAAAAAAAACCAGTATCATCAAAGGTTTAGAAGACAACAATAAACCATAGAATAAGAAATTTATCATTCAGAAAATTAGATAATCATGATTGATGAATGGATAATCAGAAAGAACAATTTTAAAAGTGTTTTTATAGAAATTTAAATTGCATTATCACACATTATATTTTAAGCACCTATTTAGCGCAGTTTACACAAACATATAATGCAATTAAGGGTTTTTTAATTACTATATATATTAGATTTTATTCTTCACTAACAACTTATAATGTAATTTTTAGCTGGAGGAATCAGCCAAATTTTTTCCTATAAAAACCATTATAACTATTGGTAGTTATCAGTTAGCTGTACCTGGCCACCAGGTGACACTGCAGAACCACCAAGAAGCCTGCAAGTGATAAATTTTTATTAAAAAAATAGTTAACTTGGATTACATTTGTAGGTAACAAAAACAATGAATCTACAAATCAGGTAAATAATAGTAATTAAAAAATAAAAAAACAATCTATTATGTACTTTTAATTAAAAACAGAAATGGCAAAAAGAAAAATGTGGAAGAATTCTTAAAAAGATTAAAAGGAAAAAGAATCCACATTTTTTAGAGATGGATTGGAGAATTTAAAAAATCAATCTTGATCTAATTATTGAAAAGAATGGGGGAGGGGTACTGTTCATGGGACATAATATTAAATTCAGGAGAAACATTTGGCTTTGTGAAATATAATTATGGTTGAGATGTACACTGCTGTATAGGAATAAAATGATTTTTAAAATAGAAATCATTATTCAGAAGTAGAATTATTTGTTGATTCACCATAAAAAATGCATTGCAGATAACATTTTATAATCATCTGAGGACTACCTGAGCTTAATCCTAAAACACCACAACACTGGGATACATTACAACTAATCTATGCCTATGAAGAATGTTTTTCCCTATCATTGTTGGAAAGTGAACACCTAAACTACAAATTGGAAGAGATCTTGTGGGTTTTATCCCAAACTTATCAATAATGGAAGTTATATAAACCATGGTAAGATGGTTCATTTTAAAACCAATAAAAGAAAATTGAAGAGCCTTAATAAATCAGTGTAATCAATTTACTGTATTTTAATTTATTTCTTCTATATTAGTAATTAATTTACTTTTATTTAGTTTTTTTAATTGTCTAAGTTTATTCTAAAATAATTACTTTTACTTGGGTGTGAGAAAGAGTTAATTGTTATCTTATTACTTTATAAAATCCAAGTGGTCAATGCCTTTTTATATCATAGCTTTCATTTCAAATGTTCACAATAGCACTTATGAGTTCCATATTTATAAAAAAAAGATTAAATTACAGAGAATGCTTAACCATTGAGTAAATGCCAAATGTTATCAGAAATGTATAGTAGTTGAAATTAGTCTATTCAGCATTTTTTCTTTTCATAAATGAAAAGATGATATCCTAATAAATGCTGTAAACACATTTTCATTTAAAACAAATTAATTCTGAGTGATAAAGCCTATTTTAAATTCTTAGTAATAATTTTGGGGAGAATGAAAAATAAACCATTTTTATGTTCAGTCATCTTCATTCTTGTCTATTTTATATATAACTATGAAATTTACAAACAATTAGTCATATTTAAAGAAGGATCCTATCAAGTTACTAGTATAAAATGACACCCAATGTGGGGCATGATTAAATACATTTTACCTGAGAATTCAGGACAAATATGGCTACCTAATCTGTGGATTGATATATTTATATAAGGATATACCATAAGAAATTTAATTATAAAAAATTAAATTTTAGTTGATATTTAATTTTTTTAAATACATTATTGTTTTTAGGATACATTAATGATACTGCAATATGTGTGCATAAATAATATATATATTGAACTATGTTCCTTTGAATAAACCTTTTCCTTGCTGGATTTAAATATATTTTAAACAAATACATACACATTATAATATCTCAGTTTATCATGGACTTTTTAATCCATTTGAATTTGCTTAGTTTAGTGTTTTTTTCTTGAAAATTCTGGCAATAGTAGTTTGGTCAATCTCTTACCTCTGCTGTTTATAGCTTTCTCAATAATTAGTCTCATCCATTTAGCTTTTCCCTTTTGTATCTTCATTTTCCACTTTAATAATTATTTACATTTAACATTATCTTTTTTTTGTAGCTCCAGGTTTTTAGTTTAAAAATTATTTTCATTTGATTTTTTTCTATTTACCTTTTTTCTTGTTTAACATCCAGTGTCCAGTTTAACAATTATTTTCATTTCAGTTTAATAAAAGACATCCATAACTTTGAATAAATCAATATTTAAGTCATGTTGAGAGTTCCTATCAGGAATATTTTCCTTTTACATTCTTTTTTAATCAAATTGATTTCATAATTGGGTCAGTAATGATGAGCTTTTAGCAAGAGTATAGCCCATAGTTCTTGTAAATTCCATAATATAATACTTCTTTCCAAATATTTTTTAAATACAAGAATAAGATCAATATAATAGCAGACTCCAAGCTGAGTTTCTGGCTGCTGATCTCACAATACTGAACTACTAAAGTTTACTGTTCTCACACTTTTTGGTCTTTTAAAAACATTCCTGATATCAATGTTCAATCCAATCAGATGATTACTTCAGAAATTACTGCATTAAAATCTTGACCAATACAAGAAATACTTTTTTTAAAATTATTTTTACACAAATTGAAAAACACTTCATTTATTCAGAGATAAAGATTCTATTCCTTTCTTGTTTTTTTTTTAATATTAATTGATAAACAAGTTTTGGAAATCTTTAACAATTTTTAAAGTACTTAATTTTAATTACGTGCTAATTGAAAAATAATTTAGTTTTTTTCAGAGATAAAAATTTTAATCTATTATTTTAATTTTTGAGAAATAAAATATTTCATGTATAAAAATGAAACTTCACACACACAAAAGATTATGGTTTTTCTCTCACAATTATATCCAAAAAAGTAAACATTTATATTAATATTATCATTAAAATGTCTATAAAATTTGTCACATGACTATTTCATGTATGTAAAATCTTTACCAAAATTAGCGTAGCTAAATTCCTATTTAACAATGAGAAAAAATAATTATTCTCATTTTCCCTCCACTTAAATTGAAATAAAATGATTGATCCTGATGAAAAGAAAATATTATCTTGATTATTTTTCACTTCATTTGCTTTTCATTTACAATTTAAGATGAAGTACATTATTCTGGAAAAAAATCTCATACTCCTTGAATTTTCTAACATGGAGCCTTTCCATACTGATGCTATGCAAGTTTGTAGGTATCTTCATGTAAGTCAAAACTTCTTTTAAATATTTTTCTTTGGATGACTAAATGGACATCTTCTAATAAGTCCTTTATTACCAATGTTGAACATATGTGACTGACTCTCCTTTTTTACCAATTTTGGGTCATAATAAGGTTGAACTATTAGCCTCTTTTGTGGTAATATTCTCATATATTATACATGTCATTTTTAATAATAAAGGTACATGTTTACCAAATTACAAGCAAATGGGTATAATTCCCATAGACCCATTCTTATTCCAATTTACATAATTGGCAATTTGTTTGGCTTGATCAGTTCATCTTCTATGGTCAGACCATATATGTTTGCATTGTTTAAAGTGAGATTTTTTTATTGGTATTATAATGTGATGGTTCCCTATTTTTGATATCCAACATTGCTACTTAGCACACAAAGAGTGTAGCATAATCTGTCAAGGTGGATTTGGGATTTCCTATAATGGAAAATTATGTTATGATATAATGTACCTTAGATAATATATATGTAAGCAACTAAATAATTTATTCTCCTGTTTTCAAGAAATAATCCATAGTAGTCAATATTCAACAACTCATTTGGTATACTAGAGATTATGAGTGGCAATGCCCCTTCATAAGATTTGTTTTGTGGTTTGGAACTCATACATACTTCACAATTATCTAATGCAGTGACTATACTGTTATACATCTGAGGCCAGTAAAGAACCATGAAAACTTACAGCTCCATTTTTCTAGATCCATATTAGAGCATATAAATAGTGCATTTAGATGATCAGATTCCTACATATAGCCAAAGATGCTATGACCCTCCATACATCCCTTTTCTTTTGGTTGATGTATTAGTAAGTCCTCTTTCAATTTATAGTCGATAAGTTTTTTTGATATAAATCACCAGTTGTTTACTAAGAATCATTCTCCCTAGTTTACCTATATTACCATACCTGGTATTCTGATTTTGTAACTCTTGCAACTTTCACAAATCCTCTACTGAATCATTTAAGATAGGGGTGGGAAAATAGTGGCCCACTAAGAATTTTTATGTGGCCCACCAAGACAATAAAAAAAATCTGCCTTGAACTGAGATTTTCTTCCCGTGTGCGACCGAAGATTCATCTCTTATTTTCCACTAGGATGGCTGTGACAATACACATATGTAGTGTAGATACAATTTGCAGTGCTTTTCCAGTTTATCTGGTTAATTTCAATTTTGTCTTTGTATTAGCAAATATATACATGTCCAACTTTAGTGAAACCATGAGCCCTCCGAAAAAATGTAAAATCGGTGATGAATGTCGTGTGTTTAATGAAGAATGGACAAATAAATATTTCTTTGGTAATACAGGGAATAAAGCAGTGTGTTTATTGTGTCATGAAAAAAGGTGCAGTCTTCCGCTAACCTTCGCTTCCACAAAGTGGCTCCCGATTCAGCCCTCTGCTAACCTCTGCAGCCCCTGAGCCAAAACAATTGCCCACATCTGATTTAAGACTAAGTTATCTAGATATTTAATGATGTAGATAAATTTCTGTAACAGTACATTCCACCAAATGAATTAACTGTGTTTAAGTAACTGTATTTTAAGAATTTTATATTTTCATGATTTCATAATAACAGTTACTTCTGAGCTTAAAGAATTGTCACACTTTTGGAATGCCCATATTATAAAAAGACTTCCCTTTTCAGCTACAGTATAATTTGATTCTAGACCATGTGACAATCTACTAATGTAATAATGAACATGATAATCTAGAACAATACTCTTACCAACCATAGCTGCTACTATCTGTCTGGACATAAAAGGTTTCATGAAGTCTGAGTTAATTTTTCCCAAATCTTGCTCATGTATTGTTATTCTGTAACCTCAACATAGACTCCATATTTGTTGCAACTTTCTTGTAGAATTGATTGTAAAAATTACACAACCTAAAAATGACCTTTGTTTTCAATTCCTTAATGTAGGAATGTCTTATATTATTCATGTTATCTGAATGCAGCTGAATATCTGTTTTTGATTATGTGATCAAAAACACTATCTCATAATTTGCTAAGATACCTATTTGAAATTGTGATCTTAATTCTTATGTCTTGGTATTCAGTGAGAAAACTGTTAAGTACTTAACATGATACTTAACATGATCTTATAATTTTTCCAAAGCAGTCATACATTATCCATGTACATTGCTACATTAATTTTAGGTGGTAGAATGTAATTCAGGCATCTCAACAAAACATATTCACTATTTATTAGTCCAAAATGCATTCAAATGAACTGATATAAACAGCACAACAAATGTTGTTTACTTATAATCTCTCAGATGAACTTGTATCTGCCAATAACTGGATAATAGATTGAATGTTGTAAACACTTTTTTCTATTGAAATTCACTAACAAGATATAAATAAATGGTAGAATATTTCTATCTGAAATGGTTACCTTATTAAGCCATCTAGCATTTAAGCACAGACAGAGCCATTCTTTTTCTTGTCTATCACTATCATGTTTTTGTATGGAAATGAACACTAGGAGATGATTTCCTATTTTGCTTAACTTCTGCCTGGTACTCATAAAATACTGCATAAAATTTTGCCTGATAATATTTGTTACATGTTACATCTACCTGAAATCAAGTCATGATATCTATGTAGTATTGTTTCCAATATAGCCTGCCATTCTCCAGTGATCAACGTGATATCTTCAATTTTTTTAATCTCCTAATAATCTGACCTGTCTTGTAAACAGTTGATTTTATAAAATTGATGCAATTGGAATGTCTTCCTCTTATTTCACATGATGGTTCTCATAAATTAAAACATTAATGTGACCCTAGAATAACCCTATGTATAAGTTCATCCATAATTTAAAAAATGTAGTGAAAAGCTTTTTGATTTATTTGCATTTCATCCATACTTGCTTTTATCAAAAAGTAGCTTTTCTATTATTCACTAAGATTAGCTATATGGTTCTCAATGGAAATGCTCTGATTTTTGGGATTAGAAAGTAGGAAAGGTATCAAACAATTTATGAGATATCATGACATCTAGTTCCACGAATGCAGCAATGCTAATTTTTTCATTTTAATCTTAAAACCACTTTGGAACTTTGTCATCCATATCATAGATTACATTAGCTATTAACTTTATCAAGCTGTCTTCATATTTTCATGGGTCTTTGCAGTGAAGTATTCCCTAACAAACTGCCCTGCCATTTCTTGAACCATATTCTTTAGACAGCCTGATTATCTTCACCTAAGTAGAGCTGAGATGGAGTGATGGTGAACAATTTATTTTACCTCCTCTACTAATCCTTGAAATTATTCCTGCTTTCTCTGAACTACTCGAACTATTCATATTACCTCACTACTAATCCTTTGAATTACTCTTTTGTCTGAACTCCTATCATTTCTTTTTTTCTAAGTTTTCTCTTGGAGACTATATAATTTTTTCTGACAGGATCATTATTTATATTGACCTTACCCCTCATTTTCTGAGGCCTTTTATTTTAAAAATTGTAAGGGCCAAAATTCCTTCCTATTCCATTTAGATATTGTAGATCATCCTGATGTTCTCTGGTATAGTATTTATGCAACCCAAACTATTATATCCTTAAAAATTTATGACAATGATTTCCACCAGAAATTTGCTGATCTCTGGAAATTAGCACACACCAGTGCCATTTTGTGATACCTCTCCATTTTGTTTAATAAAAATCCACTGCACCACCTTTAAATGAATTTATGTTAAGAAATTGATTATCTTTTCAGTATGCTCAGATTCTCAGACACTTGCTTTCTTAATTGGTCCATTCACTGACTTATATTGGTTCTATAATCTTCTTTAATTGCAATTTTGTATCATCTTTTCATATAGTCCTTTTACATAATTCTCTTGTTCATTTTTTTTCTTGAGTTGTCTTTCTGCAAGTGTACACTACTCAACTTTCCACTTCTTGGCTTCCTGAGTGATATTGAATATCATATCCTGCATTTCTTTTATTACTTCTTTCAATTCTTCCTTCTCTTGTAAATTCTAAATGTTCATAATCTTCACTATATATTATTTTTTCAGCTTTCTTCTGCATTATACCCATACATGATATGTAGTTTCTATATTCTTGTCCTGCTTCTTCTTATTCTTCATTGTTTGTATTACAGTGTGAATAGCTTTCTGAACACTCTGGTTCATCTTTTGATTGTCTCACTCTTATTATCAATTTCTACGTTTATCAACATCTTATGGATGTATTATTATATGCTCTTTTGATTGTTTTTTCTTTTTGCTGATTTCTTTTTTTCTATTTTTCTTAGTAGTACTTTTTTCTAATTGCATTTTTCTATTTTCCTTAGTATCATCTGACTTTATGTTGTTCTCCTTTGATTGTTTTTTCTCTTATTCTTTCATTGTCTTTTTTTTGTTTTTTTCTATTTCTATTAAAAGCATCTGCTATATCTGGATTCACATGGTTACCTCCATTTTCTGGGTTCTGTAGTCGATTACTGATCATTTCCTTGATCACATTTTTTTCAATTTTGCCTTCTCAGCATATATGTTTGTATTTAATTACTTCTAAACTTACAAAAAAATGTAAACTTTTAAAGTATTTTATAAAATAAGTCTCACTTCATCTCCTGCTACCTAACACCACTTATCTGCACTTCTTTGAAATTGACTCTCTATCTTTATATATGTCTAGTCTAATTTATTTTCTATTCTTTATTCTCCATTTCTATTCTGTTCATGCATGTGTGACCTACTTCCTTAATTTTTTTTATTTAGAGATATATATTTATGCTTAAAATAAAGTTCACATATCAAACCACACATTCATACATTTTCCAGAAGAATTAATAAATTACCTGCAATCATGAAATAAAGAAAATTCAACTATTGGATACTAAGTACACAATCAACATTAACACCAGTAGGACTATTTCAATATAAAATCTATAAACAACTGGAAACTCTGAACACAAAATAATAATAAAATCTTTGAATTCTGAAGCCTCACTCATGAGGGATTTTTGAGTCTTAGAGGCTGAGGACTCATGATACAGGGTTATATTAACTAATCATAAAAAAACAAATATAAAAACTTGAAAATGGGCTGGTACGTGTTAACTGATCATGAAAAACAAATATAACAATGAGTTGGTATAGTGTCTGAAGGGCAATTTTATGAAGTTACAAAACCAATTATCAAATCCGCCAGTCATCACTACTATTGAAAGTACCGCTACACAAACTTTAATTGTCAAAAGCATTCAATCACCAAAAATATTGCTTTTCTTTCTTTCTATTCAACTTTGAATATGAACATTTGTTTATGTATATCAACATCACCATTTTATAATCTATAAATCATAACTTGTCACAGATTTCAAAATATTTTTTTTCTATTTTGCATATAAATACAGACTTCTTTCTCAGGTATAAAGTTATATTTGAGCTCAAAGTTATGTAGTCATTTACTAGTACTGGACATCAGAACTTGACCATTATTGAATTTATTGTTAGGTCATCAACTGTAATGGTTTAAAACAATGATGAAAAAGGAGTGATGAAAATCATCCTTTAAAGCAAAAGATGGTGAATAGTCAACAGCAAAGCATCTCTGTTTACTGACAATTTAAAATGAGAAAAGAATCAGTATTTGATGTAAATAATATAAGCAACACATAAATGATAAAAATATAGAATCATTAGCAATAGTCATTAAGAGTTTCCAGTCATTGAGGTACTCTATAAAACTTAGATTAATTATTAAGCCAATGCCAAACTTAGGGCATATTGTAAAAACTATCAATAATTCAACAAAAAACATACCAACATCTATAATGCTAATCATTATAACACTGCCAATTATCATCAATGCTCTGGGATATCAGATGTTAAGTCTATAAAGTATGTGGATTTTAAAGATGATTTTTATCTTTGCATCATCTAAATAATTTTATAAAGAATCATCTAGATATTCACAAAGATATAATTAAACATGTACATTATGAATACTATTATGCTTGAACTATCGTTTGAATCACAAAGACCTTAGAAACTGAATAAGATAAATATACATGCTGAATTCTATTGCTAACAATCAATTCCTTAAAGCACAACTCTATGACGAAATCAACCACACACTCTGATAATTCACAAAACAGAGAGATAGAAGAATAAATATATCAAAATATAATTTCAGAGATTATTCGTTAAACAATTATTTAATAAAGTTAACCAGTAAATAAAAGAATGAAAATTTAAAAAATAAATAATGTGGCAAATCCGTAGTTAATACACATAATTTTATATAACACACATATGATTCTTCTTAATTAATTAACATTTATTCTAAATTAGTTATTTCCTTACAATAATCAAACTGTAAAAAATGTTTCAGAATAAGAAAAAAAGGTTATAGTTTTATGGATGCCGCTCGATGGCGCCGTTATCCCGCCAAAACTATAAAATATGAACATTCCCAGACTGTTGATTTTAACTAGGTAAAAATCTTTTGAACAAAAATAACTAATTTTTTTTTCAATATTATCAATTTCACTTCCCTATAAAACAACTTCTATGACTATGAAAGTGTAGACATTATAATACCTCATTTTATCATGAATTTTTTACTCCTTTTGCAATTTAGTACTTCTTGTAAATTCTGGCAAGAGTAGTAACTCTTAGCTTTGCTTTTTATATCTTTCTCAATCGATATTTTCATTCATTTAGCTTTTTCTTTTGTAGCTCTATTTTCCACTTTAACAATTATTTACATTTAGGGTTATCTTTCTCTTATTTTCTTTTTGATTGAATATAAATATAATTTATATATTTGCTCCTGGTTTCCAGTTTAATAATTATTTTCATTTGACTCTTTTCCATTCTTCTTTTCCTTTTTTGTAACTCAGTTAACAGTTTAACAATTATTTTTATTTCAGTTTAACATGAGAAAACCATGATTTTGAATGGATCAATATTTAAGTCTTGTTAAGGGTTCATAACGGATATTTTCCTTATACATTCCTTTTAATGAAATTGTTTGCATAATTGGTCAGTAGTAATCCTTTTTTGGCAGGAGTATAGCACATAGTTCTTGTAAACTCTATAATATGGTGCATAGTTCTTATTTTTATTTAAAAACTTCATAATAACAAACTTTATACAAATATTAATATATTTACAAAAAAATAAATTTATGTTACATATGAAGCATTGATGAAACTACAATAGTAATGATATGTTGTTTAACTTAAATGACATTTAATCCAAATTTGAAGTGTTATATTTTAATATAATATCATGATGAGTAAACTGAAGAAGAGATTATATATTTATTTTCAGGAGTGAAATTTAATGGAGAGTGTCAATGGGAATGAAGGTTTAAACTATGAGAGCATAGCTAAGGTAGATTGTTGATTGCCGAGTTTTGATTGTGATGTTCCTGGGTAAAAATTTAGCTGAATCATTACTTATTTCTTTTGAGCACATGCTATGTCTTATTGCCAAATATTATGGAATAGCATAAAACACATAGTTCTTAATGTGAATGTAATTATAGAGGCATTATAGTGCTGAAAGTATTTTATATCGAGATGATTGTCTCATGACATACAACAACATAGTAGTGTGTGCATGACACTTATATATATATATATAAACATGAAAGGAAAAGGAAAAAGAAACAGGAAAAAAAAATTTGTAGATATTTTCTATATTATACTGGAATAACAGTTAAGGATTTTGAATTAAAAATCTTTATTATAAATTAAAAATTTAAGAAGATCTAATTAATATTTTATTAATTCTGATTTTGAAATTAAAACAAGCATGTTTTTATGCTACAATAGATATATTGGTATGTATAAAATTCCACAAACTATTTTGATTAGTAAATTTTTTTAAATTAATGCTTGTATAACATATTTTGATCAAATGCTACAAAGTTGTTTTTCTAAAGATTAAAGTGAATTGGAGTCATTAACATTTTTCAATCAAGATAGGGAAGGCTTATTTTTAATTAGTTTTTTTACCTTGACTATAAAAAGGTTGAAAAAAAAGATTAGGTAGTTTTTTTTTACAGTTCTACAGAAGATGACAAGATTACTACTACCATAAAGATATAACTGAAGGCAAGACAGGGAACCCAGCTGCTGCTACTAGTGCAACAATGGTAGAGTTTGGAGTCACATAGAAGTAGGGAGCCTGCTTTCTGTGTTCTTCAGTCTGTATATGTGTGTATTAGGGAGCATAGACTGAAGTGATATCACTGCAGGTCAACAGTTACTTGGATTATCTCTCTCCCAAAGATGACAAGCCAATATAGTTTTAGAAGGAATCTGCTTACCCAGAGAATCTATCAACTTGCTGAAGAATTAGTTTACACATATACTGTTTTTATGTGCTATTGAGAATGATAGTATTTTAAATAATTTATTGAAATGACATTTAAAATTTCTAATTAGCTAAAAGTAAAACAAGCAAACAATTTTTGGTTTAATTAAAAGTCTAAAAAAACCAAATGATTAATTTGTAGACAATTTTATTTTTAAAAAAGGAAATTAAACTCCAAAAATCTTTCTGGATTAAAAAAAAAACTTACTGGAGTATTTTTTAAAAAAAAAAATGTGTATAATCGATCAAAAATAATCTGTTAAAAATGAAAACTTTTATGATGGGCTGTCAAAGGAGTAAATGTATGTTAAAGAAATCTTTTCCTTACTATAAATAAAAAATAATAAGAGGCCAATTAATAGTTTTAATTCACATCATCTATTTTTTATATATATGCACATCATATGTGCATTTATGTATCATTAAAATGTGATAGCTTATTTTTTATTATATGACATTTTGGCACGTCTGTGTGCTTATATAGATGTATGCCAGATAGATACATATATGTTAAAATTAATCATATTTTTTATTATTATATAATTTGAATGGGAAAATGTACTATTTATTTTTATTATTTTGACAAATTAAAAATATTATAAATGTCAGTATATTTTACATTTCTATGCACACACACATACATGTTCAATCAGTTATTAATTATGTATTATAAAAAATGAATTTCATTTACAGGTTTATGACAAGGAAAATGTTCATAAATTATTGTACCATGCATCTATGTTCTTATATATTGACATACACCTGGGTCTCATTTTATGCGCTAGATAGTTTTCTCAGAAAATGTGCACAAAAGAAATCACACAAAAATAGACTTAAAATTACTTTAAAATTCACATTTAAAAAAAGGAAATAAAATATGACTAATAAAAAATTTCAAATATGAAAAAAATTGATATAAGGCAAACTTTTTTATTAACTACAGTATTTAATTTTATTCAAAACAATATATTTTTATGCATAATTTACACATTTTCATACATGTATAGCAGGGGTGGGCAAATAATGGCCCGCTAAGAGTTTTTATGCAGCCCGCCAAGACAATAAGAAAAATCTGCCTTGAACTGAGATTTTCTTCCCATGCATGACTGAAGATTCATCTCTTATTTTCCACTAGGATGGCCACATCAATACACACATGTGCAGGGTAGATATGATGTGCAGTGCTCTTCCAGTTGATCTCGTTAATTTCAATTTTGTCTTTACATTAGCAAATATATACATTTCCAACTTTATTGAAATCATGAACTCTCCGAAAAAATGTAAAATCGGTGATGAATGTCATGTGTTTAATGATGAATGGACAAACAGTGTGTTTATTGTGTCATGAAAAAAGTGCAGCCCTCCACTAACCTTCGCTTCCACAAAGGGGCCTCCAATGCAGTCCTCCACAAACCTCTGTGGTCCCCAAGCCAAAACAATTGCCCACCCATGATGTATAGTATTTTAATCATTATCGCTATTTGAAGATATGCAAGTTTGTTTGTGAACTAGTAAGACATCAGATTCGTCACAAGAGGAATTACAACTAACCACAACTTAATTTTTTTAAATTGCTCTTATATTACACTTGTCCAAAGTAAAATATTTTCCAATCACTGTTGATCCTTCCCATTTCCCTAAGGAATCTAAAATTGAAATTTTTGTTTTCAAAAAAATTCATTTTCTTGGATGTTTTTTCCTCTCCATTAGGGTAAACTAAAAGTTTAAAATAAAAACAAGAACTTAGACATATGACAATAAAAAGACACATATTCACCACTATTGGGAAAAATTTAATTAAAACTAATAATTAAAAATTAAATTATTTTTGTCTTTAATTTTCAATTCTGTTTAAAAATCAATTTTCATTGTTTCGCATCACATTAATTTCAGACATCATAATTTTTAAATTGTTAATTATAATTAAAAATCAATATTAATTAATTATCAAATTTAATTGTGCCCACCACTGTTACTCATCTTTTAAAAATAAACTTGCTGGACACTAAATGATTAATTGATTATGTACTCTTTTTTTAAAAAGCAAAAATTGAACGTGATTTAAAATGCAAAAACAACAACATACACGGTATTTTTCATCTATAACGTTTGAACAGATTTACATTATAATTTTGTAAAAGTTAATGTGTGTATATAAAATGGGGAAATCCTGATTTTAAGTGAATTATGAACTTCTTTATTGCGTAAAATCTCTTGCAGTACTATTATAAAGTACTGAAAATATTGAAATTATTAGATGGAAGTCAAACTCTAATAATGCGCTATTACATTAAATATGATGCGCGAAATTTATATTTAAAGTAATAGCACATTATTGGAGCTCGACTTTTGATCTAATAATTTTTATCACATAAAAGAAAACCGCATACAAAAATATTAAGAAAAAACATGAATCGCGTAACTTCAAAATTGCGTTAACCCAGGTGTATTTATAAATCACATTGGGATAGTTTTTTGTTATTATATGACAATTCAAATATGTTCCTTTT
This sequence comes from Epiperipatus broadwayi, assembly GCA_028023455.1. Taxonomy (NCBI): domain Eukaryota; kingdom Metazoa; phylum Onychophora; class Udeonychophora; order Euonychophora; family Peripatidae; genus Epiperipatus; species Epiperipatus broadwayi. The sequence continues at coordinate 2,118,163 of JAQFVV010006223.1, read as the reverse complement.
ATATTATAAAGGTATGTCTATGTGCTGACATTATGTAAACCTGTTGGCATATATTAGTAAATCACAATGTAAGCTTTTTTTGTATATTAATCAAAATCAGAAGGTTTAAGTTATATATATAGCATACTCAGCAGACTTTATTTTCATTTTAATTGTTAATAAATTGATATTTCATTGTTAAAGTAATTCCAGTGAATTTACCCAACCCTTAATAGTTTTTGAATATTATATATTTGTATTATATTTTGTTCACAGTAAGTTATAGAGCTTTTGTTCCTGAGCTAAATTCATGCATAACAATTCATTTTATAAAAGGGGTTTATATTTAGTGTTTATGGACATCCAGTCGATGATGATCCTGAATTGTTGCAAAGGGAATATCCTTTAAAACCCATGCACTACATTTTATTTAGTTTAGTATTTATTACAAATTAAGTTTATAGTTGACTAGTACATTAATGGTACTAAGTGTCCAGAACATTGATGATGATCAGCATGTTTTAGTATCCCAGCCATTTTTTCTGTATCCTTATGGATTAACAATTATGTTTGTACAACCAAATTATGGTTTAAATAATCTGCCCCAAGCTGGCAAGGGCTAAATAATTAGTCTGGTCTACAGTAGACCCATTTCAAATCCCGTCGCAAGATTGATTTTTATTATGGATCATTCATGATAAAGGATTATTACTTTTGTATAATGCTGGTGAACTTGTACTTATTTATAGCTAGTTCTGTGCTGATCTCTCAGGCTCATTTCTTTATATTTAAGTTTGATATTTAATTTTTTGTCATTGACTTGGGATTGATGATGATGGGTTTCCATCATCCCCTGAGTTTGTACCATTACAATATATATTTTAAAGTAATTCTTTAAGTTGATTGTATGCTTATGAAACATGAATAGACAGAGAGATGAGAAGTATGGGCAGGCTTGAAAAAGGTGTAGCATTTGTTCTACATAATTATTGCACTAAACACAAAACTGGATTCAAAATTTAGCTTGAATTGATAATTAAGAAATATTTTGAGTGTAATTGCATACCATAATAAATTAAAAAGAAATTTCAACCATGAATGTGGAGCACAAAGGTTCTGAAACTTGTCTAGTCTTAGCAACAGGCAGGGTTGTCCATAGATGTCTGAAAGAATGTCATAGTTCTTGTAAACTCTATACAATGCACGTAGTTCTTATAAACTCTATATTAAAGTTTTGCAAACATTTTATAAACTATATTCAAGCTGAGATTGATTGCTGACTTTATCACCTTGAACTCCTACTGCCCAAACAGCCGGGTTTTTTTTTTTTAAAAAAAAAACCCGATATCAATATTCCATTCAACCACATGACTACTTACTTCATAAGTTATTGTATTAAATCATGATCAATTTTTTTTTTTTTACAAGAAAGATGATTTCTCTCTTTTTTTTTAAAAAATTATTTTTATGCAAATTTAAAATACTCTTATTCAGAGATAATGATTTTAATTTCTTCGTTTTTTAAAAATTAATTGATAAACTTTTAAAAATTGTAATCTCGTTTTTTATTTTAAAACAACTTTTAAATATCTCAACTCTAATTATATATTAATTGAAAAATTAGTTTTAATATCTTCAGAAATAAAGACTTTAATCTTTTCTATTTTTTCGAAAATATTCTTTCACAATTATTTCCATTAAGTCTCAAAATTTGTTACATGATCATTTCATGTAGGTAAATATTTTACTAAGTTTAACCTAGTTAAATTCTTATGAGAATAATTACTCTCAATGCATATAATTTCTTTATATGTACATACTATGTTCAATAATAATCTCAAATGGACATCAATATTTCTCTTTCCTTATAACTCGGGAATTAATTCATAAATTTTTTGCTCAGGATAATTAATATTCAGTATGTTATTAAATCATCTGCAAATTAAAAACATATTTTCATCGAGCTTTTGTCAACATTTTAATTTGTTAATCAAAAATATTGCATTAAAACGTAGTAAAAATTCCCATTATTTCTAATATTTAGTGAGTGGATATTTTGATGGTTTAACTATTAACAAAATATTATAAACAAACCTGTAGAGATTCCAAGAGATAGAATAACCAATAGGTTTAATAAATCCTTCCCCTCTGCCACTGTTATCATAGATCTGACAGATACATTGACTATGTATTTTGCTTACATTTACACATTTTTATATATATTTAGGGCTGCATTTACGGGAAGGCAAGCACACAATGGTTTGTCTTGAATCAATCAAATCCAGCTGGATTTATAGTTGTATGTAAAAAAAATTTCATTTTTTACACCATTCTCGGTTTAACATTCAAAATAGGGATTTTGATTTGGGATAAGTGTTAAAGGTTGAAACTATATTTTGAGTTACTGGAAAATCTGCTTAATAGTTTTTGACACATTTTCTGTCAAGCAAATTTCTCTTGATATCTGGTGGATGAATATATAGAAGAATAGACTTGATTATAGCACTAACATTTCTCATGGTAATATTTGGTATCCAGATGTTTAGTGAGAATTTTTCCTCCAAGCACAAATATTCACTAAAACAATATGCTGGTGATAAGCTGTCCTTAAAGTTTTCATACTACAGTTCCAAGTAGAGCCAGATAGCTTTCCAAAATGATTATTCCTAGAAATTAGTTTTGATCTAATCTTTTCCAAATGAGGAAAATAAATTATGATCCAAGATTACTCCTAAGTAGCATGTTATAAGATTGTGTTTGTTTCTTATTGCAAAATGGTATATTCATATTATGATTCACTGATATTTACATGAAAAATTTAGAATATTGTCTTCATTGGATTAGAAGTAAGTTCCCAATCTTTGAAAACGATTTCCAGTAATTTTCATATCCTGATCATAGTTTAACATTTTTATTATATGGCAAGATCTTTCTTATGTTTTTAATATTTATAATTATTTCTTTTCTTTTCAATATTTTATATTTATCTGGTTTTAGTTGCAAATGTATAAGTAAATATTTTATTTATTTAATATAAGTAGTTTTGTTTTTCAAACTCATTCCAAACATAAGCTTTTAATATACTCCTAACGCTAAAAAGCCATACAAAACCCTGAGGGACAAGCAAGGATAAAGGGATTACATTACAATGATGATGACCAGCAAAATATCCAGAAGTCATCATTCTACTTAAGAGAGATTGGCAGCTAAAGATTAATTTTAAATTGAATTTAAACAAAAATAAAAATGCTTTTGGAATCATTATACTTAACTTTCAATAATAAGAATAGGCTATATTTAAATATATATTTGATTTTGTTAACTATTTGAGTTTATATTAATCCTCATTTCATACCATTACTGTACTGAATACCATTTTGGTCCAACCTTGCATCTTTTTACATGTAACAAGTTTTCAAGATAGGACATTAGATTTTGAAAATCAACAGCAAAAATATGATTCCTTTTACAATGATATTGCCAACTTTTGACTGAAACAGATAAATATTTCCTGATATAGTTTTCCTATTCGTGCCAATTTTTTTTTTTTTCAGGTTGTCAGGGTTTCATAAAAGTCAATCAGATTACTGTCTTAAGACAATAAGCATCACACGATCACCATTTCCTATGCTTGCTTATAACTGTTATTAAAACAGGCAAAACTCTATATGTATTGCCACTCAGTACAAGCCAGAGTAATCAATAGATGCTAGAAGGGTTGTGTATAAAATCCCCATGTAGTGCCTACTCATACAATATCCCCAGACTAGTTTCTGGCTTGTGACCGTCAGTGGATCAGAGAGCACTGCACCTAGATCTTAAGATCTAATGCAACTGTCCAGCAGCCACCTTTTATCTTTACTTAACTATAAAACTATGAGTCTTAAATTGAAAACACTATAATATTTCCAATCCAAGCTCATAAGCTTATATAGGTCTGAACTCAGTTCAGTTCCTATATATTTCGGTGACTTTGCTTCTTTAATAACCATAGCCACCACTATTCTATTAGGCAGGATTGGTTTTAAGACAATAAAAAAGTTATAAGCAATTAATGACAGTTATAAGCAAGCGTAGGAAATGGTGATCATGTGATGTTTATTGGCTTAAAACCAATCCTGCCTAATAGGATAGTGGTGGCTATGGTTATTAAAGAAGCAAAGACACCAAAATGTAGAGGTACTGAACTGAATTCAGAGCTATATGACTATATAAGCTAATGAGCCTGGATTAAAAATATTAGGGTTTTCAAATTAAGACTTATAGTTTTGTAGTTAAGTAGAGATAAAAGGTGGATGTTGGATGGTTGCATTAGAACCTAAGATCTAGGTGCAGTGCTCTCAGATCCAAGGCTCCTCACTGATGAAGGCCACAAGCCAGAAACTAGTCCGGGGATATTGGATGAGTAGGCACTAGATGGGTATTTTATGCGCAAGCCTTCTGGCATCTATTGATTCCTCTGGCGTGCACTGAATGGCAATACATAAGAGTTTTGCTGTTTTTGACTACTGTCTTACTGAAAGAAAAGCATGATCTTTGTTTGATATTATTATTTCTTTTCGCTTTACATTTCTATAATTTTGCTACAGTTTGACAGTAATTTTAAATATGTTAACAGTTTTGATTAGTAAAAAAAGAAAATACAATCAACTGTAGAATAAATAATATGTGTAATTCAGTTTTATGAATATTTTAAAATTAATTTGTAAAAATAAAAAGTGAATATATTAGTGGTTTCAATTTATATTTTTTTGACAATATGATAATACTGATAAAACTGGCTGAGTTAATATATGGCGTTTAAGTATTTGAAAACTGATATATATTTTATATAAAGCGTTTTTTTATATGGCATTTGCATAATACTTATGTATTTACATATTTAGTTATACATAATTATAAATTAATTTCCCATACTCTTAATTGTAAATGCAATTTATTAAAACAAGACAAATAACATCATATTATTCACATTTTTACATTTTATTTAAAAATACTGAAATTTAAAAGGCTTACAACTAAGAAAAATTACATTTACAAAGGCTCATTTTTGCTTTTACATATTATTTTTAATCAATCGCACAATGGAAGCAGAAATTTAAAGTTCAAAAGCATCAATTTCTGGAGGCGTAAAGCGCCAGAAATTAAAAGAATTGTATGCAGAATCAGCTTCATCAATGTTTACCGACTCATAACTCATTTCGTCTTTATTTTCATAGGAATCAATTGGTTCAAGTCCTTCAAAAAGATCAATAACTTCATTTACTTCCTCAACTGGCAGTCTCCAGTAATTAAAACAATTGAAGTGAGGATCTAATCCATAGGAATCCATATTCTTATCCTGAAAAAAAAAAGGTGATTAAAAAAAAATATATATATACATTTTAAAGATGTACTTATAGCTAGAGACAAAACAGAATCAATAATACATTGGAATCACTATGTTCTTAAAAAAAAAAAGAAGCTCCATTAAGATAGTTATTTGCAATTTAATTAACATATACAGGGATAAGGATAAGGTGAGATGGAACCATATAACTATAAATTCCTTTGTTGTTAAATATAACCAGTTAGCTAATAAATTATACAATAACAGAATATAATTTTAATCAACTATAAGCCCAAACAATTAACACCCACAACTGTATGGCAGCAGTAATTCCTTAAGTACATAGAAAAACATTATGTTCCAAAATGTGAAAATAGTTAGCATCATCCAATTACTAAATGCACTAAGACATGAGTTAATTAAACAAATTATATATATATACCCAATTAAATAAATAGTAAAAATATAATTAATAATTATAACAATACACAAAAAATAAATAATTATAACATAAAATATCACATTATCTACAATATTGTAAAATAATGATAAACTTGCAAGACTTGGATTTTGACAATAAACTTTATCTCATCAGCTACATTTAAATCCAAACAATCACCATTAATAAAGTACTACTCTGTATGAAGATTTCAAAAAAAAGGGCAAATAAAGTACTAAAAAAAAACCAATGATATAACAAACAGACTTCTAATGATCTCAATTATATATTAACTGGAGGCATTTTTGATTTAACAATAAAAAATATATAGAATCAACACTTTAATGTGTTGCTTAGTTTGAATAGTATATATTATAACGATCGAAATGAAAGTGAAGATCGAATCTAACCGCAAAAACAATATCTGCAACTACCAGGGCGCCATCTAGGCATTTAAACCTAGAAAAATTTATAGAGTAGGCAGATATGCGCTGTTAAGATTCCACTTTATTTAAATATTACGATCGTTAGCCCAAGTCACTAGCTCAGCGGAGACGCAGAGATAAAAATCTATATCTTAATTTATATCTTAAATATAAAAGAATAAAAGCCACTGCCAGAAATTAACACATAAAAATATTTATTTACGCACATATAAAATAACATTTAAATTTTGAGGAATAAGTTTAACATTTTAGATTTTTATATTAACTTTTAATTTTACATTTAACTAAGTTTCAATGAGTTTAATATTTTATTTAGATAGTCAAGTATGAATAGACTACATAGATCTGCATTTGAAAAGAAAATATTCTTCCCTGATTTAACCTTAGGCAACAAATTTCACAACCAAACTGGCGCCAATCCATCTGATACATTCATGTATTCAATGTAGCATGATACGACAACACAAAATACTATACTGTCAGGAAACGTACATCTGAACAATAAGTAGAAATAGAGAAGACATTGACTCTCCACCAACAGGAATGTGACATCTGTTGGCAAGTAGAACAATAAACAAAAAACTCCATAGGAATGGACTGCGGTCTTCTGCCGACTTACAAACCCATCCATAGGCAAACAGAGGGTGTGTGGCGTATATCTATAATCCTGCCCGTAGCGGACCTCATACTACATCTACTAATTACACAAATATATCCAATCCATTGACCCAATTCAACAACGACACAAATAACCTAAGATTACCCTCCCCTAATATAACTTTACAAATCTATATCGCCATTCACGCCCGACTTAAATTTAACATTTAAATACGTTCGCACAAATGCATTTTATAAAATTTGTTTTAAAATGTTGAGTACAGATCAGCTGCACAGTTCCACGGTCAAAAACATTCCAAATTCAACACAACTGATCAAAATACAAAGTCCTCGATAAACGTCACTTGCATAGGGAATATACAAATCCCATTAGCATTCATCGTAAGATGCTTGCAGTGATATCGTTGACATATATTCTAATCGAATGTGAAAACCACAACATTATCAACCGCTAACAAATCTATGCAACGTCTATACCCAACCTAAATTTCATCATTTAAAATTTAAACAACAAATAATTTATACAATAAGAGAGAGAAAAAAAAATGGAAATGATTTTTATCAATCGGAAAACATATAAAATTAAACATTATTAATTGATTTTAAACTTAAAAGTCAGATAGAAGTTCATAAGCTTGAACGAAAGTTCTTAGTTATTTTTAAATTTAGAGTTCATGTCAATATAGCTTACAGTAGAAGAGTCCAGGTTCCTGTTTTTAATTCCCGCGACGTCTCCATTGGAAGATAATGTTCTGGAAGTAGCATTAGCTGGTTCCATTCTTGTATCACAGTCTTTTCATTTTATATATTTTTTAAAACAAACAAAAAAAAAAAATGAGAGAGAACGGCAAGTGCGTCCTACCGTTCTCATCAAATCAAGTCCGAAAAAACTGACTGGAACTCAATATTTTTTCTTTTTATAGTCCTCCTATGGATTCCATGAACAAAAACGTCACTGTTCTGTTTTTTCGTTATGGTCCGGGCCTTTATTTGCTTCCATTGGTCAAGCTAAAATCTCTTTCTTCTCTTATCTAACTTTTCATCTGACTTTTTAATTAAACAGCTTTTAGATAATTAATAAACAATCATTTCCATTTATAGATTACAGGAATTAATTAATACCTGTTTTTATTTTAACTTACGTTATTTTTTTATTAAAATATTTTTATATTTCAATCTTGTATTTTTTTATTAAAAAAAATACGTTCAAATACTTTTTTTTGTTTTTTATTAAAAAAAATACGTTCAAATACTTTTTTTTTTTTTTGTTTATGAAAAAAATATTTTTAAAGTTTAGCATCTGTGCGAATATATACGTTTAACAAACATTTTAATTTTAGCGTTTAGTTTTTTTTTCTTTTTAATACACTTATTTTTATATGCGAACTTAAAAGTTTTTATTTTAAATTAATGTAACGACATATTTATATATCGTTACAATATATACATATATATATATATGATCAATAGATGGAGCTTTACCAAGACCTCCAAACAAGCGTATTCTGTTTACATAAACATCAGAGTCACTGTCTCTTTCATTACATAAACGTCAGAGTCAATATTCAGTTTATATATATATAAAGATGATTATGGATAAATATGTGTATGCAATGCTCTGCAGTGATGAAGGCCAATAATCAAAAAAGTTTGGAGATTCGATTAGCAGTACTATTAGTGTTTCTTCATTACTCATGTTTATATACAAACTTCTAAAGTATAGTGATTGCTGAGTTAATATAGATACTGGAAGTAACCATTTCTACTATTTCTTAAGGCCATTAAACCACAATGACATAATTTTGGTAAGTTATCTTTCATTAACCCTGTAGATCTAATTCCAAATAAAAGGCAATGTTTATATAATATTTCTGTAGTGTAATTTTCACAACACTGCCCTCATGCAAGGTGGGGGCACCGGTTTCTACTTGCTTTTACCATCTTGTGGAGGGCGCAATCATAAACATATGACCAAAGACGTGAAAAAGATGTATGATCTCCAAATTCACATTTCGTGTGAAACCAGCACTCATCTGATGGCCCAGTTCCCAATCCCATACCCATATCTTTTTTACTGTTCAGTATATAGATAGCCAATTGCTACTGTTTAATTGACAAACTGCCCTCACAACTTTGACACAAACCACTTAATGGAAGTATATTAATAATTTTTTATTAGTCATTCATTAGACTAGAGACTATTCACTTAATAAATACTTCTATGGTGTAATTTTCACTACACTACTCTCACACAAGATGGTTTCTATCTGATTTTAACATCTTGTGAAGGAGTGTAATCATAAATATATGATCAAAGGTATGTGAAAAAGATACATAATCCCCGAGATACACATTTTGTGCTGAAGCAGCACTCAACAATTGGCCAGATCACAATCTACTACACATATCTTTATCATTGTTCAGTATATATATGTATAGTTAATTACTACAGTTTAATAAATGTGTCAAACTTACTGCCCTCACAACTTTGACAGAAGCCATTTAATGGAAGTATAATAATGATTTTTATTAGTCATTCATTGGACTACAGATTATTATTAAATATTTTTGCACTGTAATTTTCACTTCACTGTTCTCACACAAGGTAGGGATTGATGTCTTATCTGCTTTTAATACCTTGTGGAAGGGTATAATCATAAACTTATGACCAAAGAGATAACAAAAGATGTACGATCTCCAAGATGCACATTTTGTGCTGAATAAGTACTGATCATTAAGCATCACATGATCACCATCTCTTATTCTAGCACATAATTGTTTATAAACAAGGCAAAACTCTTCATACTGTAGTGACACCCTATGCCAACCAGAGTAATCAATGGATGCCACAAGGCTTGTGCATAAAATCCCTATCTAATGCCTACTCATCCAATATCCCCAGACTGGTTTCTCGCTTGTGGCCTTCATCAGTGAGGAGCCTTGGATATGAGAGCACTGCATCTAGTTCTTGGATGCAGTGCTCTCAGATCCAAGGCTCCTCACTGATGAAGGCCACAAACGAGAAACTAGTCTGGGGATATTGGATGAGTAGGCATTAGATAGGGATTTTATGCACAAGCCTTCTGGCATCCATTGATTACTCTGGTTGGCACAGAGGGGCATTACTGTATGGAGAGTTTTGCCTTGTTTAAGTACTGATCAGTTGGCACAATTCACAATCTTACACATATCTTTATCATTGTTAAGTATATATATATATATATAGTCAACTACAGTTTAATTGATTTTCCAAACTTACCGCCCTCAAAACTTTACTTCAGCATGGAATATGCATGGTGGGCAGCATACATGTTTTTCATATCTTTGGTTATATGTTTACAATTACTCTTCCACAAGGTGTTAAAGGCAGATGTAAACAGTTCCTATCTTGTATGAGAAACATGTAGTAAAAATTACATTATAGACAAATTATTCATTAAGTGGATAATCTGTAGTTTAATGAATGACTAATAAAAATTATTAATTCACTTCCAATAAGTGGTTTGTGTCAAAGTTGTGAGGGTAGAAAGTTTGATATATCAATTAAACTGTTGTAATTACAATCTACATATACAGTACAATGATAATGTTATGTGCAAGATATTGTAATCTGGGCCAACTGATAAGTGCTAGTGAAGCACAATATGGGCATCTTGGAAATAATACATTTTATTCACAAGTCTTGATCATATGTTTATGATTACACTCTTCCACAAGGTGTTAAAAGCAGAGAGCAACCAATCCTCAGCTTGCGTGAAGCAATGTAGTGAAAATTACACTACAGAAATATTATTCATTAAGTGGATAATCTCTAATCTAATGAATGACTAATTAAAATTATTAATACAATGCTTATATGTTTGAAAACAGATAAACTGCATAATATCTAGGGTGAAATAGTTAAATATTATGGGCTAATATAAACTAATTAGTTGGATTGGTTATTGGATGGCTATATGAAAAAATTTCCACCCTGACTCCAGGTATTTATCAGGTGAATAAATAAAAATAAAACTTCAGAAATAAATGAATTATCACTGAAAGGCATTTAAGAAATATAGTCATATGTTTATCAATATGTTCTACTGAATTTTAAGAGGATATTTGTATCAATCACGAAGATTCTGATAAATTACAATAAAAAAAATAGATGTTACATTTAATTTGTTAAATTTTGGAGACAATTGTCTCATGAATAAAATTAAAAAATAATGTACACATTTCATAATATTATATATAATTAAATTGAAAAACGTTGCCTTCATGCAAAATATATCTTTTTTTATAAATAATCTTCAAATTTACAAGGGGGAGAAAGCATCATTAGCAAAAAAAAATAAATTCAAAATAGCATTTTCTGTTTATTTAGCATTTTCTACAAATTGAAAACTTTTACACTTACAAAATCATTACTTTTAACTCAATGCACAAATCTACAGCAATGGATAGCTCCACCTTTAGATCATTGTTTCTATTTAAACAATAGATGGATCAGAAAATTATTGCATCACTGCCATCAAGACAATCTCAGGAGAAAATATATTACCTTTTTAAGTCACTATTTCATTCAGAACATCTACAATCTTGTTTTAATAATAATCGTAATTCAATTACTTTTTTCTTAACACTAACTTATAGTATTTTTTTTTATTAAAATTAACTTTTTTTTTTTTCAGTTTCTAATTTTATCCAATGCCCATCCTCAAAAGAATATTATTGACAAACACTTGTTAGTCTCAACTAATAAATATAATTAGCCTGCTTGTTTTTCTTCCAATAAACATCACATGACCACCAATTCTTATGCTTGTGTATAACTGTTGTTAAAACAGGCAAAACTCACTATACGTATTGCCACACACAGCAAGCTAGAGTAATCAATGGATGGCAGAAGGCTTGTGCATAAAATCCCCATCTAGTACCTACTCATCCAATATCCCCAGACTAGTTTCTGGCTTATGACCTTCATCAGTGAGGAGCCTTTAGGTGCAGTGCTCTCAGATCCAAGGCTCCTCACTGACGAAGGCCACAAGCCAGAAACTAGTCTGGGGATATTGGATGAGTAGGCACTAGATGGGGATTTTCTGCACAAGCCTTCTGGCATCCATTGATTACTCTAGCTTGCTTTGTGTGGCAATACCTATAGTGAGTTTTTCTTGTTTTTCTTCAAGGTTATAAAGTAGAAATCAAAAATATGTATGATATAACCAAAACTTATTTAATTACTTTTCAAATTATTAGAATCAAAAATATTTTTTAACTTTTAAGGCAATTGATGTTATCTCTTTTGACCGTTTCTAGTTTTAACACATTCAAAATAAAACTACATATAGCGTAACTTCATTTTTAAATACAAGGGTGCAGTGACTTATAAAGATCTTGAAACATTACATGGCAATATGGATCATAATATAATTAAATATATACTATAGGACTAGAACACCCAAGTCATTATAAGTAAATCCCTATTTAAAACATTGCAAAAAAACTAATGAAAGTACAATTATTGGTTGGTCAGAGTGTGAATTTCCAAATTTAGTTTTTGATCCAAGTTTCTCATAATTCACCATTTTACATAAAGGTTCCTTTTGTTATTTTGTTACTATAGTAACTTTCATAAATGTAGATTTTTTAACAGCTATGTTAATTATCTTCCTTTTTAAATCTTTTAAAATGGTTGAAATTATTGAGAAGAATATACAGAAGGTGTATGAATTATGAAAGCAAGATCAATTGCTTCTTCATCTTCTTTTGTGAAACCCTAAATTAGATGAATTAAAAATAAAGTCTTTTAATCAATAGATTTTAGAGAATACTGTACACACATAAAAATGAAATTTAGATAATACACAAGATGAAAAATATGTTATAAGTCAAACAGAAAGGTAGAAAAAATAAAAGAATAAATCCGAAAACAAATTAGTTATTAACCATAATCTTAATAATTGGGGATCATTCCACTACACATGTGTTAGATAGATTTAAACAATTAATGAATACTCTTCTTTCCAAACACAAGTTGAAAAGATAGAATAAATCCACTCTTATCTTTTTAACCTAAATGTATATGTATAAGCAAATCTTAAATATTTGGAAATGAGAGTGTGAAGATATTAAATAACCACTTTCAATTCCTTTTACTATGTTTAGGTTAAAAAGACAGAGTGGATTCATTCTATCTTTTCAAAAGACTTTATCTTGTGTTTGGAAAAAAGAGTAGCCATTAAATGTTTAAATCTATCTAGCACATGTGTAGTGGAATGATCTCTAATTATTATTATAGATTAAAAACATAGCATTATATGAATAAATAACTCATTATATATGTTAAGCATAATATTATAAATAAAAACAAAAGTCAATCAGGTTATATGACATTTGGGCATATAATGGGGCTAAGCCTGTCTTTAGCATTCAGGTTCACCAAACTAACATTATGCTAAAGCACATAGGGCAAAAATAATTAGTCATTTGAAAGATCGTATAACATTCAAGCAGTAGACAATGTGCTTCAATCCATGAATATTCAGTTCTCAAGTCTATTATTCATCCATAGCATTAAAATATGTAGAGTATAAAATAATCATTATATTAAAGTAATTTCAACAGCATATCATATTAATATAGGATGATGAGATTAAATGTTTCCTCAAATATTATGGAAAATAGAAGTTTGCAGATATTAATTATCAATGGGTTAAGGATGATTACATCTTGTAATGGTGCCACTAATACAATTTTTCTGAAAAAATCATATTAACAATTATTTTATCAATAGAGCAGACAGGTTTTAATTCAGGAAAAGGCTGTTGTGAACAAGTTTGTCTTTAACAACTTATATTAAAAAAAGGCTCTCAAAATAAATTAAAAACTTATACTATCTTTATTGATCTAATCTTAGCTTTGATTCTGTTTGAAAAAATATTCTTCTTCCAAAAATGTCTAAAATTTTTAAATGGAGAAAAACTTTTGATTTACTTGACAAAATGCTCTCCAATAGAAAAGTTCAAGTGATATTAAATGATGATTATAGATTCAAAATTTTACACAACTGTTTACTAAAGAATTCAGTAATCTCACCTATTTTATTTGATATATTTATCAGTCATCTTTCAGATACAGAATATACAAAATTCATCTTTAATAAAATAGAAAATTCCCTCAATAAGAAAGATTATAAATCTTTTTTAAAAACTGCAGTCTCATTCTTCATACAATGAAGATGTGCTCAACTTTTCATCTGAACAGTAGAACATCTCACACTCAGAATAAAAGCATTTGCATTAATAGAAACACAATGTTACCCTATGGTATTTAGGAGTAAACTTGGATCATAGTCTAACTTATTTTTTTCATTTATCTAAGAATAAATTAAAATTAATTTCTAGGAATGACCTCCTGGGAAAGATGATATACTTTAATAACAGCTTTTTCAGCGTCATATTCTGCTGAGCAATATTGGGCTCATATTTGAAGAAAAAGTTTCCACAATAAACTTCTGGATCAAATGTCACTAATCTATCATTTCTTTTGTTTTGCTGTAATATTTTATATAAATACAATTTATACAACCTACTTCAAACATTTTATCACAATTTTTTTTTATTATATGCACACTCAATTTTTTTGATAGAAAGTGTTTGAAGTAAGATGTACAAATTGGATTTATATAAATCTGGTTATTCAATTACATTTTAACATGAAAAATAATACTTGTATACTCAAGCTTATTTCTTTATAATGGCTTCCTGTCCTTTCACATATTCCTTCACCAGATATCAGAAAAGAAACTATTTCACAGAAAATGCATAAAAAGCTGATAAGCAGATTGAATTTGCCAATAACTCAAGATATAGTTTCATCTAAGACTCAACTCAAATCAAAATTCTCTTTTTGAATGTTCAATTAAGAATCTATAACTGGAGAATTATGGTATGGAAAATGGAATGTTTATGAGATTCCAAACAATTTTCTTTTCCCAGATCCAACAATAAAGCAAGTTGGATTTGATCTTCCTAGACGTTGAATTCTCATCAATAGATATGCTTATCTGCTTCATAACTGTTGATTCTACAACTATAGTGACACAATTCAAGGACTTAATAAAGTTTATTCTCTTATTCTCTCTTTCACTTTCTTTGCATATCTTCATATAATCATATATATATATTTCTTATAACACTTCTTTCATATACACATCAATGCAAACAAATTTTCTTAACCTTATTTATTTTCTTTATTTTACTTAAAGCAGAGAAGAAGATTAGAGTTCTAATGAAGACTGCTGGACAGTCGAAACTGTAAGGAAAATAAAGAAGGTTAAGAAAATTTGCTTGCATTGATGTGTATATGAAAGAAGTGTTATAAGAAATATATATATACTTAATAAAGTTACTAGTGAATTTATTTCCTGGATGGAATTTGTACAGACTTCTTTATGAATATTTTATTAATAGTTAATCTGTCTAAAAAAGTTCATACGCTAAATAAAATAAATGACTAGTTATGATCAATAATCAGAACTTTTTTGTAAAATATTAACTTATGGTTCTATTTTTGTGCTAATAGAATAATAATTTTCTCTTGCTGATCTAAATAATATTTAAATTTATGGAATGTCAATATTTTCAAATCATTCTTTATTATAACAGTTACTGGTTTAATTATAATTATATTGGGCATTATCATGGTTAACCACTAATTAGCATGCATGTGATAAGAATACAATTCCACACATATATTCTCATTATTATATCTCATAATTTTGCCTTAAAGAAAACACAAGATATAATAGAGATCGTACTGATATCAAAGATGTAATAAATATAACTTTAAAAAAAATATCAAGAATAATTTTACTCCACTTTTAAATGATAGAAATCAAATATATATATAAATTATTTATCTATAATTATTTCTTTTCATCAAGCTTAATGATATACTAGTCAAAATAAGAGTCATAGATCACATGACCCCATCTTTTAAGCTTGTAAGTTATAAACAATGAGGATTGCCAATTCCTCTACAAGCTTTGTGATAAATGCTTAGCCAGAACCAGCATTTAAAATATCTCCGTCAGGAACCCCCCCCAGACCCCTGACCATGGTTTCATGCTTTGGCACTCCTCAGAGAGGTGTCAGGGTAGGTTCAGACACCTCTCTGAGGAGTGCCAAAGCACAAAACTATGGTCAGGGGTTTGGGGGGGGGGGTTCCTGACGGAGATATTTTAAATGCTGGTTCTGGCTAAGCGTTTATCATAAAGCTTGTAAAGGAATTGGCAATCCTCATTGTTTAATGATATACTGTTTAAAACTATGCTCAGTTCATGTAACATTTTGAAAGCATAATTAATTTGGCAACATTTTCATCTTGGGTGTAACTACGAGTTTGTAATTGTACTTTCAAACTTTTTTAAAAATTAGTAATAAACTCTATTCACAATAAAATAAAAATGATTAATCAAATCTAAATTTGCAATTGAAAATAGTGACAAAATATTAAAAAAATAAATCAGTGGATGCTTGATTGGCAAAATTATCTTTCTAATATCCGATGATTATTCTTTAGTTCATTACTTTTCTTAGTCATTATTTGTGGATTCATTCTTCAATCTGATTTGGTCTCTATTTTAAAATGAGATGAATCTAGAGAATTCTTCATGTAATTGAAATAGCTGCTTCTAACATAGACAACTACAAAGAACAAATAATGATTGATTTGGTGACAGTAGTAACACATAAGAACTAAATTTAAATGACTACATAAGAACTACATTTAATGGCTAACTCAGTAAACAGTTATGGTGACAGATATATTTGAGTATCATCTAAAAGAGATATCGGACATCCAAGTAGTAGGGTTGATTTGTAAATATTTAAAGATTTATCCATGAGCCATCCCACTAGCAAGCTTCTCCAATACTTTCACGTGTGATTAATGATACTGATATCCTAATTCCCATTGATAAGTTTTAATTCCCTGCAGCTGTCGTCTCTCCCCTGACATGACTAAAATAAGGGTAAATATCTTTTGGCAGAATTATTCTCTCTTTTAGATTCTGATAAATGCTACATTTTTATCATCAGATATTTTCCAATCACAAATATTGTTAGTTGATTGAATGAGATTATTTTGACAAAACAATGTTTTGTTTGCTATTGTTATTTGTTAACATGCAATAGAGAATATTCATACGTAATTTATTTTTAATTGTAATTGAAATAAGTCACGTATTAAAAAAAAAACAACACACGTACACATTATCATTTATTATTCTGAATTTTTTTTTAATTAAGCGGGCAAGATCTTTTATCATTATCTATGAGGATTATCTCAATATTTATTTGATATATTCATTTTCCTCTGTTATGATTCGTATGTGGTTTTAATGCTAAATAAGACATTACAAGTAACGATATACTGTATATCTAAAATTATGATTTGCTTTTAACTAAAAAAAATTACTCAGGTTAATATTAAATAAAATAATTTGTCAAGCATTGGTGGTCGAGAGGGCAGCGACAGTTGCTTTATAAGCAGATGTCCCGGGTTAGCGGGTTCGCTTCCCGGCTGATGCTATGACACATGAGAAAAAAATAAAATTGTCAAAGTTAAAACACATAAGTGATAATCAAGGTTGGAAACATTTTTCAGAAAAAAAGAAGATAATAAATAATGAATTTTTGTTAACTTTTTCATGTGATGACAGAATAACTAAGCGACTTTGACCACTTGTCACCCCCTTATTCTAGCAATTCAATTTTAGAGGATCATAAATTTTACTAGTGCTGTTACATCATTAAGATGCATAAATAAATGAGATTGGGGCAAGAGTTCTAAATATACCGTCTTAAAAAAAAAATTAGTGAAAACTTTCATTAAAAACAACGGACAAAATACTGTAATATGTAATGGATACATTAATTAAAGATATAGTAAAAAAAAAAAAATTAAGAAATTGAAATGACTTATACTAAAAAAAATCTTAAAAAAATACAAAGTTAAATAAACCCCCAAAACAATTCAATTTCAACAGAAGATAAAATATTTAAAAATTATGCGTAATAAAAATAATATGCAGATTAACACACCCACGGAATATCGAATCCACACGCACAGCTATAAATACTTACAGAATATATTAAATTGTTATTTCCGTTAATTTAAAAAAAAATGCAATGACGGTAAACTAATCAAGAATCTATTTTATATATGTTTTTTTACAAAAAACAATTAAAATGATAATAAAACTCGTAATAATGTCTGCCTTTCAATCTGCAGTACTGCATATGTTGTGGATGCTAGTTTAATTCAACCGGATCTTAGTAACTAGGCAACCATTTGCCAATAAATGCAAAAAGAGACGGAAAATTTCAAAATGCGGCATGATCATAGTTACTAGGTAACGATTCGCCAATAAAATCAAAATAGATAAAAAGATGTAAAATTATTATTTAAAAAAAAAAAATCCACACATACATATGTTGAAAAAAAAAAATCAACAGCCTTCTATAATTTTCATCAATAAATAATTAAAAGTATCGAATGATTATATTAAATCTCAATAAAATGATTTACTGTATCTCTAAAAATGCTTCATACTATATAAAGTAAGTAAACACACCCAAACCCTCTATATTTTCGTTGCGTCACTGAATTCTTTTAATCAAAAACAAAATCGTTAATCAAATCAAGGTATTAAATATTCCCTTTTTTCCACCAGTCAAATAAAACTTTTACAATCATACATCCAGCTATATATTAATCATCAATCAGCAGCAACCAAGTTTAACGAATATGGATATTCCAATTCCAAGAGAAAAAAGTAGAAAGGTAATAATAATATTCTAAGAAATTAATTGCGTGACGTCTACACAAACCAATCTGTAAAGCACAAATAGACCCTCATTCAGACTATGCTGATCCACTTCTCAGTTTATTTGATATTTTGCGATATTGCTGTTTAAATGTAGCAAACATTAATTTCTGAAAGGCTTTGTTTGATGCCTTGTCTAATTGTAGTCTCCTTTTTATTATCTTCCCGATGAAAAAAAATAAAATAGCATTTCTTTAAAGACAAAACTTCATAAAATAAAGTCTATACTTTGACATAAAACACTTTTTTTTGACTATCTTACTGTTCCTTATTCATTTCACATTCCAATCCAATAAAGATATGACTTTTATAATAGTAGTCTTTCTAGTTTCACACCCAGCAAACTGAAGAATATATAGATTGGTTTTATGATCTTACCAATGTTTTATGGGGTATCCTAAAATGAAATTTTTGTAATGCCTTTATTCTATGTCAATAGAGTCCAAGTTTCACATCTATACAACTATAAAATAAACCGAATAAAATAAAAGCTCTATATACAACTAATTTAGTTGCAGAAGTTATATCGTTATAATGAAATATCCCATCTTTTAACTGATTGAAAAAGCAAAAATACATTAATTTATTAAGCTGCAAAGTTCCCTGTTTCTATGGATTCTTGGAGGTTGAAGATGGTATTCCTGTGCGAGGAAAGGCAGGAGTTGATGACATTTCTCATGCCAAGCAGAAAGCTATTAAAATTTATCAATGAATAGTAGACACTTGAAGAAAATGAACATCAAGTTTCTTCCCTGTATGATTGGAATAAGACCCATTTTTTAACTGCATCTATTATTTTGACATTGGAGCATCAGTACTATTAAATGTTCATGTAATATGAACTTATTTCTAAGCATAATGTAATCTATTAATCATGAAGTTCCTTTATAACAATTTTTCTGCCTAAACAAAATGTTTATGATAGTCAAATCATGTGTTGTGCAAAAATTCAGTACCTGCAATCTACTTGTATTTACAATATTATTATTTTTAATTTTTCCCCAAAATTTATTGTTTATAGTAAAATATGAATTAAAACCTCTACAAAAAAAAAAAAAAACCTCAAACTTTTAATGGTATTGATGTAATAATGCAATAAAAAAGAAGAAAAAAGCTTTCTCTGAACTCATTGAATCTATTAAATGGAATATACACAGCAATAACTGTGCAAACAAGGATTATTATTAGCCTTTCATCACTACATTTAGGAAATTCCAAGAAAAGAAAATATTAAATGAGATATTTTAACAAATCCCAACACCATATACTCTTCTTTCATTGATTATTCTTTCAAAAAAACAAAACAAACCAACTTATAGTCATTTCCTTCTTACAAAAGATAGATCTATAATAATTTTAAAATAATGAAAGCTATATGGTTAGAAGATTGCCTTCTATTCTGCTCTTTTTAGGGGAAAAAAGTTGATTTAAAATATTTATTCCACTTTTATCACCATTTCAATACTGATATAGCTGACTGGATGTTAAATGATTATGTTTACTACAGAGGCACATATTTTTTATTTAAAATTTTGTACACAGTTAAGAATCAATAATGGATAAAGCGATCAGATTTTTAAGCAATTCAACTTTTTCATAAATAATTTTCTTAATATAAATTGTAGTCTCTGTGTAAATTTGCTATTACATGCTGGAAGAGGTAGTAGTTATTGAATATTATACAATACAATGTTAATTTTTACATTGACAATTCTTTTGAGGCTAAACACACTCAGCGTAAAAGTGCACACTTTTTAGGTTTATAATTTGTACACAATTGATAATTAATAACTGACAAACTAATCTGATTTTTTAACAATTCAATGTTTTCATAAAAGTTACTCCATGCAAAGAGTAGAATATGCACATTCACTTTATTATGATAATAGATGCAAAAATAATCATCTGTTGTCTAAAATTATAAATTTTTTATTTTATGTTTTTGTAATACAATAATCATTAGACACTATAGGTATTTGCATAGTATGGAGATAAATAATGCTTTGAGCTGATATTTAACAATAATCTTTCATAAACTTTATATCAACAGCAATTTTCTTCATACAATACAGTCCGTGGGCTGGATCAGGCCCGCGATTAAATTTTTAATATTCTCCGCATGACGCACTGTGGAAATGAAATGTGGTACTTTTAAATAGTTATACATAAACTACAATATCTAATCATTGTACAGCAATGAAAGTTAAAATCTCAGCTACTCAGAAGCGGAAATGTCTTTGATTATTGGAAATCGAGATATTTAAGAAGATAGTGATACGCGGAAAAGAATTCTGCATGTGACTAATCTAGGGTTAATTTCCAATCATTGGACAAATGGATTTGTGATACTTCTTTATTTTTTAAAAAAATTCCATTATAAATATTTACAACTTTTGTACTCATCTGTACTCGATATGAACTGTTTGATGTTTAGCGGTGATGTAAAACCCACATTCTTGTAGGCAGAGTTTGCCAGTGCGCACCCAAGATCAAGCAATTCATTACTTTTGTGGTCCAGTGTGCTGAATCAAGTGCCATTGTAGCATAGAAATAGCTGCAGTTGATAACTGAAAACGTGTCCACGCTGTTTGTAAAACAAAGTAATTGTTTTTTTTTGCGATATAGCCCCTTTAAGCTCATTCTATTAATTAAATATTATTTTGATTGATTGCAATATAGTTTGGATATTTATATGGTATGTAATTATATTTTTATTAAAATATTATTGTATATTAAAAATTTTTTTCACTCTAGGGATGACTTCCAGAAAATGAAAAATTGATCTTGAATGCCGTGTATTTAATGCTGAATGGGAGTGGAAATATTTTTTTACTATATACAATAATAAAGTGGTTTGCCTTATTTGCAATTTGAGTGTAGCTGTTTTAAAAAAATACAACTTGAGAAAACATTTTGAAACAAAACATGCAAAACAAACCGTAGATCTCGTAGTAAAATTGACCCTGCAGCAAAAATGTATTTACACAGCAAAATCAATTACAAGAATCTGCTACTGAAGCAAGTTTTCTAGTAGCAAAACGGATTGCTCAATGTGGAAAACCTTTTGCTGAAGGAGAATTTGTAAAAAAGTGCATGTTGGATGTTTGTGATGTAATGTGTCCAGAAGCTAAACATAAAATTGAAAATATAAGCCTGTCTTGGTAAACTATTGCCCGAAGAATAGAAGATATGAATGTTAATTTAAATGATCAGTTACTGAATAATTTAGAATTGGCCCATTTTTATGCAATAGCTCTTGATGAAAGTTGCGATATAATGGATATTGCTCAGTTATTAATTTTTATCAGAGCTATCACTGAAGATTTTCAAATTTTGGAAAAACTTTTGTCAATTGTTCCTATGAAAGACCAACAAAGGAAAATCTTTTCCAAGAGGTTGAAAAATGTTTTTTTAAATACAATATTGACTGGAAAAAATTAGTGAATGTAACAACAGATGGATCATCAAATATGATTGGAAAAAATACTGGTCTCATAAAACGAATTGAAGACAAAATGTCTGAAATTGATCCAAATCATAAAATTATACCCATACACTGCATTATTCATCAACACGCATTATGGAAAAATATTTTAAAAATCGATCATGTTACAAACATAGTTGTGAAATTAATGAATTTCCTTTGATCAAAAGGATTAAAACACAGGCAATTTATTGAACTCCTTGAAGAACTAAATACCAGTTATGTACATGTACTATATCACAATAAAATCTGTTGGTTAAGCTTGGGAAAAGTTTTAGGCCATGTGTGAGATCTTCAAGAGGAAATAAAAATATTTTTAACACTTAAAGAAATTTGAGGATTTTCCTGAATTATAAGAACCAAATTGGATTTGTGATTTAGCATTTTCTTTGGATATTCTCACACATTTCAATGAATTTAACATATGTTTACAGGGAAAAAATTTTATATGCCATAATTTAATACAAAGGTTAAAATCTTTTCAAATGAAGCTTAATCTTTTTTCTAGAAATCTGGCTGAATGCCAATTTGATCATTTTCCAACGTTAGAGACTGTATCATTAAATATTTCAAGAAAAAAGGTTCAATAATTTAATAACAATATCCTTGCACTAATGACAGATTTCAAGCAGCAATTTGATTGTTTCAAGAAAATTGATAAAATTTTATCTATTATCCGAAATCCATTTTCTGTACATGTAGATGATGTTCTTGATGATATACAATTACAAATAATTAATTTACAATGTGATGAATTATTACATGAAAAATATCGAGAAGAGCAAAAAAATTTGTGCAATTTTTATAAGCAATTGAATGATGGATAATATGGAAATTAAAAAAAAAAACTTGCCAAGAAACATTTAGTAATCTTCAGCTCAACTTATATTTGTGAACAAACTTTTTCTTTAATGAATATTAAAAAAATAATAGGCGATGCAAAGCGCCTCAACATGTCACATTAGTTTTTTTGTTAATTTATTGTACTAAATTACTTAACATTTATTCACAAACAAATTACATAATAAAATTTTGTTTACTTAAACGAATCATTTTTGTATTTAACATTTTTTAATTTTAATATTTCGTCCGAACCATGAAAAAAGTTTTCTTTCTAATCTGGCCGGTGGGCAAAAACTGTTGAACACATCTGACCTAGTGCATCCATTAAGGCTTGCATTTGCTGGCACTATTGTATGGAGAGTTTGGTACTCTAATTGACTAATATTCTTATATATATATATTATGCCATTATTAATGTAGCTCTATTATGATTATTCATATTTCTGGTTAACACATATATTTTAAACTTATTGATCAGGCGTATATTTTGCAATTTCGGTCAGTATATAAAAAAAAATGTATAGAGGTGATTAGTGAGCAATTGAGTGATGTATGGATGAGTAGTGTTTAATATATTAAGCTTTCTTGGTAAAACATAAAAATTCATTTAATATGAACTGATAGAAACTCGCCATTCCTCACTCTGTTCAAGGGTTTATTTTATTTACTGGTTGAGAGTAACATATTTTCTTTTTTAAAAGCTCAGTTTAATTTTTGGATAGAATAATTAAAAGTGGCAGATCAATTTAGTTAAAACAGATAGCAAGATTAATCATTAAAACCCAGTTCATTTAACTGTTAAGAAAATAATTACATTTAATCGAAGATACAAACTAGCTGAGATAAATTTACAGATAAATTTTAGAATTAATATCACTAATTTATCTATATGTAATTTAGTATTATCACATCGTTGATATGATCATCTCGAGTTACATATTAAACAAGTTATATTTGTGCAATACTAGAATGAATGTCTATGCGTAAATATATAATCGTTGGGGTGGATTTTAACTAAACAATCTGTAGTCAAAGTTGTTGTTATGTAGGTATGGGAATGATTACATAAAAAAGAGATCATCAACACATGATAATATAATGGATGCTTGCTTATGGCACATTAAAAAATATCTGAAGCAAGGATAACTTTAACATCCAGCCTTTCTTTTATAATTTAATTAAGTATTTCATGTTTCTCATTTAAGTTTTCATTGCTAGGTTCTCTATTTTTTTTTATAATAACTGTAAAGTCTATCATGACCTGAGGATCATTCAAGATTCTAAGCGAATATAATTGTGGTTACCATTCTTTGATCACGTGTTTAGTAAAAAGCTAAGTCATGATAAAATATCCATCCAGAGGTGATTAAGAGCACATAAATACATTATTTTCTCCATGTTCCATACATGTCATGCATCAAAGAGTGTGAGAATAGGTTTGATCCAAGAATTGCTAATATTAGGCATCTGTAAGTGATCATAAGCCCATATAGCTCTTCCCTTTCTAAAAAATTATTGAATGAAAGGATAATAACTTTTAACTTTTTTAGATTGTAAGTAAATGTCCTAACTCATTTGAGCATAGATGATAACACAACATAATATGCTAGATTCAAATCCCTTTTGAATTCTCTCAATTATCATGAAAATCGGTCAATAAAGCATGTACATATTATTATTTTTGTCTTTCATATATATATTTTTTTGTATTATTAATAAATTCATATACTTATTGCATCTTGTATTTGTGTCTTGTTTACCACAATTAATATTGATATTTTAGTTTTTAAGAGTCTTTTGTATCTCCCTGACTTTACAGGATATAAGACAAAAAGGCATTTATGTTAACATCAAATGCTGTGGTCATATTGTCTGTGGTAATGTTTGTATCTATATATGTTACACACACATGTAAATGAGTGATCAATGCTTAATTCTTAGGATTCATTTTGCTGACTAAACATAAAACAGGCAATACTCACTATACGTATGCCAAACACAGCAAGCTAGAGTAATCAATGGATGCCAGAAGGCTTGTGCATAAAATCCCCATCTAATACCTACTCATCCAATAATCCCCCAGACTAGTTTTGGTCTTGTGGCCTTCATCAGTGAGGAGCCTTGGATCTGATAGCACTGCACCTAGATTTTAGGATCCAATGCAACACTCCAGTAACCACCTTTTATCTCCATTTAACTACAAAACTATGAGTCTAAACATATCTGACTATTACAATATGTATATATAACAATCAGATGAAGTGGTATTATTGTAAACAAACACAATACAAAATACAATATTTTTATTATTTCATTTTCACAAGTAACTGACAGACAGGTTCAACTATCTAACAGACTTCTTTAGAGTTATACTATACACAATATATATATAAATGAGATAATCATTCATAACAGATAAACGTACAAAATAAAATTGATATATATATATATTAAAAACTATATTTTGTGAAGTAAAAATCAAAAGTTTGATATGATTAAGTATAAAAAAATCATCAAGTTTAAAGTTAAATGAAGGCTGGTTTTAATGAGAACCAGAACACAAGCTTTATATCTATTGCTATTCTTAGCTGTAGTAAGTTAAGAATCTTTATAAATTATGATCTAAATCCTAGGATGAACTTTAAATTATCCAAAGAAGAAGAAAATGTAAGGACAAGAATGGCTTCTAGGAAAAAAAAAACATAATTTATAGACTCTTTGAAAGTCTCCAATAAAACTTAATCTAAAGTGGTTGTAACTGTGTCATCAGCAGTTTAAGTTTATAGTCAAAATTTTCAAAATGTAATCATAAAACAGAATAATCATATAGTCAGTTAGTCAGAAGGTCCAATGACAACTGAACACTGTCAAGTCAGACTGAACACAAGCTTCATCAAAGTGTTTTGCATCATTATCACCTTTTCCTTTCCAAAATAATTCAGATATACAATATATATACTTACTAAGGCTGTAATGTCAAGAATGTGTGTGTAAAAATGCGCTAGTAGGGACCTCTACAGGTCTTAACCAGAAGCTTATGTTTTGGAAGAAAAGAGGGGAACGTAAGCTTGTGGTTAAGACCTGTAGAGGTCCCTATTATCACATTTTTATGCACATTCTTGAGGTTACAGCCTTAGTAAATATTACTTATGTAATCAATGTGCGTTTAAATAAATTTACAATATATATACATAAACTATACACCTACTTTTTATTTATTATCAAATCATTCATTAATAAATTAACAAATTTTTAAAGAAAATATGCAGTGTGAGCATATTTTATATATAAAACAGTTCCATTAATTAATTACCCCCCCCCCCCAACTATGAATCAATTCAGAAATCTTTAGATCTTGGGACTACCACTCTCACCACTACACTAAACAATGTAAAGCAGTTATCTGGCTAGATCCAGTTTCTGGATCAATATAGCCTGAAATGATTAAAAATAACATTCGTAGTGATGT
Organism: Epiperipatus broadwayi; assembly: GCA_028023455.1. Lineage (NCBI taxonomy): Eukaryota > Metazoa > Onychophora > Udeonychophora > Euonychophora > Peripatidae > Epiperipatus > Epiperipatus broadwayi. The sequence goes on along the minus strand of JAQFVV010006223.1, from coordinate 2,091,681 downwards.
GATGTATTTTGGCTTCTCCTTAAACGAAGTCAAGAATATCTCAGCAATTATGCCCAGATAAACCTGTTAGCCACTTTATTTTCCATTCTGCACTCAAGTCTTCCCATATTCTGCCCCATTCCATTTCCACAACATTATCTTTGTCAACTCTATGGCCTTTATATCTAAATCCCCTTTATCTTTTCGCAAACCCAGCATAAAAACCAATAACTCACTTTCTGTATAATCACTTTGTTCATATGTATTCTCCCATAACTTCATTATCTGTACCCTTTCTGCTTTCAAGCATTTACATTCAATCAACAGATGCCTAATATTTTCTATATCTTCCTTACACAATTTGCAAACTAAATCACCCATAGTTTTCCATTTATACTAAGTATTGTGAAGTAATGCCCTCAAGGTATGACTAAAATAATGATTTTTGTCTGGATAATTAATATATATGAAAAAGATTTGATCATTTCACAAATAAAATATTCTAGAATGAATCTGGTAATAGTGAAACCAAAAATAAAATATGCTTTTTTATTTGAAAGTCTATTAAAATTCAACTATGATCATCCTCCATCTTCTCTATTTGCTCTACAATTCATCAGGACACTAGATGGCAATATAACATCAAATCCTCAAACACATAAGCAAATTAAGCAGTAAAAATAGTAAGTGTGGGGTTTCTTTATTAAAAGCAGAATGCTTTTTAACATAAATGGTATATATTTAATAAAACAGGGAGATGAATATTAGGAATGGTTTATATAAATTTTTATATTTTGGAAACTCACAAGGGAGAGAATTTTAAAATGCAACAATTTGAAAAAAATAGTTATGATAAAGTTTGTATAAAAGATAGACAATGAAAATTTTATTCGTTTAGTTATTTATTAATATCTATATAGTAGGAGGAGATAAATGTAAAATAATGCTTTTTAAAAAAAATATGCAGAAAGTGAGATGATTAAAACAAAGAGGTAATTATAAAAATGAATATAAAACAACTAAATATAAATATGAAGGAATTAAATGAATCTATAAAAGGTCAATGCGAAAGGAGAAAATTGTTAAAATTGGGTAGATGACATGCTTGGGGGTAGGAATTCAGACAAATGATTTGAATTAAAGACTTTTAAATGAAGAACTTGAGATGATAATTGTAATGGAGACGGATATAAGATAAGACAAAGAATCAGTATTGGGACATATTTTGGCAGGGTGCATATTGTCAAGCATGAAAGTGAGTATGGATATATAGATTTAAAAACAACAGCAGCAAACTCTCCATACAGTAGTGCATACCAAGAGCAAGCCTTTGTAAACAATGGATGTAGGAAGATTTGTGCACTACTGTATGGAGTTAGCCACTGTAGTTAACAGCCTAAGTATCTGAAATGGTGATCATGGGATGTTTTTTTTTTAAAAAAAACAAAGGGTGGAGGGAGAGTTGAATTATCATATTTAAGAAATTGATAAAGAGAATAGTCAATTTTTTTTTTTTTATCAGTTAATTTGAAGTAATATATCATATAAAAAAATCATATATTAAGAAAGATATAATGAATAAAACACAAGCTGTTAAAGTGTTTGATACAATGGATAGGAAAAATAGTGAGATATGAATGGAATGTGAATGATAAAAATAATCTAAAGCAAATAATTTTGGAAGACAGTATAAAAGATTTTGTTGGATGATTAGAAGGACTAGTATTATGGAATCAGGAGATATAGCTGTTAATGTTTAGTTTGATAAATATTCAATTTGCACATCAGAATATTACATTTTATAACAATGAAGCATAATAAATTTCATGCTATCTCAATAAAATGATAATATAGCGTTGTGATTTTTTAAATGTAAATTATAGACCATTGAAATTAACCTATTCATTCAATTCTGGTTAAATAAATATATAAAAAATGTGGTTTAGATAGAAAGTTTAAAGATAAATTATTGCATTAGGGTCATGAATAGTGTTATGGAGAATTAAGATATATATTTAATCTGCAATTATGAGAATAGCCATATTTGAAGCAACAATTTTAAATTTAAAAAAATCGAAATGTTTTGGTGATTAAAATAACGCTGGAAAACCCCACAACTAAAGAGATAATTAGTGGATATTTTATAATTATATTGTTTAGGTTAATCTACAAACGGGTATATTAAGTTATAGAATAGTCCTGTATGTAGTACATATCTCTGACGCAATTTCAGACATGGTAAGATAAATTTTGATTGCAGTTCTGAGAAACGGTAGAATTGATACAGAGGAAATAATTTTTCTACACACCAATGTCTATCAATATCTTTTTTCAATTATTTCCATTTTTTTCATAAAGTCAGTAAACTAAAAAAAATCAGAATATATTATCCAGTAAATACCAAGATAATATATATATAATTGTTATAGTAATAACATAATAATTGAAAGAATAGAATAAGTTGACTATCACTTACCTCTACTTTTAATAAAATTGGAGACTGCGAATTGCTTCCACCGAAATGGAAATTTTTTATTCTTTTACTATTATAGCTTTCTGTTATTTCATGATTATGAAATTTAGCCACATCATTATTATTGTTGTTTGAGCTAAAATTTTTAAAATTGCATAAATCAGAGAATTTCCTTTTATTTACATAATTAAGACATGTTCTCGAATGCTCGTTGCAAATACTATTTATTGTAGTACTGAATTGTACGTTTTTTGTATTTGAGAAGATATTTTCTTTATGCCTTATTTTATTTAATTGAAAAAATACTTCTGATGATTTTCGTTTGGTCATGCTAAAAACAACAATGAAAAGACTGACATTAAACAAAAAAAATGTATCCTCATTTGGAAAACTACGTACTACTGGTCAAATTAATACTTTGCATTTTTACGAAAATAAAAATAATGTTGTAATAAAAAACAACAACAACTGCATGTATTATTTTTTTTTATAAACTGTTAGTAAATAAAAAACGAATAACAAATTTTATATGTATATATAAAAAAAGCACAAAAAACAATTTATTTGTATGCTACAAAAGTAGTAAACATTTATTATTTAATTTGTCCACTTGGTGGTGCATCTCGGAAATACTTGAATAAGTTGTACCAGAGTATTCGTTTTAACCATCGATTACTTTTATTTTATTTAGGCAGTTACTGAAATTTGTAGTAAATACGAAATGTCTAGAAGGCGATCATATAGTGATGATGATGATGGTAAGTAAAATCTAAATTTATATATTTTATCTAGATAAGCATTTTTGTTATTTATGAGCTTCCTTAGTACGGATTTTCTTTATATCCAGCATCAAATATAATTTAGTTTATTTATATATAATTACATCCTTTATAGAAATTTATTACTGAAGCAAAATTCTTGATTTGCTTTAATGCTGTAGATGTATTTTTTTTCCTTTAAAAAATATTTAGATTTCTGTGATAATATATTTATATATTACTTATCAAATGCTTGTTTGTAAGAAATGCTCTTAATTGCAATTAGTACTATTGTTTAGATATTAATAATAAAATTACGATTATTACAATACTGTAATTGTTATTTTTGTGATACGATCATAAAATCCATTTGCTTACATTTTTAATCTATTTTTTTTTTGGAGAAAAAAAAATGCTTTGCATAACTTATAAATAATATATATATAAAGAAATAAAAAAAAAGCATTAATATTTCATTAAATTTGTGGTAAAGTCTGCGGTTTATTTATAAAAAATCTTCATGTCTACAGAATGTGGATGAAGAAAGTAAATGTTAAATTAAATACAATAAAAGACATAACAAATTAGCATTTTATCTATTAAGTTTTATTTGTACTTGCTGATGTATTATGCCTTTTAGAAGAATTAATTTAGAAAAATAAATATATTTCAAGTAGATAACTACGTTAATAGTCATATTTACCGATTTTATTCAAAATACTTTATGAAGTCAATAGGTTTCTTATATTTTGTTTCATTTATAAATCTCAGCAATAGTTATTATTTTGGACAATTGTATCATTGGCATTTCTCATTTACTTCATAATTCTTGCATATGAATTCACTTATTGATTTGTGGTTCATTTCTTTTATGAAACTTGTAAATAAAATATAAACAGATAACAACAACAAATAATGTTAATATATTATGTATTTTAACCGTTACTAAGTTACATTGTCTGAGAACTATTTTTTGAAATCAGTATTTTTCGAGGCCTGTCTTGTTCACCGTTGATTTGTTTAAAAGTTAAATGTTTATTATTAATAAATTTCTTTAGATAGTTAATATAAGACTCTTTATAAAACATTGTTTATAGTGTCCGGACCATTAAATCTTTCATATTAAGTAGAGAAATCAAATTGTCACTACCAGTTACTGTCTTAATTATGATCAAGAAAGAAATCGTAAAAATTTTCAATTAATTAGAATGACAGTGTAAACTTAAGCAATGTTCAACACCCAGTGTAATATTATCATTATAGATCTTTTTACTATAAGAATAACTGCTGGCAAAAATCTATCCAGTCAGCTTCTAAAAGAGAACAGTGAAGGAGAAGGCTTTACCAGCTTGCCAAATGCTGAATGGTGAGGGTTTCCAATAATTTTTTATTTTTGTTGTACTCTCCAGCTAGATACCCTTTTAGTAATCACTGCTAACTAGAAGAAAATTTTTAATTCTATTTAGAATTAAAAAAAAGTCTCAAGTTTTACCTGGCCTGGATTTGAACATCAGGTTATAGGCACAGATACAAATGCACAATTACATTACCTACAAGGCTCTTCACCTGTGATAAGAAAATTTACTATGTACTGTAATAAATAAATTAAATTTTAATATTTATTTATACAATTTTATATGCTTAAATAGTATTTATTGAAAATAAACTTAGCTTATTCAAATTAAAAAAAATAAAATATATATATATGCAAGAAAATGACCAGAGGTGCATCACAATATTGATAAGAATGAAGTTATAGATTAGTATATAATGATATAAAACCTGATAGAAGAAAACCGTTGTTATTTAAAAATAAGCTAATGCCTTATTATATACTGTTCAGTTATAAACAGCCTCTACCTCAGAAATCCTTGGTTCAAAAAATCGGTTCAATCAAGTTTTTCTTCCTTAGATTTAATTACAACGAAATGTATTGTGCTAACGTAAATAGTAATTATAGTGCTAAATATAGATATATTTATTCTAGTATTTTCATTTATCTTGACATAACTTTCTCAAAATATTACAATTGGGGGGATTTGAATTTATGAATTTGTTGAAAATTACTTCAAAATTTAATATTTATTTTAAATCATTATGTTACCAATAAAATTAATTTTTTTATAAGTATAGATGAAATTGCGTTAATGAAGAATTAAGGAGACTGATGCAAGTGTCATTTGGCTAAGTATAATAATTTCAAACTCATATTTAATATGAGTTTTTAATTATCATACAAGCAAAAAGTAATATATTTAAATAGTTAATATTTCTTTCTATCTTCTCTCATGAAAACAATCAACAGTGCACTTTTTTTTAGAATATCATTGAAATAATCTTTATAATGTAAACAGGGTCTATTTATCTCATGAAAACAATACTCAAATTCCCATAAAACATCCATTTATGAAGTTTTGCATTGATCATTAATTTCACATGTTCACTCCAACGTATAGTTTTTACAATAACAAACATATTAATTGGTACTATTGAATTTTAAAATTTTATGGAGTATTCTTAAATGAAACCTCTAATGTTTTATGTTGTGGTGATAAATTGTCTATGTCTTTATTTCCATTGAGTAAATTTGGTAAAATAACAGCTCCATGTATAGCTAATTTAGTTGCAGTAATTAGATCATGGCAATGTAATACTTCTTTTAATTTGTTAATGGCAGTGGCAGTTTGTGCTGCATTTCAACATCTAAATCCACTTTGCTATTTAAAAAACTCAAAATATTTAAGTTATTATTAATCGAAAATCTTTATATATTGCAAACAATGAGGATTGCCAATTCCTCAACAAGCTTTGTGTTAAATGCTTAGCCAGAGAGAGCATTTAAAATATCTAATGTTTTGAGATATTTTAAATGCTCTCTCTGGCTAAGCATTTAACATTGTTTATAACTTACAAGCTTAAGAGAATAGGGTCATGTGATCTAAAAACTCTTACTTTGACTCTTTATATATTGCATTCAAAATATTAAGTATTTTCTGTAAATCGGGGTTTGAACTGGCAAAAATAATGCAATTATCCTCATACTAAATCCAGAAACCTCTAATTTTTGTTTTTAATGAATTCAAATTGAAAAATTGTACCATCAAACCTGTATTGTATCTTGATTCCTTGATTCATTAAGTTATGTATAAACAGTTCCAAAGACCCACTTTTCATTTCAAATGTCTCAAATTTCTCATTTATAGTAATAGCATTTATTCTCATTCCATCATGTAAAAACTATGTAATATGAATAAACTTTGATGGATAACCAATTTCAAACAATGCTATAGACTTGTTTGATTAATTGAATTTTATGTCTTCACTTACAATAAAGGCAATACATGAATTACTCTTGTTTCTGGGACTTTTCTTGCATTTATCTGACAACAAAACTCATTTCTATAATACTTAATGCTGTTAAAACCATAATGAGTCTCTTGTAACTATTCATCTGTGAATGGAAGCAATCTATTCAACAAAATCCTTGAAAATATATTGACTATAGTAAACAACAATGATTTTCTATGACAATTACTGCAATCTTGACTATTACCATATTTTTTCAAATTAAAACAATAAAGGCATCCTTAAGATCAGGCAGCACAATTTCCTGAGTTCCATATATTTTTAAACATTTCAATATTTTTGATTATATCATGATTATATTTTAAAACTTTTTCAGATATTTTATCAGGCCTTGTAGCTTATTACATTTTTAAGACTATAAATAACTGTTTTGATTTCATCAAGCTGGATACCTTTGTCGAAATCGAAATGAGTAAAGAAAGTAATCTTTCATAAAACAAGAAAAATTATAACATATAAATAAGTATATAAATAATTACTTCATAATATCACTTTTAGTAAATAGAAATAGAGACCCACAGGTCAGGGTAAGCGCCTAAAGTTCTATAACATCATATAGCTTAACTAAATGGTTTCTAAATTGGAAGCTTGAGAATCCCTTCCTATAAAGGATATATTTTAGCAGATCTCTATTTTCAATTGTTAGTTTTTAGTCAGTAATTAATAAATTACAATAATAATAATAAATTTATTTAAACGCACATTGATTATGTAAATAATATTTACTGAGGCTGTAACCTCAAGAATATGTGTGTAAAATGCGATATTAGGGACCTCTACAGGTCTTAACCACAAGCTTATGCTTTGGTTTATTGTTCAGGAGTTCATAAGAAGTTTCAGCACTAGATGTGACAGAATTGGATCTCAATCCATGGACATTGAGTTCCAGATTCTGTCAGTCTGCTACTGCTCTAAACCATATAAGGCACTTCTTATATTACATGCTTTTATTTAACTTGCTGTATTTTCTTGTTTATGTACATCCATTTCTCCATTTCTGATCTAATTGAAACTTTGCATAAACATGGTTTTCACAAAGATAATAATTTTTGTTAGAATTTGCAAATAATTTGAACAACAACAACAAAAAAGAATAATTTAAATTTTTAGTTTCATAAGGTACTAGAGGCCACCCCTAACTCTCTGTTGCATTCTGATAAGGTTTTCCATTTGAAATGCTTTAATAAGACTAGAAAGGATGTAAAAGGTGTATGGTTGCATAGATCATATATAAATATGATAAAAGAGGTGATAAAATGGTTTCTAAGTGTAGATAGATTTAAAAAAATGTCAGGATAAATGGAAGAAAAGGTAGTTAAGGAAGATAGAATATTATATATTTAGTGGTGTGACAAAAGATATGGATAACAAAATAAGTAGTGCAATGGAGATAGGCAAAGAATAAATAAGATAGAGGAAGAGGTAAAGAATGTAAAAGTAGAATTAAAAGTGTTAGAGATGAAATGTGAGCTGATCAAGGAATTAATGAATAGAAACAGTAATGAAGAAGTAGATAAGGTAAAGTATGAGATAGTCTTGATAGGGGATTCACTATTTAAAGAATGTGGAGATGTAATTGCAAGGGAAAATAGAAATAGGTATGTAAGAGTATGTTTGCCTGGAGCTATAATTAGGGATGTTGGGAAATAGACATGTTTATGTTATGATAGGGACATTGTCTGAGCTATCGGAGAAAGTAATGAATGAGTACAAAGAATTGATTAGTAATTTGAATAAGGTTAAAGGAAGAGTAGGAGAAGTTGGATTACTACTAAGATTCGACAATAGGTATATGTTAGATAGAGCATGTTATATAAACGAGAGATTTAAAAATTATGCAGACAAATAATATTAAACTTGTGGATGTGTGGGAGTTTTTTTATTAGTAAGAGGGAGTTATACAGTAAAGATGGACTGCACTTAACAAAACAAGGAAGTGAAGCATTAGGGAGTTGATTTATAAAAAATATTATAGTTCTGGAAACTTATAAAGGAGGGTAGGGTTTTAAATTACAGTATTATCAAAAAGAAAGTTAAGAATGGATGGGGTGTAAAACATAAACAAAAGGTAGCTGATTTAGATATAAATGTAAATGTGGAGAGGAAATGAGTGTAAAACTAATGGTAAACAAACTAATTATAAACATAATAGAGAAGAAAGAGTCAAAAGAGTTTATAAAAGAGTACTAAGAAACGAAGAAATTGTTAAAATTGAATATTAGAATATACAAGATGGTAGGAGACCAGAAAAGTAGCTGGAATTAAACAAAGCAGTTAAAAATGAAAAGTTTGATGTATTATCAATAGTTGAAACACATTTGAGAGAAGAAGAACCTATACTGGAAGACTTAATATAGCAGAGTGAGTATAAATAGAAAAGAAAAAGAAAAAAAAGGTGGTGGTATAGGTGTTATATCAAAAAAACATTTAAATATTGTAAAGTGTCAAGAACATTTCTGATTTGAGATAAAGTTAGGAAGACAAGAATGGATGATGGCTATAATGTATATGGCTACTGGAGATAGTTAAACTATAATGGAATGAAATAGTAGCATATGTGAATGCCTAGTTAAGAATATACAGAATTTTAAAAGGGAATATGAATGAGCATATTGAAGAAATTGATGACATCGATAACAAGAATGGACAGCTTTTAAACAATTTTGTCAGAGAATGAAGTTGAGTATTGGAAATTTATCAAATATTTATGAGGGACAATACACATTGTCTAGAAATAATGTATTTCACACAATAGAGTATTTATTAATAGAGAAAGAGAGAATGAATAAAGTACAGAAAATTAAAGTGCTTGATAATGAAGAGAGAATATGTAATAATGATCATAATTTCTTTATAATAGAAATGGGTTAATAATGTGATGGAAAATAGTAATAAAAGTAGAAAGGATAGTGAAGATGTGGATGGAGAAGGAATGATAGGAATAAGTTAGAAGAATGTAAAATAAAAGTAGAAGAAATCATGGAAGAGTTTGCTGGGGATGAATATAAGGACTGGTGGGATGAAGTATAAAAATGATGAATAGGGTTTTTAAGTGAGAATATTCAGAAGAATAAATGTAATAGAAAAGTGAGAATTAGTAAAAGTGTAAAAGAGAGGAAAAAAGCATGCAGAGAATATAAATGTGCTATTAAAAACAAAGAAATTGAAAAAGATATTAATATTAAAAGGGAAAACTATTTTAAAAAAAGAAGTTGGCTAAAATAGATAATTATATAGAGAGAATGAAATTAAATAGTAAATTATTGGAGGATGTTAATAAAAGTGGAAAAGATGAGAGTAAAAATTTTTGGAAATACACATAAACTTCACTTAGCGATTGTCTACTTAGCAATATTTCACAATAGCGATCATCATCAATTTGTATCCACTACTTCGATTTACAATCGATTGTTCACTATAACGATCGGGAATTTTTTTTTTTTTTTAATTTAAAACATATAAACTTAAAATATATATAATTAATGAATCTATAATACTACATACTGTACATGTAAGTGTTGAATGTCTTTAGAAGAATTAAACTTTATTTAAATATAATGTATAGTACATTATTTAAATAAAGTTTAATTTTTCTAAAGACATTTAACATTTATATCAGATGATGAAATAGTCCAATATATAAGTACGGTACAGTATAACTAAAATACCATCATCAGAAACTTTCAGGAAAACACTAAATATGAATATTAAAAAACTGCATGTGTGTGTTCATTAATTACTGTATATTATTTTCAGAACACCTGGTAATTATGTATAAATAGTTATTGATTTTGTAATTTCATTAAAAATGTTATTTACACCCAAGTGGTTTCAAATCAAAAGAAAAACATTTTAAAACGCGAATGTTGAATTAGAAAAAAGTTCAAAAAGAAAAACAGATTGCTTTAAAAATAAGTGTTAATGAATAAATTTTTTTAATATGTACTTTATTCTTAAGTTAGTGCAATTTTTTAGCTTTAGGAACCGATCAATTTTTTCCCCATAGACTCCCATTATAAATACATATTCTGTATACGATATTCTTGCTTAATGATGAGTTATGGAGAACCAATTGCCATCGCTAAGGGGGTAGAGGTGTATATTAAAAGAAGGAATGTAAGGGAGAGAGAAATAATATTAATAGATGATGAGGGAATATAGTGTAGCTCTAGAGAAGAATTAGAAACAATTTTCAATAAGTATGTCATGAATATAGAGAAGATGTTAGATGTGAAGGACAGAGTGATAACAAACATAAAAGCACATAGTAATGGAAATATTACATTTACAGAAAATGAATTGATTGAGGCAGGAAAGAAATTGAAAAGTGGAAATGCAAAACGTTTAGATGAATGCGCAGCAGAGATGGTGATGAATTTGGGAAATAGGGCAAAATTAAATCTATTATCATGTATTAATAAGATGGCACAGAAGAAAGAATTTCCAGTTAGCTGGAATAATACAAGAGTAAGATTAAAGGAAAGGATAAAGATCATAGAAAGTTAAACAATTATAGACCATTAGCAGTAATGTCAGTGTTATATAAAGTTTTTGCATATATGATGGCTGGAAGGATGGCAACAAGAATGGAAGAAAATAATAGAGTGGGAGAAATGCAAAAAGGTTTTAGATTGCATAGGCATATAGGAAATAGTTTATTTATAGTCATACAGCTTATAGATATGATAGGGATACTGGTAGACAGTTATATACGGTTTTTATAGATATAGAGAAGGCATATGATAGAGTAAATGGAAATAGATTATGGGTAAGTTTAGTAAATTTTGGAATGAATGGAGCTTTAATGGATCTTAATAGATTTTATGAAAATAATTACTATATGTCATCATCATCATCAACAACCATTATCAATCCATTGCAGGATGAAGGTCTCTCCAAGTTCAAACCATCTCCAAATCTTTAACTTCTCTTCTTCGCAACACCCCTGCACACTTTTTTATTTTATTCAGCCATCTCACATGTGGTCTCCTCTTTCTGGGTCTTTTACAATCTCTTGGAATCCAATTTAAGATTTCAATTGTCCATCTAATATCATCTCTTCTAGCAATATGTCCAGCCCAATTACACTTCAGTCTTTTAATTTTTTCAATGAGGTCAATAACATCTGTTTGTTCTCTTACCCATATATTACGTTTTCGATCTCTTCTTGTTACTCCTAACATTTGCATCTCCATACTTCTTTGGTGGTCTGAAGTCTCTGTATTGCTCTTCTATAAAGTGTTCAAGTCTCAGATTTATAAGTAAGAACTGGTAAAACACATTTATTAAAAACCTTTCTTTTCAAATACATAGGCATATTTCCTCTTAGTATCAAGTTATTTCTACCAAAAGCACTCCAACCAAGTTTAATTCTATGATTAATTTCATTCATTATGTTTCGATCTGTATTAATAATCTGACCAAGATATTTGTAGCTGATAACTTCTTCTAACTCACAATAATCAATCTTTATTTTTATATTTTGAAAAAATCCATTGAACATTACTTTAGTCTTTTTAACGTTTATCTTTAGTCCTACTTTCCTACTTTCATCTGATAACTCCTGCAACATTTCCTGCAGCTCTAAAGCATTATTTGCAAAAACAACTACATCATCTGCAAAATCTAAATGACTTAAATAATCTCCATTTACTTTCATTCCTTTAGATTCCCATTTTAATTCACAAAATATTTTTTGCAGCACTGCTGTAAAACATTTTGGAGATATGGAGTCACCCTGTCTTATACCCATCTCAACATTGACTTTTCTAGTATCATTATGTAATCCAATTGTTGCTGCTGCATTTTTATAAATATTCTTTAAAATATGACAATATCCTGGATCTACACCTTGATGATCCAATGCTTTAATCACTGAAGAAATGTTTATAGAATAAAATGCCTTTTCATAATCTACAAATCCTAAGCATAATGGCAACTCATATTCATTTGTCCTTTCTATAACTTCTCTCAATACCTGGATATGATCTACTGTACTAAAACCACTTTTAAATTCAATTTGTTCTCTTGGTTGATTGAAATCCAATGTTCTCTGTAGACGAGTTGTAATTATCTTGGTAAAAATTTTGTATAAAACAAATTCTCATAGTGATGAAGTAATAGGAGATTTTTATATGGATGTACATAAGGCTTTTGATTAGAGTAAATAACATTTTAAAATTGTTTATGGGAGACTTTAATGCTAGAATTGGTAAACAAAGAAAGATGAAAATGCTGTAGGTAATTTTGATTATGGTAATAGAAATGAGCGAGGTCATTGATTTGTGGAGTTTGCAGAAAAAGAAAAACTTTATATTATGAATCTTTTTTTGAGAAAAATGTTGAAAGGAAATGGGCATGAGAACATCCAAATGAAGGTACAGCAGAATTGGATTATATTTTGACTAACAGGAAATACATATTTCAAGATTGTAATGTTCTTAATAAATTTAACACATCATCGATTAGTAAGATGTAAGATGCGTGTTATGCAAAACTAGAGAGGCAAAAATTATTAAGAAACAATTAATATTTCTAATCTTCAGAAACATTCTAATGAATTTAAATTAGAACTTACAAATCAGTTTCAAGTATTAATAGATTTTGAACATGATTTAGATTTGAATGAAATTAATAAGAAAATAACTGATATATTTTTAAAAACATCAACAAAGATAGCTGGTAGAAAAAAGCAGCAATTGACCAATAAAATTTCTACTGAGACTAGAGAATTTATAAAGAAAAGAAGGAATATGAAGATATACAAAAATGATGCATTAAAAAGAATTGAATACCTCGAATTCTATAAAATGACGCGGAAAAGTGTTGAAAATGATATAAGAAAATATAACTGTGAACTAGCAAGGAAAGCTGTAGAAGAGAATAAAAGTCTCAAGAGTGTAAAATAACATTTTGGTATTGCTAGGAAATTTATATCTGCAATAAAGAACAAAGATGGAACTATTACTAAAAAGAAAGATGACATCATGAAATGGGTAAAAGACTTCTATCAAGAATTATATAGTAATGAAGAAGAAGTACCTCCTATGTCTATTATATCTTCTGAATTGCCCAGAATTTTAAATGAAGAAGTGAGACATGCAATTAAATTTATGAAGAAAGGAAAGGCTCCAGGTAATGATGGAATTATAATTGATGTATTAAAAGAATCTGGTCAAGAAATAGAAAGTTTTTTAGCAAAGTTATATATTAAATGTCTAAATGATAAAGATGTACCAGGTGATCGCAAGAATGCAATATTAATATTAATATTTAAAAAAGGTGATAGAAGATATTAGAAATTACAGACCTATTAGCCTTTTATCAGTTTTATACATAATTACTATATGTATCAATTAGGAAATACAGAATCAGAGTTAAAAGTGGGGTGGAACTAAGGCAAGGATGCCCTATGTCATCTATTTTGTTATTGTTATATTTGAAAGAAATGAAGAGAGCAATAGAAAAACTAGGAAGAGAGGTAGAGATATCATTAATAGATGTTAAGGGAGTGTATGTATTATCAGTTCTTTTATATGCTGATGATAACTTGTGCACAGAAAGTAGGGAAGATATGGAAGTTATGCTGAAGATGTGCACAAGGGTGGGTAAAGAGATGGGGATTAAATTTAGTGAAGAAAAGTCAAAAATAATGATAACAAATACTGGGGAAAAAATAAGAGAAAGAATTTTTATTGGAGGATATAAGTTAAATGTAGTGAATAGGTATAAGTGTTCGGAAATGGTCTTAAATAATTAGAGAAATTGCTTGGATGAATGCGAGAAAAAAATGATAAATGAAGCAAAGAAAGGGACTGATAAAGAAATTAGCAGTGTGTTCATATGGTAGTGGCAGTAGCAGGGATAACATATGGTAACTATGTGTTGTGTGTAAGTAAAGGGGAGTTAGATCACTTAGAAAACATACAAAGAGAAGTAGGAATTCATGCATTAGATGCACGTGTGGATGGCAAAGGAGGCAATTAGAGGAGAAATGGGATGGTCAAGTTTTTATATGAGAGATGCAAAATGAAAATGTTCAGTAAATTGCAGTTTATGAATAATAAGAGAAAAACCAAAATAGTATTTAATTGGATTATGGGTAAAGGATAAGCAACAAGATGGGTGAGAAAGGTAGTATGGTATGCAGAAGATAAAGACTTTATGTCAGTATTCTTATACAAAAGGTGGGATGATTGTTTTAGGAGAATGGTTGAGTGTTATAGTGGCAAAGAGAAGAATAGATGTATTAATAAAAAATAGGGAGTTGAAGAGATAGTGAACTAGGGTGGGGAATAAAAAGTATTTAAATATATATAGGAGTAAACAGAATATTAAGTACGAGTTAATTTATGATAATAGCAGGGATAGTTTACTGTTTAAGTCTCGAACTGGATCGTTAGCAACAAGAGAATATACTCATTAATGGAGAAATGTGGGTGACTTAGTCTGCAAATTATGTAAGGAAGGCATGGAAAATATTAGGCATCTGTTAATTGAATGAAAATACTTACAAGCAGAAAGGCTACAAATAATGAAGTTGTGGGAGAATAAATATAAGCAAAATGGTTATACAGAAAGTGAGTGATTTTTGGTTTTTATGCTGGGTTTGCAAAAAATATAAGGGGAATCTAGATATAAAGGCCATAAAGTGGACAGTGATAATGTTGTAGAAATGGGATGGAGTAGAATAGAGAAGAATATGGGAAAAACTTAGGGTGGAGAATGGAAAGGGAAGAGAAGGTTGCTAACAAGTTTCTCTGGGCATAGTGGCTGAGAGAATCCTGACTGATAAAGGAGAAGCTATAATGCATCACATCGCATCGGAGTCTCCCCCCCTCCCCCGTCTCATTCCATTCATCCACCCTCTTTTAGGGAAGCTTATGAAAAAATATTTATTTCTAATACTTTTTTCCATACAATATATATAGGATGTTTTTGAAATTCCAACAGTATTACATTAAAGTTGAATAAAATTAAGAAAGAATGACACCAAACAAATATATGTACGATTTAAAATTGCCCTAATTTGACATGCGGCATAAAATCATCCTTTATGATTTTTAGCAAAATGTTTTAAGTAGACTTGTATTTCTAAGTTCTATTTCTGAAAGCAGATTATTTATTGTTAAAGAAATGAAAAGTTGAAAGAATACAATAACAAAGAGTCTATTATGAATGCTTTCAAATTATTTTTTTCCAAAGTCAAACAAAAAAAAAAAAAAGAGATTCGAATATTATATAAGCTTTTTCCAACTTTCAATCATGATCTAAAGCTTTACGTAAAATTGTCACTTTTATTGCCTGCATAAAGATTCCAGAACATTTAATTTAAAAAAGTTAAAAAAAAACTATAAATTTCATGTATATATTTTAACAAAAACTATAAAATTTCCAAATTAAGTTTTATTGGGCCCACTTTAAATAAGCACATTAACTTTTTCATAAAATATAATTTTTTTTTCTTTAACATGTAATAATTGAGCCAGAGTAAATTTATTGTTAAATAAATAATTATGAATTTTTTTTTTTTTTGTTTAATGTGTCAAAGCGTCGGCCGGGAAGCGAACCCCGGGACAACTGCTTGTAAGGCAGCTATTCTAACCACTCGGCCACCAACGCTTGACAAATTATTAATTCTTTTTCAGAATATTGAGATTTTTAACAACTATTTGTTTTTTTTGAAGGAAGGCCAGATACAAGAAATTTACATTTGGAATTTTTAGCAAATTGTATTATTTGATTCCATTTTCGTTTCACTTTTGATTATATATAGATAGATTAGATTTATCACTCTTTACAATACTAACGTTAGCAGTATTAAATCGTATTTAAATTTTTTTATAAAACTAAATAGTAAAAAATAAAAAAATTCTAAGTTTTTTATAAAACTAAAAAATAGAAAGTAAAAAAAAATTTCAATAATTGCTTTTATTCACATAATAGTAAACTTACTAAATTTTTCTTTTTTTTTTTTTTTTTTTTTTTTTTTTTTTTTTTTTTTTTTTTTTTTTTTCTATTAAAATAAAACAACTTAATATAAACTAGTAGTTAAATATTTTAAGTGCTCCAATTACTCTGATTCTCATATCAACCTGTACAACCATTTAAACATATAAATATTGGCATGAGTTTGTTAATCAGTACAAACCGATTATTGATGACTAGCAGCGATTTATTATAAATACATATGAGAGTTTTACCATACCTGTAAATAATATTATTCAATGCTTTCAATAATTTATTAAAAATTTATCTAACCTAATTTTGTCTCTCTTGCATTATTACTCTCGAAACCTAGTCAACCACCTGCTGTCTGTATCGACAACTTAAATATATACATTAAATTATTAGCCGTACCAATATCCCGACTATAAGATATCTATGAACTAGCTGATTGTAGGTAATTTAGTCTGTGTTTTTCGATGAGCTAGTAAAGGGAAAACCCCGTACCGTTGTAATGTTGTCATCGGTGGGTCATGCCAGGGTTTTGGATTTGAATTTAGTTTGCATTTGGGAATTTGTTCCTAGACGTGGACTGGGTTTGAATTCGGATTACTGTGTGTGATTAGGCATGATGATTTTTACCGGTACATTACTAATGCTCAATCCGTAAATTCAAAAGATGGTCCCTTGAGGCAAAATTCCTCGATTTCCTCCTGAAAATCAATCTTCACTCCCCACAAATCAATTTTTGGTTAACCGTAGGGGTTTCACCAAGATCTCTCCCATATGCCAGCTCTGTAAAACTGACAATGAAACCCTCCAGTACTTCCTACTTAAATGTCCCTTTCTGCTTGGCATGAGAAATGTCATCAACTCCTGCCTTTCCTCGCACAGGAATACCATCTTCAACCTCCAAGAATCCATAGAAACAGGGGTCTTCACAGCTATTAGGCTATCAGTTTTCCTTATCTATGCTCTCTGGTTGCTCCGATGTGCCATTATCTTTGACCAGAGAGTACATTCAGTGAATCAAAAACTCTTGGACCTAATTCGCTCTCTCAAAACCAGAGATACCAAACTAGCCCCACATCCACTCCTCACAGACACTTGGACAATCATCCAACTCCCATCCTCTCAGCCTCTGTCATAGGACTCAATCACGAAGACATGCATTTCGGACTGGCCACCATTTCTCCTTTCCATTTCCCATTCCCTTTTCACATGTATCCTTCCCTTCTTACCATGTTGCTCCTGATATTTTAATTATCATATAATCACTTCCTTGTAAACCTTTTTCTAACTGTATCTGTATCTGTTTTTTGATGAATAAAGGTTCATCACTGAGAAAAAAAAAATAGTAAAAAATAATAAATATATTTTTTTCAGCTTTCACAATATTCCTGATATTGTTCCAAAATCAAACCGTGTTGATCTCATGTTTAGAAATATTCTTAGACTATTTCTGAACATAACTGCCATCTGCTTTTAATTTTGATCACATATCTATTGTAAAAGCTAAAGAAATTTTTTTTTTTTTAACTTTTGAGTTTATTAAAGTATTTTTTTAATTTTTTTTTTGTTTACAATTTTTTATTACTTTGAAGGAAAAAAAAACAATTTTTATTTAAAAACTATTATATGTATTTGTAATATTAGTTTAGTAATTCATAGGTGTACATTTCAGCAGAATGTATATGGGCAAAAATATATTTATATATTCTTTTCATTTATTGTATTTGCCAAGTAAGAAAAATTGCTAACCTTCAGGAATGTGCTTACATTTACTTGCAATGATTCATCCATAGAAATGATTTCATATTAAATATATATATTACAATTACACCATATTTTTTTGATATTGCAAAATAATCCTGAAATATACATTAAGACGTGCAAGCAACATGATCAAGATAACTATATGAAGTAATGTTTTTTTGAAAGTATGAAACTTACTATCGTTATCAATTGTAATTCAGAAAGAGACTGAATCAAAGCAAGTCAGTATCATTTTAGAGAAGTTGATAAAATTATAACTTACATACTATTTTTTTTTTTTAATTTATAAATTATAAATCAATTTTTATGATCTTTTTATCAATTATTGAATTTCTACTTTTAAACCTCTATATACACATTCAATTTATTATTTTACCAAGCAGAGAGATGCTGTTACCTTTTAATCATTAATAATACTGTTTGAGAAATATTTGTGATTTTTACTTGTTAGTGAACCCAAGGACAAATTTATTTATTTTCTTGCCTCACAGACCAAACCAGTTTGAAAATTCAAATGGAGAATTTAATATTTAATCAAGTGTTGAAATTTAGCACAAATAGCAGTTATTTATAAAGAACAAACATCAATTTTTTAATCATCGTGTTTGAATAAGAACATTTTTTATTGGAACTATGATTTTAACCTTGAAGTGTATTAGTATATGATCTATCCATGCTTATAAGTGCTCAAGTTAGCAGTCCATAAGATGCCATTGGTTTTTTTTTACTGTTTTTTTTACTTAAACTAAGCGAGCGTTTTTGATAAATCAGTTCATGTACTGTGCAAAAATTCAATAACAGCAAATCATTTAAGTTCTCAGAGCTATTAATGAAATGAAGTCAGATATCTTTGTATATAGTTTTTATAGGAATTCCAATTCTGTGCAACAGTTTCTTTTCACTTAATAATTTGCTCTTAAAAAAGATATCTACTTATTTACATAGTAATTATATAAAACTTAGACCTTATTGTTTAACAAGTGTTGTTTTCTAATCAGTCTTACAGAATTCATATCTAACCAAAGTTTACATGTTACTGTATCTATATTTTGGGAGGGCAGGAAAAAAGTGCTTACTTTTATAACTACTATTATCCCCTGCTTTACTATCATTGTTAACTTTACAATTATTTTTACCCCTTTAATGATTAATTCACTATGGTTGGCACAGTTGCCAGATTTTGCAAGAATCCAAATTTAGGCAATATTTTTTTAGATGGTCTGAACATACTTTGCTGCATATGCAGTAGGCAGAGGGATTCTAAATTGTTCTGTCCAAATAAAATCATGTAATTAAATCCTATTTCAAAATCAAAGCTAAAAATTCCTAAAATGTCTTTGTCATTGCGTTCCTGGTGCTGACATTTTTGGGGGGGAAAAAAGAAGAGTACTTTAGTATTATTCAACCGATGACGTATTACATTTACCGATTTTCCTTCTGGTAGACGTCGTCAATGATAACATGACAACGTTGCAGTTAGAATTGGTGTGCTTATAATTGAAAAAAACTCAATCTCATTGTTTACAGGTAGTGTAGGAGATGAGTGATGTAAGAAACTCATGTCAAAGCTTTTATACTAATTTAAGTGATTAAAGGATTATAAGATATTAAAAAAAAAAAATGGAGAAAGAACACTGGCAGAAAATAGAAAAAACTTTATATTGAAAACAGTATTTAATTTATCCTTTGATGAACCGATATCTTATTCTATATGACAGTAAGAAATGTTATTAATCAGATACTAATTGATTTTTGCAGTTAACTTTCACATTTGATGATCATTACTACTATTCCTCACCTATGAACTTCTTTAGTAGCTTGAGTTTAGCACCCAAAATTTAAAAGATCATATATTTTAAAAAGATGAAAATCATTCAAAATAAGCATCTACACATTTAAACTATATTGGAGAAGTCAAGCGTTGTTAGCCGAGAGGTCATCGCAGCCGCGTTGCAAGCAAATAGTTGGTTGCAGACGGTTGGGGTTCGCCTCCCGGCCGATGCTATGACATGAAAAAAAAAAAAAACTATATTGGAGAAGACTTTTGGGAATATCATGGACAGCAAGAAAAGCAAACAAGCTTATTCTCCATCACATTATACCTGAGATGTCTCTAGAAGCAAGTGATCAATTAGAAATTATCATATGCACTAATGTAGTTATTAAAATTTGTATAGTATTTGGGAGGCATATGAGTATCAAGAAAAAAAATGGTTACTATAATGAAGATTATTGAAAAGCATAAAAACAATTGACATAATGCATTACTCAGAAGAAATGATTCATGTAATTGCTAGAGGTTGATATCAACATTACAGTATCTAATTATTGTTAAAACAGGCAAAACTCACTATACGTATTGCCACACACAGCAAGCTAGAGTAATCAGTGGATGCCAGAAGGCTTGTGCATAAATCCTCATCTTGTGCCTACTCATCCAATATCTCCAGATTAGTTTCTGGCTTGTGGCCTTTTCAGTGAGGAGCCTTTGGATCTGAGAGCACTGCACCTAGATCTTAGGATCGAATGCAACCCTCCAGCAACCAATACTTATAGTGAGTTTTGCCTGTTTTAACAACAGTTATACACAAGCATAAGAAGTGGTGGTCATGTGATGTTTATTGGCTAACTATCTAATTATAATAGTGAATGGCATCAATAAAATAGTGATTTTCAACATTGACAATTTTTTAGGTAAAAATGCTTCTGCCAGATATGTGATTCATATTTCTAAGCATCTATAGGAGATTCTAAGATATTTTTCAGATCAGAGTTTGGCTAATTTATCATATATATAAATGAATACACCAAACTTCCTCTTTTTAAAACTTGGTTTTTATATGACTATTATAAAAATAAAATAACACACCAACATTTCGACTATTTTGTAATATAGTCTTTTTCAAGGGACACTAAAAAATAAAAATACAAATGTATAATAATAATTATAAAATGTTACATATTCCAAAAATGATATTTTAAAATCTGCTAATTTATCTTATAAATTATAACTTAACATTTGTATCATAGTATTAATAAAAGATAAATTATCTAATTTTAGCACATGTGCGTGTGTGACGCAACTGTTCCCAAAAGTTATAAAGTGTTAAAGAGGCCTTCTTCATCCCACGAGACAAAGATGCCATAAATAGGAAGGACATGTGCTATGCTTTATCGAAGAAATGGAATTAGCATATTTGCATATCATTAAACATAGTAGCAAGCTATGATTATGAAGGCAAGATCCTTTGAAAGCGCTCAGCTCGTTCGTTTTTAGTTATCTATTTTATATTAACATTTTATAGCTTTTGGGAACAGTTGCGTCGCACATGCACACGTGCTAGAATATATATATTTCCTAAAAGTAAAAAATAAATTATCTAAGTAATTGTGTGATTACATTGTCTTCGAATAGCAAATGTTAACTTTGGCTTATTAAATTGTCTCCAAGTACAAACAAAGCAGTTTTGATCATATATAGATGAAGAGACATCTAAGAAACTAATACTTTGAAGTAGTATTCCTTCTTGATTTAATCTTAATTTTTTCTTTTGTTTAAATGAAATCAGTGCAGAGGAGTTCTCCCAAGTTTTGAGCAGTTTTTCAAAAGACTCAAATGTCTTGTGCAGTTTTATTCATTCTTAATAAAAATGATAAAACCTTTTATTGAAGACTGATATTTATTTAAATTTAAAGTAGTAGCTTAGGATGTTGTTATATGGATAAATATTTATAATGCAGATATTAAAACTGAAATTTCATCCAAAAGATTAATCATTACATCTAATCATTGAATTGCTGATAACATATTATTACTCACTGTCAACCTGCGTTTAATCTATTTTTTTTGCATTTATAATTTTTTCACATCACTCCAAAAATTTTCTTATCCATCCATTTCATGTGATCTCATTCTAGATCCAGTTTAGGACGTCAATTGTCTCAACTATCTGTTATCACTTTTTCTAAGAATATTGCTTTATTTCAATCTCTTAATTTTTTAATAATATCAGTTATATTTTTTTGTTCTTTTGCCCATATATTTTGGATTCAATCCTTCCTCATTAATACCAATATATATTTTTATCATTAATCATATGGAAATGTGAATTATAAAAATGAATTTTGCTAATACTGTAAAGCAAAATGAACTATAGAAAAATGACATTTGAAAATGCCATATAATCCTTATTATCACATTTATATGTTTAACATTTTCAAAAATTTACTGCCCCCTAGGTTTTAATTCTGTAATAAAATCCTTTACTTATATTTAGGTGTAAACCACTAAACATCACATGATCACACTACTGTATGGAGAGTTTTGCAATTTCTGACTATCATATCATCTTTTTTTAATTTTTATTTAAAGTAATTATAATTTTAATTGGATTTACTTAAAATTGAAGCGGGAAAAAAATAACTGGATAGCAGAACAATCATATTTATACTTTTCAGGGAAGAGGCACTCTTAAACTGTGGGACCTCAACCAGAGTAAAATTCATGGCCTCAAAAACTGTTTGTCGGATTTTTTTTGGAAAATGGGGGGGTACTTTTATGGGTCATAAATTCCTGTTTAAAGCAGTTAAGCATAAATATAGATAAGTATACATTGATGTCTTGAATCTGTATCTAAAGAATGTATGCTTAAGTGAAGATACTTGTGTAATCTTAAAAAAATAATGTTCTAATTTAGATAAAAAATAATGCTTGAAGATATATATATATTGCTTTTCATTTTTTTAATTCACTGTTAAAATAATTACTTTTTTTAATAATATAAATATTTTGGAATTACTAAAGGTGGAGCACGAAAAAGACGTCGAATGTCAGAGCCTATGGACATCGAGGATAGGCTGGAATCATTAATAACGCGTGTTGGTGAAAAAGTAAGTCATTTTTTTATTTTTGGAGTTTAAAATTAATATATGTTTGATATTAATAAAATGCAATGGAAAGTATATACTAACAGTAAGTTTGATTAAAATGAATTTTTTTTTAATATATTTTAAGAATTATTAGTAATGACTGATTATTATTTAAAACAATTATGTATATTTGCAAGCAGACTACTGTAATAATTTGAAAATAATCTCCGATGATGCTAAATGTTACGAATTGTTTTAATATTAAGAAAATAAAGTTATCGCATAAATTCATAATAACTGATTCATTTCTAGTAATGAATTTTTATAATTCTAATTGAATTTTAAAATTAAGAATTTAGACAATAATAAAATTAAATTTCCAGAGTCAGAATTTTATTAGTCAAAGAAAAAAAAGCATAATTATAGAAGAGATGGCTGTAGCTATCCATTAAAAATATATCAAAACGTTAAACAAGTCATTTTCAAATTTAGATTTCAAGAGAGGATAATTTGATAATGCTATATGTTTGTCAGTAATATTTTATTGTGTAATAATAAGGTTTGATTCTGCAAGTTGTCTAGCAGATAGCCATTTTAAAATTAAGAATACTGAAAAAATGCACATATATAACAAGTTTAACCTCAAATATTAATATTGAAGGTCATGCTGCATCAGTGGAGAAGTTCTTAAATATAAATTAAATAAATAAATATGAATAATATAAATTATTATTATTATTTTTTTATGATACTCTGGATGAATTCAGGAATACCCACTTAGAGAATAATTGGCAGAAGTTAAAAAAAAACATACGTAAGATATAATTATAATAATATTCTTGATTAACATTTAATAATATTGCTAAGTTTCCTTTGACATTCTCTAAATTGAATATTGATAGAGAAATGTACTAAGATAACTAATATATATATATATTTACAGTTATGATTTTGTAGATAATAACATGAAGAAACATATTCATAGAAGACCATTTCATACTAAATATTTGGTATTAATAAATAAAGTTAACCAAATTTTTAGAGAAACAATATATTGTTACTATTCAGAAAATTTTAGTCTCTTATACATAAAAAATAGATAAAAAACATCAAGTTGATGAATTTATTGTGCTGGAAGAAAATTTTTACTATTTAGTCCTAAGCAGTTTCATATTGTCATGATATATATATATATATAGTTTAATTTCCAAGAGAATATGTAAAGAAGTAGACCAAAGAAAGAATTCTTGAATGATATTAAAGTGGAAACAATTTATCAATCTGCGATGGTCAAGAATAAGAAGCACAATTAACTCTATCAAATATTTTTTATGGATTGATAAGTAATTTTTGGGAATTACATTTCATGTCTGGACAATGAAGTGAGATATATGTATTAATAATATTGGATCTTACTTTTGATGATATTTTCATCACCGATATTGTCTATTACACGTAATGCAAGAAAGGTCAAAGAATGTAAAAACATTATCTATTATAAAAAAGGAATGAAACCAATATCCTCAGACTAGTATCTCGTTTATGGCTTTCATCTGTGAGGAACTTTGGATCTTGGAACAGTGCACCTGGTTCTTTAGGACAGTTTTGGATAGGGATTTATTAAGCACTATTATCTGGCATTTATGAGTTACTAAAGTTTACATTAGATGCCATAGTTGAAGTGTAAGAAAAAGAATTAACTGCTGAAACAATAATCTGTAAGCTGGAGTCATAGGATAGTTTTATAAAAAATGATGATTGGAAACTGTCCAAAAGAGTGGGAATATTTTTTTCATTATCAGCCTAGACATAAGTGTTTAGTATAATAAAAACCAAGCTTTATCAGCCATCTAATCCAAATATTAGAAGCATAATATCATCTAAATATACACTTATTTTACTTTAAATAAACAAATTTCGATGTTAAAATTTGTCCATAATGTTGCCTTCTATATATAAAATTAAAAATAATCCAATTTAAAACAAAATTGAAATAGACAACTCACTTATTTTATCCTTTTTTATTTTAACATATTAACTTTTAATTCATTTATATATGAAATATCAGCAAGTTTACAATCACAGTAATTAGAAAGTTGGCTATTGATTCTGTGGCAAAATTTAGGTATTTACACTTCTAGACTACTTGATGATTGGAGATTGTTTTAAGAAATACGTCTATAATGAGTGCAGTTAATTTGATATTTTTTTACTAAATTAATAGAGTGTGAACCTCATATCATAATAGTAAATTAATTTGATTGATTTTATATATATATTGTAACCTCAACTCCCTTTAGACTAGATAAGACGGAGACGCTAATAATAATGTAATGTAGGTATATTACCTGGCCGCTAAATTAACTGTAGCATCAAATATAGTATCCACCTGAGATCATCATCGCTTAACAAATGGGAAGTCTATGGAGGAAGCAAGTTATTAAAACTTTTCCAAAAAAAAAAATCTAATCTTAATAATATTTTAAATTATAAATAATATGTTACATACTTAGCTTTGAACTCAATAATTATTACGCAAATAAATTTACGATAAATTATTTAGAAATATAAGCAACTTTCCTCCACAAACCCACATAGCTATATCATCTCGCGTGGCAACTACAATAATTTTATTTTTTATTTTTTTTATGTGTGACGAATGGAAATGGATCACTAATCCATGCAGAGAACTCATAAAATTATACTAATAAAAAGTATTAAAATCTTATATCTCAACTAAAACAAAGTAGAAAATTTTACTCTCCCTTACAAATGAATTAATTTTCTCTTCGTTCTCCGCATCAATTATCCTCCACAGTTACAATTATTTTAATCTCAAATATTAGTGCTTAGGTCCTCCATCCCATCTCTCGAATTATGACTCTTCTACACAATATCTCATATGCATACAGAAGTGGAATGTACCATGTATTAACTTAACCACTTTTTATTCTCTAACACTCTAGTAATGGTAATCTTATTCTTTAAAATCTTAGACTTGTAAATGCTCTTGTTTTCAGGATCTTGACCTGTGGTGAAGTGCAACATTCAATCATTTTTCAATTCATTGCCGACCTTTGGATACTATCCCAGCAAATACAAATTGAATAGACATACGCTTATTTAAAGCTAATGTCTCCTTTAACTAAAGCTAATAATAGTTCTCATAATAATAATAATAAATATGATTCGCTAACTAATTAATTAATCAAATACTTATAATAAATTTTGAAAATAGTTTTATAAACTGGGAAGGCATCCACATATCAATAGTGAAGAAGGGATTTTATGTCCACTCGTAATATTAATCGATGTGCAACAAATTGAACAATTAAACCTTAAATTTATAACTAAACTATTTTCTCATCTGTTTGCAAAGTGATTATTAAAATTTTAACGTATATGCCATTAATTCAAATCTTCTAATCTTACAAGCGAAAAATGTATTACTTCAGCAATAAAATTAATGAAGATATTTCATGGCCAATCTGTACTAGAAATATGAGTTATTTCTATTAATTTTTTCATGTTATACTTCGAGTATTAATAACTATAATAAATTTATGAATATTATAAATTTTGTCAATATTATGAAATTCTAATATTGTGAGGCTCTGAACACCCAAAACATTGAGACACCAGACACAAGTTTAAATTTTAAAAACAACAAATATTTATTCAACATAAAAAGAAAAGACTACAATTCAAGTCAACATTGTAGCGATCCCAAATTAAGAAAAATAGGAGATACAATTAAAATTATTCACAATGGGGATCTGTACTGGCTACAATTTTAGACTTGTATAAATTTAATGACACTAATACATTGTTTGTCCCAGCAATCATCTTTAATACAAGTATCTTTGGGACTAATCACTAATCTAAGTTATAAATAATTTATAATTATTTTGACCCATAATACATCGTTTAATATTTATTTGGTTATATCTGAAGCGGTGCTTCAGCAACCTTATGTAAAATATAACTATTGCTAATCACGTTAGCTAGCTTAAAACCCATAAAAATTTAAGATAAGATTTACTCAGCTTATCAAGACATTTATATTTTTAAGATACTAAAATTACATTACTTAAGAAACATATCTTAAATGCAATAAAAATTAATTTAACTTCTACTATTTAAGTTTATACGCATTTTGCGAACTATTATTTCCATAACTTAGTATTCAAATTCTATCTAATAATTGTGTGATATGTTTTAATAACTATATCAATGCACACATATATGTATTTACTGCTATAGCCCAACATGAGTTTATTATCTCTTTTTTACCAGTCCAGTGATAACTTTCTTCTGCATGAACATGGTATGATGCATACTGCTTGCCTGAATTCAAATTTGTGAACATAAATTTAGAATAAATGTCGGTTCTCAGATAAGCTAGAGCAAAGCTTAGGTACTCAGTACATTATTTTATGAATATGATATTATATTTATTCCCTAAACAAGTAACTACTTTTCACTAATATGCAATGACCTAACAAGCAATAATCACAAAATTATTATACACTCCAGGGTGATGATAAAAATTTGCTTTCATAAGAGAGAATAAGTTAATAATAATAATAACTTCTTGGTGTTAGCACAGATCTAAGGATTGCCTTCTTCACGAGGCTATAAATTATGTGAGGAACTTGTCTCTGCACATGTATAAGAGGCATGCTAAAAACACCACACACTACAACTATAAAAATATTTTTCTTACAAAGCATAAAACAAATATGGAGCTGGGATCAAGCCCTCGATCATCTAAAAATACTTTCAGATAAAAATTATTTAATCATGAGAGAGCTATGCTCCATCTCAACCCTTTGAAGCGGTTAAAACTACACTCACCTCAACAACAGAGGTCATTTGCACTATCATATAGCATAAAAAGAGTATCATATTATCGATTAGTCTAATATGACTAAGAGTAAATTTTACTTTAAAAGATAATTCTCTAGGCTAAGAAATAAGCATTTCATTTTAAAATACACATTTTAAATAACTCACACACTTCTGAGCATAGTAGCAAAATACTAAATATGAAAAATTAAATAGACGGGGGAAATATTGATCTAAAATTATTAGCATAACAATATTCTATAAATCCTTTCATACATCACATTCCCCTAGTATTTGTGATAAAATTAAAAAAAAAAGTATACGGGCTCAAGCAATGTTATAGTAAACCAAATTATTTGCAAACTGTAAACAGAATTTAATATAGGGTCAAAACTTTTTAGCTCTTAACTAAAAACATATTAACACAAATATAATATAATGCGATAATAGATATAATAATAATAAAAATTTTACGTATTGTCTCTTTCTTGGTATACTGGGATCCTGGCATTTCCTCCCACAATGTGTAGATTATCCAAAGAAAGACTCATTATTTTAACTGAAAACAAAATGCATGCATGGCCATGGCAGAATACTGTACTATCAAAGTTGTCCAAAATGTAAATGTTTATTGGTACAAAATCATAATTAAACACTCATTTAAAACAGTAGTTATTTATAGGATCCGGATTTTTGCACTTTTATCCATAATAACGTATAACAATTCATATATTTATAATATCACTTAATTCACAAGGCAAAACTCTCCATACAGTAGTGCCACCCTACCCCAGACTAGTTTCTGGCTTGTGGCCTTCTTCAGTGAGGAGCCTTGGATCTGAGAGCACTGCACCTAGATCTTATGATCTAATGCAACCCTCCAGCAGCCACCTTTTATCTCAACTACAAAACTATGAGAATGAAATTGAAAACATCATAATATTTTCAATCTAAGCTCAATAGCTTATGTAGTCATATGGGTCTAGAGAGTTTTGCCTTGTTTAATAACAATTATGTGCTAGTATAAGAGATGGTGATCATGTGATGTTTAGTGGTTTATCACTTATTTCCTGAAGAATTCTCATATATTAATTTAATTTTCTTGCTTTAGGAACTAGGTAATTCATGGAGATTTTCTTCAAAATATGCTCATTATCATATATTTCAAAACATTTAGTAAAGGTTTATCCATGATTTATTCCATTTAATGACAGTTAACAAGACTAGATGCTCAATATCATGTATTTTAAAAGTTATTTCAACAAAAGTTTATGTAATATTTCTTTATTCTCATATTCATTAAGTTATTTTGACTAGAATCTTCAACTTTCTTTTTACAAATATTCTCTCGCGAGAATGCAACAGATTTACTTTATAATAATAATAATAATAGAAAATACATATTATTCCTTTGATATGTCTTTAATGAAATATAATATAATTATAAAATTGACATTTATCATCCTTTCAGCCTTTTATCATATTTTATAACATGTTCATTTAAGTATTTAAAAGTAAATATTTGAAGTAGAATAAAATATTACGAAAGTTTATAATAAAATCCATTCAAATATTAAAAACAGATTATTCCAGATAAAATTAATATTAAGAAAAGTTTGCAGTACAATGTTTCATCCAAATTTAATCAGTAAATTATTTAATAAAAGTGACAATAAAAGTCTGTACCTGAAACATTCTCGGATATGTAGATTGAAGCTTCCAAATTGGACGCGTTGACTTAAGCATGGGGTATTGATTTCCTTGTAGATTGGTAAAATTTTGGCACCAATTGACTTTACAAAGGAGATAAGTCTGTCTATTAACCTTCGAGTGCTCCATTAATAAGATACAAAATATACACTTCTTAAAAAAAAACAAAACTACTAAATTTAGTCGGACGATAGATTGAAAAATGGAATTGGTGCATGCTCACTTGGCACAAGATTTTTAGAGAAGAGCCAAGCTCAAAGTATGAGCTTAGTTTTATTGAATCTATCCGTCAATCATTCTCTGACATAACTGTTTACACTTTGACCCCTAATATTAAACTTTAATTGGTTTGTCCACTTTAGTCTGGACATTAATTATTCACAAACCTTCCCTTACCACGTGTGCTTTGAGAGATTTTCCTGCTTTGAACAAAAAAAAATTTTATAAGAAAATGGTGGAAAATTTTATTAAAAAAAAAAATTTCAATAAAAAAATGAATAGACTAAATTTTGATTAAAGATTTATGAGTGAAAACCATAATGGATTCATTTAAAACCAAGATAAAATAATACCTCTCTCAATACTTTATCGCATGGTATACTGTATAATGCACAAAACCTTAGGATTTTCAGTATAATTAAAATTATATACACCACACACACAACATGCATGCACGCACATATAAATAATGATTACTAGCGATGTACTTATTGTTACTTTAATTAACATTAGACTGATTTTTATAATCTTTTTGAAATTTGAAGAACTATCTCTCCATATGATTAAATATTAATCTATCGCTAGAATTAGCAAGTTAAATTTTTATTTGTGATATCAACTTTCACTTTTAAAATATCATTGATTCAATTTTTATCTCTACTCTTTTATAAAATTAACTGTTTTAAAGTTTTATAATGTGTGCAAGACAATTGCCCCCTTTCCTCCCTATACCTATACATTATAATTTTGAAAAAGTCCAAACATACTTTTATATATACATTATATATTCGTGATCTAAGATCTTTTCATTCTAAAAATAAAATAACAACTTTTATTTAACTTAAAATTTTGATAAAAAAAAAATCTTCTTCGACTATTTAAAAACCAATGGTACTCTGATTTTCCACTCGTTAGTTTCTCCACGGAAGAAACTAATGGTCACAATATACACAAATATATATCGTTGGGAATTAATTCTTGAGATAGTTAATCACAATACAGCCTAAAAATAAGTAAAAAAATTATACGTGTTTTAATGTTGGTGAACAAATAATGATGTCAGAGTTCTAAATAATATATATTTCTGAAGAATAAAAAGGAAGAACTCCACTATTCCATGTATAAGTCTGATTAGTAATATATAAGTGCTGAAGAGTTTTTAAATACTTATTAATCTTGCAGTAATGCATTACTGTGAGCTAAGATATCAGAAGATGTTTGCTAATTTATGTAGCTGAATTATATTATGGTAATTATTGAAGCTATGAACACTAAATACTTATATAGTTAAATTGTTCATGTTGATCAGTTTTTAATAAAGAATGGCATTTGATGTTCTTTTATTATTATGTACAAGGTCAAAAAACATATTACATTGCCAGATGAATTATTGATTGTACTCATGTGGTGAATTCCATGTCATTGAAACTGTTTATCTGTATTTAATCAAAGTGCTAAATTATTAGTTGCCAGAAGAAGAAATCACTGCCATTTAGCAAGCAAGGATTATTAATCTTAATAAATATTATTATTATGAAATTTGATTTGAGTTTCATAAAAAGATGATTATCAATTTTATCATAGATATTGGCATGACACTGTGTGTCAGATTTAAATGAAATATTTTTACATTTGTGGTGATTGGAACTGCTTTCATGGAGAATTTCAATGGGAATGCCTGTTTTATTTTAAGAAATTCTCCATATATTACTTGGAAATTCATGCCAGCTTCCTAAAAATACTTAGTAGTTGTGCAATGTTTGAAATATTTATGTGAAAAAAATCACTGGTCAAGTTAAGCGGAGCCTGTTTATGCAGTATTGGATTGGCATATAGTAATGAGTTTGATAATTGAGAAAATTCTGTCCATGAAATTTTGATTTTTTAGCTGCACCTTTTCAACTATTCACATATCGTTCAATAATACTATATCTAAACTTAATTGATCATTCTGTTTAATTGACATCCACCGTGTTATCTTTTAGATTATCACCTTCTTGGAATCAAATAGTGGATACATCAAGAAAACTGATTATATCTGAATATAAAAAATTTCTTGCTGGATTTTATTTCATAATTGGATCATAAATTG
Organism: Epiperipatus broadwayi; assembly: GCA_028023455.1. Lineage (NCBI taxonomy): Eukaryota > Metazoa > Onychophora > Udeonychophora > Euonychophora > Peripatidae > Epiperipatus > Epiperipatus broadwayi. The sequence continues at coordinate 2,059,646 of JAQFVV010006223.1, read as the reverse complement.
AATGAACTTGATAATGATTTGTAATATTGAGTTTCATAAATAATTTTCTTCATGCAAGTATTGCATGTAGCTATATTTGTTAAGAAATATCAAGACATTGAGGTTGATCGTGTTATAAATTCTTAAACAAATAATGTGATGATTGTTGAATCAAATTATAGCAGGTGTTGTTATGGCACAATGATTATGAAAAATATTAAAGAATTGGTATCTATAAGTACATTTTACAATAGATTATGAAAGGTTCAGAACTACCACTAGAAGAAATTCTTTACTATTATACAGGTCAAGTATACAGATCTGGAAGTAGTATTGCCCAGATGTCAAATTGATATAAGGAAAAAAAAGAAGGTAAAACTATATATCTGGCAAATATTGAGGGTTACATGAAGATAATTAACTCAAATCTGGCAACAGAGATTCAAAATCCTTCGCTACCAATAACTGATCTATTGTATTTCCAAATTCATTTACTGCTTTTCACATTTTCTTGACAAATCTCAGTGACTATGCTATCAGGTGAAAGGAGTTTTTTAAAGCTGAAACTAAACAGAACTTACTTAGATCATCAATTCAGCAAGAACATTTTATTCAGTTTAGCAATTATATTCATTGAAACTGAAATTAGTAAGAGTTTAAACTTAGATAAAATTCTGTAAGATTTTGTAGAGAGAAAAGCAAGAAAGATAAAGGGCAATGATAATAAGTATGATTTACAATATAGTAATGATCAATGACTTTTAGAAATCCCAGAAAAAGAAAAAAACAAAAGATAATTTGTTTCCAAAAATGCTTTCCTTTTTCTCAGTAAAAATTAAATATAATAATTTTACTAAATCATTTTGTAGTCACTAAAATAAATGATTTTATAAGATAATGCAAATATTTTTTTTTTTTTTACTTATCAGATTTGAACATATGCAGTTTTATAGTAAAATATGCTTAGATTAATTTGATCCAATAATTTGTATACACTTTTTAAGCTTTTTATATAGAATTTGATTGTGAGCATGGGGGCAGCAGTAGTACTTCAGGTGTTCTTCCCACAATGCTCTGATATAATTAAATCAGAGGTCTAGCATGTGATGTATTGAATGTATTTATAATTCATGTATTGATTTATATAATCATTACAAAATTCACTTTTTTATTATTTTTTTTATATTTTTTCTGGAATTAGAATGGCCACACTCATTTTCAAGTGTTCATTAAATAATAATAGTGATGGATAAATATATTAGATATAGCTTACTTATAAGTATGACATTTATTAATTATTTTCCTTGTCCATAAAATTAGAATTCCACATGAATATATTTATTAATTCTTTTATTTATTAACCATAAATCACTGTATTTTTATATACATTGATAATTTCTTTCCCCATTCCCTATAATATTTACTGTATTATAATAGTTTGTATTTTTATTATTAAACCTACATTCAATAATAAAAACATATTTTTGTAGAGTACTTCTTCACTTGAGAGTAACTTAGAAGGATTAGCAGGCGTTTTAGAAGCAGATCTTCCGAATTACAAAAATAAAATTCTCAGAATTCTCTGTGACTGGTAAGTTATTGAGTCCTTATTTTATATATCCACAAGATTATTAATTATTGGTTAGTATTATAACTGAATCACACCGAAGAATGAATTTTTTAGTTTTTAAAAAATGTATTTATTATAACTAGTTTAATAAATTTACTAAACTTATAATTCATTTTACCATATATTTTTTTATTTTAAATATTAATGCTGAATTTACAATTTCTGTTCAGTTATCATAAAAAAACGTGGTCGTAGAAATTTTTGCAGAAACAACTTTAAAAGATCAAATTCCAGGCAGGTCATTATGTGCTAACGTAGGAAAAAAATAATTTGCAGTATTAAATGGATAAAAACTTGATAATAGAATCTAGAAGCACTTATAATGTAAACATAGACATTATGCCATCATTTGATATTAATTGTGAAGATTAACTATTAAACCAAATACTCAAACATTTATATAATTACATTAATTTTTAAAATTATTTATGACAAAAAGTGACGTAATAATAAATAATATAGTGGTTAATGCCTTTGTGGAAAAAGCCTTTTATACATTGTTAATGTATCCACTTACTATTTTGGTACTTGGAACTTTATCCCCATGTGGCCACCAGAGGCGCTGTTTTCCGTGTCAACCACAGAAATATTCATAAGGTTGCTGTGCGTACGCATGGTGAACAGCGCCATCTAGCGGATGGAACTTGCATTGTCTGCTTTTGGCCCCCTACTCTGAATATTTCTGTGGTTGACATGGAAAACCGCCTCTGGCGGCCACATGGGGATAAAGTTCCAAGTACCACTATTTTTTTGACATGAGTTCTATTCCAGGCCTAGAAAAATTTGAAAAATTTTCAAGCCTTAATCTGATTTAGGATTTTTCTTTCAGGTAAACAATGCAGCGAACCATCAGATATTAATCAGTAAATGAATATCTAGCTATTTTTAGCTAGAGAATCAACCAGTTATGGAAATACTCTCAAACTCTCATTATCCAGTAATAGGAAAGCTTGGTGTATAATACCTCCTTTTTTATACTTCTTTATAAAGGCTATTGGGGAGATTTTATGAGCAATTAAAAGCTGTTTTACTTTAATTTTCATGATATAGTCTATGGTGATTGATTTTCAGATTGTAAAAAAATTATCTCCCAAATCTTATAAATTCTAAGTTTATACAAATGATTATATTTTTATCCATCTTTTAGGATCAATCTTTAATTAATAAAAAAATCTAGCCATAAACTCTTTAATAGGTTTATAATATGTTTGCATCCCGGTAAATATTAAATCATTAGTTTGTATTGTCAGATTCTAAAATATAATTCTTGGCTATACAGATCGAGTGGATCTCTCATATAACTAACAAAGCAGTGTATAATAAATGCATTAAAAATTACAAGAAATATTTTTATATCTTCATATTTGATATATTTTATTGTTCATCAAATATCCAATATTTGTTTCTTCTTTATTTTTCATGTTTTTAATCATAATTTATTTAAAAAGTATGATTCAAGACTATGAACTATTTCTTTTCTATATTGTTTTGCATATTATTTTGCAGTACTATCATATGTTTTTTCTAATTAAAATCAAAGATTTTATTTGTTAAATAACTAATTTATTTAATCTGTCAACTGTTTCACTTTACTCGGAAACAATTTTAATTCATTAGCTTGATTTTACTTTTCGTAGAGCAAAAATAAAAATAAAATATGTGACTATTTTTTACTTTATAAAGCACATATATTGCGAGTTTTTATTCTAAGAAGATTACAAATGTTTAAAATGCATAAAATAATTCCTTATACTTTTCTAACTTTAGAGGATTAAATTGTATGAAAGAATATATAAAACCGTATAATAGCCTGATATAACAGCAACTATTAATGTCATTAATTTTTAATCATTTGAATACCATTTTAAATAAATTATTTAATTGCATAAAAATACATTTGTATTTGTATTATTGAAAATTTTCAAAGCTGTCAATTAGAGATAAGTTTACAGACATTTGTTAGACCCCTTTCCCCCTTCATTTCACTATTTAAAAAAATATGCCTTTTTAAGAGGTAAAAATTTTGAGTGTAATAATATCAATTTGTATTGAATTATTTGTTTTGTATAAATTTCAGGTAAATAAAATATAGACTGTTTCATTAAACAAGAAGCAAACATTACCTCATGATATTGCATAAAGCTGATAGATCATTAAAAATAAAATTAAAACCAACGTCTTTGACAATAGCTTATAAGTAACTGAATCAGGTAAAATTGAACAGCAGTTTTATATCAATTAACAATAGTACAATTGTCAGTCACAGCTGTGCAATGATGTGACTCACATAATTTGCATATATTCCAACTACTTCATATCAGAAATATCAATATTAAATATGCTAAAAAATGCAAAATATTCAAATAATATTTTTATGCACACATGCCATTAGATTTATGATGCATTTCATCACTGCTGATTAAAAATAACAATAAATAGATGTCCTTATCGGGAAGTGCATAACTTTGTATGTTCTTAGAATTTTTTCAAGAAAAAAATGTGTTAGATTTTGTTTATTAGAAGACTTAAAATTACCACCATAGTTATCTTGAAACAGTATTAATAGCTATCAAAAGAAGAGAAATGCTTTAAGAATTCTAATCAGAGTTTTGGATAAAATTTTATTAAGCTGTTTTTACTTTCTTCATGCAAGAAGGCATTTAGTATTATCAAAGATTGACTAAAAGCATCTGTCATTGAACAAAAATTCAAACTGATCCCAAATGTAGATATCTTATATACAAGTTGAGATTCAAATTAAAACTAATATCTTGGAGAGCAATCAATGATGAAATATCAATTTTTAAGAAAGCAAGAACATAGTACGCTATATCTAGGTTATACAAAATTCCTTTCATACCCACGATACTAGTTATCCATGATTAAAAAAATAAAATATACTAAATTAGAAATTAATAAAAAAGAAATTTTAATTTTCTACATTTTAATTTTTTTTGCTTACAGTGCATATAAAATATGTATACATATCTGCATGTATGTGTGCATGAAAGCATATTATATAGCTCACTCTTGTCTGCAAATTTGTTATCTATGATATGGCAAGGAGATAATTATTGTGGATTTAGAGATTATAAAAAACCCCCAGAAAGGTACAATTAAACAAAAGAACATTTATTATACAATTTAAAACTCACATTATTAGCAGTCATATTTATCATCATCATCAACCATTATCAATCCACTGCAGGATGAAGGTCTCTCCAAGTTTAATCCATCTTCTCCGATCTTTAGCTTCTCTTCTCCACATCACTCCGGCACACTTTCTTATTTCATCCAACCATCTCACATGTGGTCTCTTTGTGGGTCTTTTACAATCTCTTGCAGTCCAGTTTAAGATTTCAATTGTCCATCTATTATCACCTCTTCTAGCAATATGTCCAGCCCAACTCCACTTCAATCTTTTAATTTTTTCAATGAGGTCAGTAACACCTGTTTGTTATCTTACCCATACATTAAGTGTCCAAGTCTCAGATCCATAAGTAAGAACTGGTCATATTTATAGAATAGGATAAGGATATCATGATAATAGTATTATATGACTGGCAAAAATGCACTGTGTGGTTTAGTGTAATGATTGAGTGACAGACTAAGAATTTGAATGATTTTAGGTTTGCAGATTAATTCAATCACTGCTAATGTTTGATTATCATATGACCTCCTGAATGGCATGTTATTAGATTATTTACTTAATTAGAGAAGTTTATATACACAATTTTAAATTAGAAATTTTAAAGCACAGTCTTTCAATTCTAACCATTCATGATTTTCTGTGGTATCTGGATATCGACTGTTAAGCATGTTTCTGTGGAAAGGATATTATGTAACAAAAATTGCTTATTTTGTTAAGGATATAAAATCATGCACCTTTATTTATATATTGGCCAATATCAGTTCTTTAGGTAGATTTTGGATCATTAAATTTAACCTAGATTGAATATGTTATAGTCTGGAATTAATTCTTAAGAGCCTTCCTGGCACATGAATTCCTTAAATTGATTGAGATTTATTGAGAAGAGTCTATTACCTTTTTTTAACTCCAAACTAGAGTCACAATTCTATACCATCTATTAAAAAGTTTTAGACTCACCAAATGATCTTCATTGGTCATTTGTAAATGTGTTATAATGTTTAAATTCTAAATTTGTATTTATATATGCTGCTACAAATATTTAATTTTTTAAAATATTTTTGGAACTTACTTGTTTTGTTTCAATGTAAAGCTTGCTTTTGCAACTATCATCATCATCAACCATTATCAATCCACTGCAGGATGAAGGTCTCTCCAAGTTCAATCCATCTTTTCCTATCTTTAGCTTCTCTTCTCCACATCACCCCTGCACATTTTTTTATTTCATCCATCCATCTGACATGTGGTCTCTTTCTGGGTCTTTTACAATCTCTTGGAATCCAGTTTAAAATTTCAATTGTCCATCTATTATCATCTCTTCTAGCAATATGTCCAGCCCAACTCCACTTCAGTCTTTTAATTTTTTCACTGAGGTCAGTAACACCTGTTTGTTCTCTTACCCATAGATTGCGTTTTCTATCTCTTCTTTTTACTCCCAACATGCATCTCTCCATACTTCTTTGAGTGATCTGAAGTCTCTGTATTGTTCTTCTATTAAGTGTCTAAGTCTCAGATCCATAAGTAAGAACTGGAAAAACACATTTATTAAAAACCTTCCTTTTCAGACACGTAGGGTATTTCCTTTTAGTATCAAGTTATTTTTACCAAAAGCACTCCAACCAAGTTTAATTCTATGATTAATTTCATCCATTATGTTTCCATCTGTATTAATAATCTGACCAAGGTATTTGTAACTGTTAACTTTCTCTAACTCATCATAATCTTTATTTTCATATTTTGAGAAACTCTATTAAACATTACTTTAGTCTTTTTAACATTTATTCTTAGTCCTACTTTCCTACTTTCATCTGATAATTCCTGCAACATTTTCTGTAGCTCTAAAGCATTATTTGTAAAAACAACTACATCATCTGCAAAATCTAAATGACTTAAATAAACTCCATTTACTTTCACTCCTTTAGCTTCCCATTTTAATCCACAAAATATTTCTTGCAGCATTGCTGTAAAAAGTTTTGGAGATATGGAGTCACCCTGTCTTACACCCTTTTCAATATTGATTTTTCTACTATCATTATATAATCTAATTGTTGCTGTTGCATTTTTATAAATATTCTTTAAAATATGACAATATCCTGGATCTACACCTTGATGATCCAATGCTTTAAACAATGAAGAAATGTTTATAGAATCAAATGCCTTTTCATAATCTACAAATCCTAAGCATAATGGCAACTCATATTTATTTGTCCTTTCTATAACTTCTCTCAATACCTGGATATGATCTACTGTACTAAAACCACTTTTAAATCCAGCTTGTTCTCTTGGTTGTTGGAAATCCAGTGTTTTCTGTAGATGAGAATCTTCTATTTCAATACTTTAATATTAACTACAGCTGTATTAGCATTACTTCATAGCTTATATTACCTTTAATACAAATGTAAAGATAAGTTATGTTCACAAATAAATTTTTTAATACTAATGATTTTAAACCTGTTGGATTTTTTTTTTTAGATATATGTTTGAAAATTAAAGGAATCAAATATTTGATAATACAAAAACTTCATATGTGATGATTCATTTATTTTCTTTTGGATTTCTAGTATAATATTTTTTCTTAATGTTCAGCACATCATGGCTAAACTTTATCATTCCAAACATTCCATTGATTATTTGATTTCTACTGAAATTTTTATCTTGTATAATTCTTTCTTGGGCAATATTCACTTATTAAAAATTGCATACAAATTGTTTCAAAATGTATATGCTTCATTGTCATGGGAAGAATAAGTGTATACTTTGTCATTAATATTTAATCTTGGAATATCATCATATAGGAAATTAGAAGAAAATAGAATACTTTTATTTGATTTATACCACCATTATGATTATCTAAATCATTATAATGATTAAGTAATATGTGGGGATTTTATGCACAAGCCTTCTGGCATCCATTGATTACTCTAGCTTGCTGTGTGTGGCAATATATAGTGAGTTTTGCCTGTTTTAACAACAGTTATACACAAGCATAAGAGGAGGTGGTCATGTGATGTTTATTGGCTTAAAATTAATCCTGCCTAATAGGATAGTGGTGGCTATGGTTATTATAGAACCAAAGACACCAAAATGTATGGGTACTGAACTGGGTTCAGGACCATATGACTATATAAGCTAATGGGCTTGGATTGAAAACATTAAGGCGTTTTCAGTTTAATACTCATAGTTTTCTAGTTAAATGGAGATAAAAGGTGGTTGCTGGAGGGTTGCATTAGATCCTAAGATCTAGATGCAGTGCTCTCAGATCCAAGGTTCCTCACTGACCAAGGCCATAAGCCAAAAACTAGTCTGGGGATATTGGACGAGTAGGCACTAGATGGGGATTTTATGCACAAGCCTTCTAGCATCCATTGTTTACTCTAGCTTGCTGTGTGTGGCAATATATATAGTGAGTTTTGCTAGTTTTAACAACAGTTATACCCAAGCATAAGAGGAGGTGGTCATGTGATGTTTATTGGCTTAAGTAATATATTACTGATTAATTTGGAACCCATTAATTATCAACTACAATACTGTTATACTTGTCTTTTCCTAAATTAAATTCATCATTAAGTATTTAATTTTGAATTAATGCAAGATTATATCATTATACACTATGTATCAGATATGCTCTCAATATTTCATTCTTTCGAAAATTGCTGTTTTCTGAGAATCATCAATTGCAACTATAATGCTATTTTAGTTGTATTTTTTCCTGTGTTATATCCATTGACATAGCATTACATATTTATGTAATCAAAACTTAAAGGAGCAATGTTATCATTATTTTCAATTATTAATGATCCATTGCAGGATAAAAGTTCAAGTTTAATCCAGTTTCTTCAGTCCATAGTCTCTATTCTCTGATACAAACAATAATTTATCTATATGCGTTGATATACAGTTAAAGGTGAAACTAAAATGAGAATTATAATATTAATGTGGCTTAGCATTTTCAAGAAATTTCTGTATCGTTATAATCATAGCCAAGTGTTATCTAGAAAAAGGTGGAATATATAAGCAAAAGATATTCAAAAATTATGTTCTTTTAATGGAAGTTTACATATCTGTTATTATTATATGATATTAACAATATACTTTCTCTTATTTGATTAAATTGCTTAAAATTATTAGTCGTCCTTATAATTGAATGGAGGTATTAGTTGCCTGTATGTTATCATTGTATGTATTTGCTTTCAAAATATTATACATCTCATTGTCCTACTCAGTTACTTGTGGTCATCATTACTTCATATTGACTTTTAAAGTTTTCTTTATAATTTTCATTTGCATGTGCACAATATAGTTAGACAATACAATTTTTAGTTTTATGAGATTCTTCTGTAAGTCTATATTTATATCTTTACATTAAATATTAATGTTGACATTATTATCAAAAATTGTTTATATACTAGAGAAAATAAAACAGTTTATTTTTTTATTTTCTATATCAAAAAGAAATTTATTAAATTTATCATTAATTCTATAATAATTTCTTTGGAGTTCTGTTGTACTTTTGTATTGATTCATAAGCCTTTTTATTTCATTAGAAAAAAATGTTTTTCATTATTTCTGAATTTATGTATGCACACTTGTTTTTTTTACTTTTCATTACTGCTAAACCCTGATCACGTAATGCTTCTTTAAATGGATTCAAGGAAATTACTTAGTGTGAGATTGTAACTATACAGATATAGAAAAATTTTAGACCTAAGATTTTGAAATCATTATTTTTGTAATATCTGGATGTTGATTTTTTTATATCATATTGTGAAGAAATAGTTTTCATTAATAAATGAAATTGCAAGTTTTTACCTAAGCAGAGATGTATATAGGTTATTGTTAATATTGAGTTCCTGATCAGGTTTTATTTGTTGTGTTTTGTGGGACACTTTCATTTATCTGACTCATATATTTATCATTTTGTTGTGCTATAATTAACTGTAAATGTCACCATGTTTAATGGCTTTAATCACATTTAATAACAGTACATAAGGATTTGAACAAGTCTCAATAGTGTATTGCCTATTTTGGCTTAAATTTGTCTTTTTTTAAAGCTTGTTAGCTATTACTATTTGTTGTTAAGATGTATTAATGAATTACTGATATTAATTTTGTTTTATTTTGATTTTCTTGAAATTAATTTTTAATTATATTCAATGGCTTTTCAAAAAATATATTTCAATTTTTTTTTATTTATATGAAGATATTTATGTTACATTAGATTTTTATTTTGTTTTTAGTAATATGTATTAAAATTTTAAATGATTATAATTTTTTTTTATCACTAGTGTTTTAAAAATGCCAGAAAAGACAACAGTTTATACAACTTTAGTGGGACTTTTGAATGCAAGAAATTATAATTGTGGTGGTGAGTTTATGGAAATGATGGTCCGAAATTTGAAAGATGCTTTGAAAAGTTGTCGTTTTGATGATGCTCGAATTATGGTATGGAATATTTAATTTTTTTTGTTTTACATATTTTTAATCTTTTGTTTCATGTAAATGATTAATTTTATCGTTTTAATTAAATATAAACTAGCTTCTTTAAATTTTATTAAAACACAATTATTTTTTTTATTGACTTTACTCTCAAAATATTTTTATCAATACATTTTTTTTTAAGTAGAAATTTTTAGAAGTAAAAAATTCCTTTTTTTTTTGTTGTTTATTTAAAAGAGAAAGTTTATGAATTTCACTGATTAAATCATTTTCAGGTTCGATTTCTTGCGGATCTAGTCAATTGTCATGTTATTGCAGCTCCTTCTTTGATGTCCATGTTTGATAATTTTGTAGAAGTTACATTAGAAGATAATATTCCACAGGTAAAAATTAACTTGTATTTAAACCACTAAACTTCACACGATCACCATCTATTATACTAGCACATAATTGTTGTAAACAAAGGCAAAACTCTCCATACAGTAGTGCCATCCTGTGCCAACCAGAGTAATCAATGCACAAGCCTTCTGGCATCCATTCATTACTCTGGTTGGCACAGGGTGGCACTACTGTAGGAGAGTTTTGCTTTTGTTAACTTGTATTTAGTGTATTGTTTTAGAACTGATTAGTTAACTTTTTTATTTTTTCTACTAATAAAGCTAATATTCTTTAGCTCTAGAAGTTAAATATCTTTATAAAAGAAATTTGGGCTAAATTTTAAAAAGATTGATTAATGTAGCATCCAAAGAATGCTAAACTCAAAGCTGTCACCAGTCTAATCATTTTATTTATGAAATTAACAGCTTTTTTTTACTATTAAATTAAATCATTAATTTTTATTTGATAAAAATAATAGATTTAAGAAGTGTAAATAGAAATTAATAATAATAATAATAATAATAAAATAGATTTTGAAAAAAAGTTAAAAAACTTGAACTAAAAATCAAGATAGCAAATTATTAAGTTTTACTAAGAATTAACTAGTAACTATGAATATTTAATAAAAATATACATGATATTTTAAGAAATGAATTGGAATGAATTTATTGGAAATTCCAAATCATTTTAAATTCAAAAATTCTTCAAAATTTTTAAAAAAGATACAGTATGTGACTATATTATCCCAAGGTGGAAAGAAAAAGAAGAATGATTAATGTTTTATGATTTGATATTTTATATTATAGATAGCCATCTAAAATAACTACTTGGGTATTTCAAAATTTATAATAATAATAAGGCAAAAGTTTGGTCACTTTGATTTGGATTCAAAGAAAAAACAGAATTTAGTCAAATATTAATTAATATAAACAAAATGCATCAAATGATGATACATTTGAGCCACTAATCTATCAGGTTGTAATTATGAAATTGACACGAACACCAAATGACTTAAAAACTTTATGAAATAGTTATTAAGAATTCTGTACTTGATAAATTAAAATTTCAAAAAGGTAATATATCTTTTATAAATGACCAGATTAATAACGAAAAAATAAAAAGCTTCTAAAATACCCAATTTTATAAATACTAACTAGTAAGTGTCCATTCAAATACAAACTCCCTGTATTCCAATTTTTTAAAAATAAACGATTCATTTATCCACAATTATTTGTCCTGAATTAAAGTAATAGTTTTAATTAATAAAGTAGTATCAATATGTGAAATTATAAATTCTTGGTAAAATAAACTATGTTGTTATATTTTTTCAATTTTCATATATGTTATAACTATTTGGTATCCAAAACAAAATATCTTCTAATTGAAATTATAAATTACAAAGATGGCTCATATCCTGCATGTGCAATAATTAACAGGGTACTTAATTATTCTTGAGATTTTTGTTATCGTTCTAAATAAATTAATCATTATGTCAACACGCTGCAAGCTTCCAAATGTTTTTATCTTTCTAACAACATGTTTGAATCAATCATTAACTCACTATTTTTGACAAGCATTCTATGCTTACAGACTAATATAACATATCTTTTAATAATGTTTTTTTAATCACATGATTTTGTAAATAGTATTAAATTATTATTCAACTTCTATTCTTATTTATTATACAATACAAAAAAAAAAGCAAGTCATTAATACAATATAATTAGATTGCAATCAATATACAGGGATTTTGCATTAATTATAATGACATGCAATTTGAATAATTGTACATTTTATACAGAAGACAGAATGAAAAATCATAATACACAATGTTCTCAAAAAAAAAAAGCAAGCCATTTAAAAAATAATGTCTATTTTTCTTCAAGGTGGAATATATTTTTTATATATTACATATTTATGTGTAGGTATCATAATCATTTTTAATTATTATTCATCCACTACAGGATGAAATTCTTTCCAAATTTAAGCCACTTTCTAATCTCTAGCTTCTCTTCTCCAAAACACACCAGAAAATTTCTATATTCAAAGCATCAGTAATACATGTACCTTTCTAGGATTCAGTAAAATATTTTAACTACCATTTATTTTCAATTTTTTCTAGTAATATATCCAGTTCCAATTTCACTTCAGTTTCTCAATTCTTTTAATAATGTTAATGATACATGTTTGTTCTTTCCTTGTTTTTCATTTTCAATCTTATTATTATTCCTAATACATCTCTTTATATTCTATTGAATGATCTGAACTCTCAAATTACTTTTCTAGTTAGTGTCCAAGTCTCAGATTCATAAGTAAGAATTGGTAAAACACATTTATTAAAAATTTTCCTTTTCAAATGCATAGGCATATTTCCTTTTAATTTTATATTGTTTGCACCAAATGCCCTCCATTCAAGTTTAATTCTATGATTAATTTCATCCAGTATTATTCTTATTTACCATTGGTGACTGGATCAATAGATAGGTCTGGATACAGCATATTATAAATGCTCCAATAGATGTATCTTCCAACACCCAAAAAAAGACACTTGATCAACAATGCGTTGGAGTTGGTTTACGAGAAAAGGCAGGTATTCATTTGACAGTGGTGGTCAGTCTGTGGGTGTTATTTGAAGGATGCATTCATGAGCTGGAAAACTTCTTATCAGTGCAGCAATGATATTAATACTTTGTGTATAAAAAATTTGGATGGAATGAAGACCTAATCTATTTCTGATTGGTGGAAGACCAAGTCATTTTATAGAGATGGAGACTACTTTTCTGCACCATAATAACTTGCTACAGAGTGAGTAAATGGATGAAGTGAAAGATTTAGTGAAGTTTATGATTAGTGAATAGTAAATTATCTTTGTAGTTAAAAGCTGATTGAAAAGGCATATTTTTACATATAAAGAGAGAGAGGTTTTGGAGAGAGAGAGAGTTGATTACGTGCTCTGTATCATCTTTCAGTTTTTTCTGGATCTTCTGTTTCATTCCAGAATGTCTAGGTAGAAAGGAAATCTAAGAAATTAGTTGGTTTACCATGATGAAATTTGTGTATATATCTTGTCAGTGTAGAGAAACTAAGTTGATGTTTTATTAATGTTGATCCTGAGTTTATATTTGAAGGTGTAATCTTTAAGTATTTTTTCCAGATAGGTAGTCAGTAAGGTCATTCATGTATGCAATACATGATGTATATAGTCCAGTGTGTAGGATTTGAATTCCTTGTAATTTTTGTTGTACTTTCTTTAGGAGGGTTAATGTAGAACATGAATAATAAACTATGTGGAGATTCTTGAGATATGGATTAGTTAGGGGTGAATGAAGGTAATGATCTACCATTAATTGTAATATCAGCATATGGGGATGTTGATGCTCCATGTGGTTTTTGTATGGAGGCAGCCATGATTTATAGATTTGTTTGCCATCAATAGCAAATGTCAATTAAAAACAAATCATAAATTAACACAGATAAAAAATATATATTTCAAATTATTTCCCTTTATCTTTAATAGCAGTATATCACAATTTTGTAGGATTTAAAAACGGATATAATATGAAAAAATATTGTTAAAAGTTAGGACCTTCATTCTTGTAGACTTATTATCATCACCATCACTCACCACTACCATCATCATTATAGTAGAGCTTTGGATGCAGTATAAAGAAAATGCATAAATTATTATAATATGTCTAAATGCACTAAAACTCAGATAATGATGAAACTAAGTACAAATTGTAATATTAATTGGCTGAGAGCTTTTGAGAAGTTTTATCTTCTCATAATCATAGCATGTGGGTGATGTGCGCGTGATAGAAAATGTATATTTAAATATATGCAAAGATTAGAAAGTCCATTTTTTGGAGAAAGAGAACCATGCTTCCTTCCAGTTTATAGCATAGGTGTTGTTAGCTATAAAAAATGCTTCTTTGATTTTACGTTTAGAATCATGGCATCCTATGCATGTGATGGAAGGAGAACACGGTTCAAATATATAGCCGATGGACCTTTGATATTCTAAAAAAATGGAATTATATTCGGGTTTATTCAGAGCTTTTTTTGTAAAAGTAACAATGCTGAGAGACACGAATGAAGAGAGAGATGCATGGGATTTGCCATAGTATATGCTTCCTTTGCGTGCTTAGACTGACTGTCCAAAAAGAGAACTTTTTAATCTACTTTGAATATATTTAAATATTTGTCACATACATTTTTTATTGTGCTAACACAACTAACTTACTATAATTATGAGAAGATAAAACTTCTCAAAAGCGCTCTACCAATTAATATTACAATTTGTACTTAGTTTCAGCATTGTTTATGTTGGAGCGCATTTAGACATGCTTCTTATTTAATTGGGAAGTTTATGTTTTTGTTATTCTTACATTATTATAATGCAAAGCTTGGAGCACTGTATAACTCTCACTGTGTTTCATTAAAGCTATTAAGGAATCTTAATGATATTTTATTTTTGGCAAAGATAGTCAAAGGACAAATTAAAATGGTAAACTGCATTAGTGAAATTTCTTACAGTGTTCCAGACATGCATTTGAAACATAGTAAAACTTTTTATATTGCAAAATTTAGAACTAATTGTTTAAGAGATTCTACATTATTTAGACTTCCAGGCTTATTTAATTCATATTATTGTCATGTTGATATTCATCATTTAACTATAAATGAAATAAAGAATGAAAGTTATCAATATTCATTTACAATTGTAATATACTTCTGTATTCATATATATGATGTTTTTGTTTTTGTTATATTGTCGTTCTGTAATTAGGTTTTTTAAAAAAAATATATATGCCTGTAGAATACTTTTATTTAAATAGATAGAAATGAAAATTGAATTGTATTGAATTATTATTACATAATGTTTGTTTTTATATATTGTATATCTTCTTTTTTTTTTTAAAAAAAAAAAATTTATAATATACTTTGTTATAATAGACAAAACTCTCTCCATTCAGTAGTGCCACTCTAAGCAAGACAGAGTAATCAATGGATACCAGAAGGCAAAAAGCCAGAAACTAGTTTGGGGATATTGGATGAGTAGGCACTGGATAGGGATTTTATGTACAGGCCTTCTGGCATCCATTGATTACTCTGTCTTGCTTAGAATGGTACTACTGTATGGAGAGAGTTTTGCCTATTATAACAACAGTTATGAGCAAGCATGGAAGATAGTGATCATGTGATGTTTTAAGGTTTAATAATATACTTTGCTTATTGTATATCAATATATAAAAATAGACACTACACTTTTACAGTCCTTACATGAATTTGTTCATCTTATATTTTTTCCAGCTTCTTTTAAGGACCCACTGTAACAGATTGCTAATTGCTACTTATAATAAATTTACTGTACTATAAGTCATTTTTTAGAACTAAAATTTAACCTCTTGATGACTAAATAAGTAAAGTGTAAATAAAACAAATTTAACACAAAATCAGGATATAAAAAAGTGTTGAACATGCAGGCAATTTTACTTCACCTTTGTGAATGTAAAGTCATCAGTTTTATTATTTAAACTGTATACTACTTTAAGTTAATTTTGCATTTTATTCAGTATTAAGTAAAGTATTTTAAGGCTTAATTTTTGCATAATAATAAAATAAAGTTCAAATTATTTCATAATCTTTCCTATGTAAAATAATAGAGGACTGGAAGTCTTTGATGATCAATGAAAATATTGTTACTTGACAAAATTTGAACATTGCTAAAATTAAGTATAAGTGAGGTATTCAAAATGAGCACTCACATGTATGTACATGAATTAATGAGCAAATATATTTATACAAATTGAATTAAAAAATTGCTGTCCAATTTGAGTAAAATTAGTAAACTCATGCTAAATTATCCAAAATATTATATTTCTAATTTAATGGTGCTATCATTACCGAAGGATAATGAGGATTGTTATGTATAACTTGATGATAAATTACTGTTTTTGTGTGTTTAGTAGGATAAGGTAACAGATTCGAGAACTAAGTTTCCCTGGATTGAAGATTGACATGTCATTAGTGGTACTTGAATATCATATCTGTCCATTTGATTATTTAATGCATTATTAAACCTGAAAATTTCACAGCTATTATTCCATTTCCAAAAATAAACATAATTGATAATTTAATATCTGACAATTTTATTAAATTTCAACAATTTAACCAACAAACTGATTGAAGCACACAACATATCATGTTTTATAGAATCAATATCATCCTCATATGGAAATTGAATTTCATAATGGCTTTATTGCTGTAAAAATCTTGCTATCAAATAAATCCTAAACATATATTATCCAATGCTAATAATATCATGCTTTATATTAAAAAAGATTAAAAGCAGCTTGATTCCAAGATAACAATCTGAGATATATCAAAATGAAGACATTGTAAAATCTTTTGAGGAATTATCCTCTGCAAAGTTGCAACAAATTCTAATGAAAGGAATGTCATCTGCACTACTAATGGTATATCATGCAGAAAGCGCCTAAAGTAGTCAGTTGCTATGCATCATATTTAGATATTAAATTTGCATTTGATTTTTGAACCGATTGGTTATATTGAGCAGCCTAAACTTGTTAATGTGCTACATTTAAACCTTATTTGTGCAGAAATTAATTGGTTCTACAACTTAGGACGATCCATATAGCATGATGGCGCTGTTGCTATTGCAAATCAAATAGATATAACGTTACCTGGCTTTTTAAAAGAAAAAGATAGAATTTTTTAAAATCTTTTTTTGTTTTTTTTTTACCGTGTTTTTAAACATTTTTTAACGGGTTTATTTTTTTCAAAATAAATCTATAAATGTTTTTTTTAAATTTTTTTACTGGGTTTATTATAATTTTTTAAAAACAAATAAAACTTTGTTTTTGGTTTTTAAAACCTTTGGTCTTTTCTTTTTAAAAAAACTTCTTTTTTTTTTAAAACATTCGGTCTTTTTTTTTTATATATATATTAAAACATTCGTCTTTTTTTTTTTTTTGGATTTACTGGGGGTTCAAAAACATTTATTTTTATTCATAAACAAATACATATAATATGCATTTTTTTTAGAAAATATTTTTAAATTTCGATTTACATTTTTTGATTTAAAAAAGAAAAAAAACATTTCGTTATTTTTAAAATAACGCAAAACCTAAAAAAAAAAAAAAAAATTAACTTTGATTTCATATATATACAAACAATAACAGTTCTCGCAAATTGTGCGACTTTCACGTGAACTTTGCCAAATCACAATTTACACTCCTCTTTTATTAAATTGTGCCACTTAACGAAGAAATTAAGGATGTTTTTGAAATAGTTATAATATGTAGTTATTCATACAAATTACAATACATTTAAAATGAAAAACTTTGAACTGCGTACCGTTACACTTTTTGTGATTACAATTACAGACACTCTCATACAATATGCTATTGAATATTTAATACTAACGTCTATATAGACTGTTACAATACGTCACTAATAATGTTCACATGCTAGCGATGTTGGGGAAGTCTTGACTTCCTCAACATGAGCGGCCTTGTAAACAGCATATTTCTGTGCTTTTGCATAGAAACAGCTCCACCCAGCGGTGTGGATCATTCCAAGTTGTAGAACCAATTAATTGTGTATCAAATTACACAATGGCTTGCTAAAAATTCTTAGATGTTTCAAACATGTTTACTTCAACCAGGGGACTTTTGTAGGCCCACCCTAAACTGCATTATTATTTGTTTCATGCACTGTAGAAATATTTTTTTTAATGTCAGTTTACCAGAAACTAGATTTTCTATATTGTCACCTTCATCAGAGCCTAGGTATTCTTAAATTGACGAGGCTGCTGATGTATAGCCAAAAGATTGCTTTAAATTTTTAACAGGCAGTCTTTAAAATGATAAACTGAATATTTTTATCAAATGTCTGCATTAGTACTTATGTAGATTTATATGTACATTTATATTTACATGTTTGTACACACATACATGCACACATACCATAGCATAATTATTTGAATATGTATGTAAATATATGATTGTATATGTGTTTTTAGGTTCGTTCTGATTGGTACGTGTATGCTGTATTAAGTTCTTTACCTTGGGTAAGTTTTATATAAAAACTTGTATTTGAGTATTATAATATTTTTAATGTTATTATAATTTTATAAATTAATAAACAATTTTTGTAATTAAAAGAAATTAATATTTTTTAGGTTGGTCGAGAATTATTTGAAAAGAAAGAAACAGAGTTTGATCGTATGTTAAGTGCTATAGATAATTATATAAGGTATGTATGTCATTTAGATGTATAAATAGAGGTAAAAATGTTTTTTACTAGAATTTTACATACACATATATAGCTTTTGTTAGGCCAACTAGGCAGATACCTAGAGCTTAGTATCTAAAAGACACAGTACTGATTTTTAAGTGTCAAAAATTGAGTATTGCTTATTTTTGTAATTTAAAGTTGTGTGATTTTTTTTTTTTACCTATAAAATATTGTTTTTTTAACTATCAAAGTTGGCACTTTTTTGAGATGAAGGGGTAAGTAGCCAACATTTCCCAGAGTACAAATTTGTTGGTATTGGACCTTAGCATATTAGAACAACTTTATAATCTGATTAACATTTGTTCCTACAAGATCAACAAAATATAAATACATTTCTTAAAAAATATTTTGAGGAAAGTGTTAAACACAAATTACTATCAATAATATTGATCAAATAAAAATGGAAATTCATAAATCAATTAATTAAGAAAGATTTTAAATATGACATGTTGCAGTGACTGTTATGATATTAACCACTTTATACCATAGTCAACATATGAGAGATTAATTTATTAGTCAGAAAAAAAATTTAATAAAAGTTATGAAAGAAAATAATTAATATGGTATCAAAACTCCATTTTCAGATCGTTTTTTTAAGAAAACACTGTAACAGGATCCGAATTTGAACCCTGTCACAAGATAAAGTGACACATATGTATTCACACATACCTGCAGATGTGGTAGCGCATATATTTTGTTTAAAACAAGATAATAAATTATATAATAACTAAATAGTTTACCCAAGATAGGTTTGGGGGGGGGGGGCTATGCTTATTGGTTTTGATGAAGTATGCATATATATATATATAATATAAATGGCCAATTGTAAAAAGAAAAAATAAGCGGATATGTATAATTTATATTTTGTTTATAGTTAGTTTTTTTTTTTATTATTTTATTTAAAGGAAAATTGGGAAAAAAAAATGTCATTGCTGTAAAAAAAACAGATGTTTATCTATGTAACTTTAATTTGCATTATTTGTTTTATAAGGTTATTTTAAAAATTTTTTAAACAGACTGCTTTTAGATAAAACTTATTAAAAGGTTTTCTTTTGTGAAAAATTGAGAAATAAACAAAGGAAGCCAGATCTGAAAAACAGTGGTATGTTCGACTAATTAAACCAGAATGGATATCAGATTAAAGAAGTCGAACATTTTCTGGAGTGATGGGAGATATTGCATGAGATATAAACAATAGAATATTCTAGAAGAAGCAAAAGAGAATATAAATATTAAAAAAATCAAGAAATAATTAATTGTTTTGTATTTGAGTTTTAAAACATATCAGAGAGCATGAGAGAAGAAAATTTTATGAAGTATATATAAGAGTGAAGTTTTGGAGGGCCAGATAAAACCATTGTGTGGCAAAAAGAAATATATTTCTCGGAGTTTAAAAAAAAATTGTTGCCGATAAGTACAATTGAACTATGCTGCTAGAAGGAGAATATACACACGCCAACCTGATGATGTGAGGGTAAAGTCATAAATGTGCTGGGCTTTGTTCCACTTTCCATGCTAGGAAATATGCTATTTGAGCCTGTCATCTGCAAAATTGGAAGTCCGCAGCTGATCCATTTGTCCTGCAAATTAGAATAAATTACTTCATCTACTGTTTCGTCAAAAGCTGAGAATAAAGACCTTTTTGGATAATTCATATGGTCATATCCTTATACAGTAAGCTTATGTTTTATATATATCCGAATGATATAAGTTCCCGGGGACTAAGGTAATATTTGTTTTCCTTTGATTTAAAGATCTTATAAATTACAATTCATCTACGTATGATTTGTATCTTTCTTTGCATGTTTAATTTATGTAAAAATATATATTTAAAGATGAATTACTATTATTTCTTTTCAAATAACTGTCAGCCATTAAACTCTGTATATGCATTTTCATTGGAATAAATGACTACTATTATTTCTTTTACTTATTTCATTAAGTATGTTTTCTTAGTTAATAATATATACATATATTTGAGTGGTCCAGTTCTGATAGATACTCCGTTATTAACATATCTCTGGTGGTATAAATATGACCCGCCTGTGAGTGAGATAGGTAGGGTCAGGTTTTTTTTTTATTATGCTAATATAAATTTCCATATTAACCCTTCAGGTTAATTCTTTTGTAAATAGTAGGATTGGCACTTGGAATCGGTTACCACAATGTCTATAAATATGGCGCTTGGGGAATATTAATTGGGAGTATTGAAATATTATTTCCGGGCATATTTATATATTTTTTATGGGAGATAAGTTTTAGAAACAACTTCAGGACAATGGCCACTATATAACCATTCCAGTAAATTATATGCAATAAGTTTTGTTAAGCTAGCATAAAACCAAGCAAATATAAATCTAAATATAACTGTAGCCCTGAATTGGGCCCCAATTATAATGATCCGATCAAAATATAACTGTAGCGCCTCACATTGGGCACCAATTATAACTGTCTTAGCTCTCTCTATCCCTATCTGCCTTACCAGAGTACCCCTAGACTATCTGAACCTAGAAAAATTTATAAAGGAGGCAGATACTTACAGGAGAGTTTCAACTTTTATTTAAGCGATAGCTCTAGTTGCTAGTTCATAGAGAAGGTAAGCTTTAAAATCCAACATTTTGAACTTAAATTTTTTAATCTTTGATTTCAAAATAGAATTAATAAAAATAAAATAAGTCACTGCTAGAACTAATGAGACCAAACATTTATTACACACATACGATATCAAAACAAATTTAAGGACTTAGTTCTTTAACATTTATTATTAAATAAATTTAATTCATGTTATTTTTTATATGCACAGATGGAATTTTATTAATTTGATGATTATTTGTTTAAAAATATTTTGTACCTGTACTATAGACCTCCACAATATAGGGGTCACACAATACATTTTATTCCCTCAGTTGCGCTGAGGCTGCCTCCAGAGTAGCAGTTTCTGAAGAATAACAAGAACAGATTCATTTCCAATAGGAAAGATCTACTAATCGATGATGGACAAAGCTTTGAACTGACATATAGTGCATCAATGACCACAAAAAAGGTTTTCAATAAACCTGCAGTAATTCGGAGGATTCATAGAAATACCATGGGAAGTATGAATTTTTTTTAAAATGAGATTTGAACTTTTAATTATCTAACTCGAGAAAATACAAACTTTCAATTATTAAACCTGAATGGTATTCCGCCTAAAGAAAATATTTTATCCGACAATTAAATTAAATTATAAATTATTTATTAAATATTTTGTATATACATGTTTGCCATTGTCATTTCCATCATCGTTAAATTAAATTAATAAATGTAAAGCTAAGTGTAAATGATTGCATAGACTTGTTAAGATTATGTTGGTTGAAGTAGGGTTAATTTTGGGCTAATTGTTTCGTAGTTGAATCAATGCTGGTGAAGGGATATACAGGTGTTTTATGTCAATGTAATCTGGGGAGGCGCATTGGATTCTCATTTCCTTGTGCCACGTTAAGATACCGAATATATCAACTAATTGACTGTGGCTTGAAAATGGTAGCCATCGTGTTGCAAATAGTAGTAGAGATCTTTGTTAGACCATTGTTTTACTTACGCTCTGGATGGGGACTGTAAGTCAACAAGGAGCACTCTCCCCCCGATATAGAGCATTTCTTTTCCAAATATATTCAGGTGATTTCTTCACCAGACAGATGCACATTCCTGTATTAGACGAGGATCATTATGTTTCTTTAATAATATCAGGTTGCAGATGTAAATTCCTGTAATCGTGATTTTTTGTTATGCTAACATTCTCATTTTGCATTGATCACGTCAGTATATCAGTAAACTAGTATTGGTTTGAATGCGAACTTTTGGCCTGGAGTTAAAAGATTTGAGTCTTTTAATTGCGTGTTCTATGCAGTATATTTGTACTTAGCAAAAAAATATATTGAATTCATCCATCTGTGCATTTAACAAATAACATGAATTAAATCTATTTAATAATAAATGTTAAAGAATTAAATCCTCAAATTTGTTTTGATATTGTATGTGCGTAATAAATGTTTTGTCTCATTAGTTCTGGCAGTGATTTATTTTATTTTTATTAATTCTATTTTGAAATCAATGATTAAAAAATTTAAGTTCGAAATGTTGGATATTAAAGCTTAGCTTTTCCATGAACTAGTGACTAGGGATATCGGTCAAATAAAAGTTGAACCTTTTCCATACGTGTCTGCCTTCTTTATAAATTTTTCTAGGTTCAAATAGCCTAGTTGCGCACTGGTAAGGCAGATAGGGATAGAGAGGGCTCGGACCTTTATAACCCATTTCCCCCTCTTTTCTTCCATTGTGTAAGCTTGTGGTTAAACACTTGTAGAGGTCCCTACTATCGCATTTTACTCGCATATTCTCGATGTTACAGCCTCAGTAAATATTACTTACGTAATCAATGTGCGTTTAATAATTTATAATTATAACTATATTTAAAAAAGTCTTAAACATAATATTAGATAAATTAGAGAGAAAGTCTTGAGAAATATTGATGAAGACTAATTAAATAAATTAACCATATTGTTATAGGCTATTTTTAATTTAATAATATAAGCTCCTTGAACTCATATTTGAATTAAAAGTTTTTTAAGTAATTCATCATTTGGTAATATCTCACAAATTTTTAAAAGCCATTGCTTCAAATAAAAATAATTTATCAGAAATTCAATTTCATTTTTATTACCTCATTTGGATAATACAGAGATAATATTAAGTATTTTTATACTGTTTTAATTGGAATTTAATATATATAACACATGCTGCTGCCAATGAATAATAATACAAATGTAAATGTAACAAAGATTTTATTAATAAGCGTATACAATATACATATGGAAAGATACATCATTATTTAAAAAAGTTTTAAGTATATATACATCAGTCATAACAAAATTATATTTCTGTATTTTGCAACCAGTTTGACTATTTCCAGTTGATTTTTTCATTGTTACTAAAGAACTGATCTTAAAAAAAAAAGTCGTCAAACTTTGGTGTTATGTGACTATCAAACTACTTTATATTATTCAAGATTATAATACAGATGAAGATTTTATGACTTGCGAATATATATTATAATGGTTAAAGCGGTTCCGTTTGTGTAATGTATGAGTAAATATATTTCTAGGAGAAAAGAGTATTATTACTATCATTTATGGAATCAAGGAATGTGAGAATGTAAGAGGAATATTATCACATTGGGGAAGATATATATGATTATTCTAGGGTACCATTAAGCTAAAACTTAGTCTGAAATACCATGGTTGAATGGTTCTTCAAATAAATACTTAAATTGCACATGATATACTTTGGTATATGTGCATATACAATAGTTGGATGTTTTTTTAAAATAAATCTTTCAATTGCACATGATATATTTTGGTGTTTATACATATAACACTAATATTAATACTGTTCATAATAAAATAAATCAACAATCTCTACTTCATCATCATATTTTTCTTAAATTTTCATTACAAATATTCAGATTTTGTATCTTCACCTTAAGAAGATTCTAATCCCATTTTACATCATAAAGATGAAAGACTCATCTGGCTTGATTCTACCATGATTTGGGCTCTTATAATATTTTATTTATTTACTTTTCATTCAGGATAACTGTTTGATTTACATAAGTGGCTTAATATGATAATATTAAATCGTGCTATCACACTTCCAACGTAAAGCTGTAACAACAAATAGAAGACTAAATTAAATTGTTGAGCGCTTTCAAGAAGATGTATGAATATGAGAAGTACATCTTTTTGAAAGCGTTCAGCCATTTAATTTAGTTTTCTATTTGTTGTTACAGCTTTACATTGGAAGTGTGATAGCACGATTTAATATTATCATATTGAAGACAAACGTAAAGTATAAATCTACAGGTTATTACTTAATAAGTGGCTTAAATAACTCAAAATATCTGGATTATATTTATTGACCATTTAGATCAAAAAACATATTCCAAATATTTTTAATTAATTATATTAAAGCTATATCCAACCCCTCCTCACAATCATTAATGGTAATTCAGATGTTGACATAGTTCAAAACTAAGATTCTATAAAAAACAAATGATTAAAATGATGTTTGGTGGATATGATTAAATTAAATTTAAATTTACCTGTCATCTGTGGTTAGATGTCTAAAAATCATATGCACTATTAATCACAATTTATAATTTATGAATATTACTGTATACAATGTCGTAAAGGTGAAACAGGCTAAGTCTACATTTTGTAAAGATGAAACAGGCTAAGTCTACATTTAATTTAATTTACTTATGTCATTCTGTCATTGCAAACTTGTAATTGATATGATTCTGAATACAATAATGTTGCTATCAGAAGTCAAGCATATTGCACTATTAATTAACAATCGAAATTATTTAGCATGTTAAACCCTTTTATATTTATATTACTTTCATATGTACTTGTAAAATATATAATTTATTATCAGAAACATTTCTGTATTTATATGTTTCAGTAATAATTACTGTACTCTCATGTTAATGTATAGCATTTAAATTTAACTATTTTTAAAAGACAAATCGATACATGTATAAACAAAAGGTATTGTTTATCTTCAATGAAATTTATTTACCTCAATATAGTTTATGTTTTATCTGTGTATATGGGTTATTGGCTCTTTGCATCTTGTATTGAAATTTTAAACCGGATTCCAAGAGATTGTAAAAGACCCAGAAAGAGACCACATGTGAGATGGATGGATGAAATAAGAAAGTGTGCAGGGGTGATGTGGAGAAGAGAAGCTAAAGATCGGAGAAGATGGATTAAACTCGGAGAGACCTTCATCCTGTAGTGGATTGATAATGGTTGATGATGATGATGATTGTAATCATCTATTACATTATTAATATATTTGCATTTAAACATTGGTTTATTCACTGATTTTAATAATTTTCCAGGTGACTAATGGTAGGAATACATCTCACTGAAAGATTTAATTACCATATTTTATTGAGGTGATGTAAAATAAAATGGCTTCTTGTATGAAGTTAGAAATTTTTACATGTAGATTATATGTTTATAGATTCTATTGGCCAAGTCAAATATTTCTTCCTTCCAAATTTCTTATATACCCTAATAATATCATCTATTTTTATTCCTTATTATCCTGTTATTTATCTAATCATGAATTAATGCCTCCACCCCCCCCCCCGCCACCGCCCCAATTTCATATTAATGTAAGCTGTTTTGAGTTTCATTATCTCTGTTCTCATATTCCCCATTTTTTTATTACAAGCATACACGCGCACACACACACACATACTCCATTGTGGGTTGATATTTAGAATTAAGCATTCTACTTGTCTTAATTAATTTTGACAGTTTAATTTTTTATAAAATTTGAAATTATAGTTTTAATTTTAACATACCTAACTTCAATATTTTTTTTTTAAATAAGAAAACTCGGCAAAAAATATATTAATTTTTCACATGATAAAATGTATGTCAATTTATGCTGCATTTTTATTATTCTATAATAATTTAGAAGCATAATTTCCTCTTCAACTGCTTAATAGATTTTACCTTGTTTGAGATATGCTTTCTCTGTTAATCAATCACTGATAACATTTAATCATATCAAAGTAACATATAAAAGCGGGCGCACACACATATATGACCTTCTTGTCACAAAACAAATAAACTTTAAACAAAAAAAAGTCAGTAAGTGCCACATCTTAACTCCCAATTCTCTAATAAAAAATCCTTAAATTCGTAGAAGTAAGAATAACAAATAAATTTTGTAATTGGTGAAGGGTGCAATAAACCAATGACTCAAATGCTTTATAATTATAACCTTTTAATATATACATTATTTATACAAATATATATTTAGATAGGCACAATTCTACTTTTACCATAGAACACAGCAGTTAATTTCTGATTAGTATTATTTGCTATACTATTAAAAGTCTATTAACTAAAGTACATGTGATAGTAATTAACTTTCTACTACCTGTAAGTCCTTTTCTTTAGCCTTTATGATTCTTAAGGCTTTTAAAATCATAATAAGGTCAGGGTGATCTGTTAAGGTCCTAATTAGCTTGATAACTTTTAGGAGCCAAGATCCTGGGAAAAATACTTCTTACTGATATTCTTCCGCTGCTTCACGTCATCTACTTCCAAAGTTGGCTTTGAAGATAAAAAAGAGAGAATGTTTTCTGTTATGCTACAGTTTATATCCTTTTCTACTCCTTTGTTTTTTCTGGAGTATTTCAGCCAATGTAGTGATTCCAAATTGTAGTTGTATAATTAATTCAATTAGTCCAGATCGATCTTTGTAAATTTAATAGGTATTTTTAATTCGTACTAATGAAATTTCTTTTGTTATCAGAAATATTTTTCCATTCAATAACAATGGCTTTCAATTGTGTAAGTTACTTTTACAAAGTATTTTAACTAAATAATTTATTCAAGCCTATTTTCATTTATTTTGAGTTTAATCTCCAAAATTTATTATTTGTTTAATTAATCTAGTATATATGTTTCATCCTTCTCTCTACTCTAGAAAAACAGGTTATTACATGTTATATATATTGCAATTTCTTCAGTGTTTGTCTTTGATGTTGGAGTCTAGGTGATCTATGTCCTTTCTTTGGTTATGTTTTTGTTTGTATCTATGGGTACTTCTTTTTGCTGAATTTCCACCATTTCATCAGACACCATAAATTCTGGTTCCATTGGTTTCATCTTGAGCAATTACTTAGTCTGGTAATAACTCAACTATTTCTTGTTTTCCACAAGAGTTTATTTATTTCTTCCTTAGCAGTTATTTTTATTTTTAGACAGTCTATTATTTCTATATGTTGTCAGTGAACATAATTCAAATGTCTCCAATACTCTGTCCAGTTACTTACTTGCATTGTTTAGATAATTTCTCTGTAATTATCCCTTCTATGCTTTTCTTTTTAAACAAGTGAAGAATCCAAACTTTTTTACCTATTGAGTATTTTTTCTTTATGTGTAATTCAAAATATTCATTCAGTTTTGGAATTAATATTGCTAATTTAATTTGTAATTTTCTGCCCATCCATAATTCTGCTGGAGATTTACCTGCAACTATCGACAGCATGAAATCTTGATGTAACATTGTGGCGTATAAAGCTTCTTGCATATTTGCATTATTAGTTTTTTTAAAAGCATTTTTGATTTGTTTAACAGCATTTTCAAACAAACTGTACCTTTCTGGATGATGGGGATGGAGGATGGGGGTTGATTGTACAGATGTATTTGATGTGCCTTTGTTCCATCGAAGTAGTTTTCAATTGTTTGTGGAGTAAATCCTATGCCATTATCGGAAACAATCACTTCCGGTAATCCATGTATGCGAATATTTCATTAAGATTTTTTATTGTTTCTCGGATCTCTTGTATTCTTTACAATGCAATACTCTGCCCATTAAGAATATGTATCTATTAATATAAGAAATATTTTTTCATTAGTGATACCTGCGTGGCCCATGTGAAGTCATTGCCAGAATTTAGTTGTTTTTTAGACTATGCTATATATGACTTAATTTGCATAATTATTTCAGATTGACATGCCATACATTTTTAAATATTGTTGTCAATGTCCACATTATATTCAGTCACCAGACATAACTATGCAATAGCACTTTAGCACTTAAAATTCTCGGATGTCCTTCATGAAATAGTTTTTTTAAGATTTTTTATCTAGCTTTGGATAATATTACTACACTATTTCCCATCAACACACAATCTTTATTGACTGGTAGCTTTTTATGATTCATTCAAAATGCTAGAGCAAGACAGTGTGGTGTCTTGGTTGGCTGGGTTTTCCTTATCCAACTTATAAGCAGGTGATAATCTTTTTCAATTCTTGTCCACTTTGCAACTATATTTCTGTTAAGGATTTCTAACTCTAATACATCTATATAATTTATTTCTCTTTCATTACTACATAGTTTATCTTTATCTAGATTTCTAGCAAGTGTCAGCATGTGAAATTTCTTTTTCTTTCCTATATGTCAACTGATAATCATATAATGGTAGTATATTCCTCCATTTCAACATTTGTGAACTCAAATGGTTTGGAGCTAGGTTATCGCTTGCTAATATTCCTAATAATAGCTTTTTGAACCGAACAACTTTACAGCGGATATAATAGCCAAAACCTTTTTATCAATCTGACTATAATTTCTCTTGACTTTTGAAAGGGTTCTACATGTGTAAGCTATAGATCATTTACCATTGTAACAGGAATGACATACAATTTCTTCCATTTCCCATTCTGAAGCATTCGTCATTTACTCAATATCTAGATTATTATCAAAATAAATTACTAATTTTTCTGATGACAGCAGGGCTTTGATTTGTATAAATGCTTCTTCATGAATTAGTAATCATTTCCATTTTTGATTTTTCTTTAGTAATTCCTAAAGTGGTTTTGCTATTTTAGCCTTATTCTGCAAAAAAGGTTCAAAATTATTTACGATACCTAGAAATGCCTGAAGTTCTTTAATGTTTCTGGATTTGTCCGCATTTTTTACAGTTTGCTCTTTCTCGGGCAATGATCGTATTTCCTTGTCTGAGATGATGTCCTAGGAATACTAATTTGTTTGTGTTCCACATGCTTTTCTGTGGGTTTAATTTGACCCCGATTTTCTCTAATTTGCCACAAATCTTAAACAGTCTTTGATGTAACAATTTTTCATAACAAGCTGAATAAGCATGTCATCAAAATAAGGTATTACTAATCTCTATAATAAAGCCATAATTTTTGCTTAGAAAATGATTGGTGTCATTGTAATACCGAATTGTAGCCAATTACATTTAAATAATATAACAGGGGTTGTTAGGGTTAATATTTCTGCTGATTTGTCAGTTACATGTATTTGGTGGAAGGTGGAGTTAAGGTTCAGATTTTTCTGAATGTGATGCATTTTGAAGACTGGTTAATACTTCTTTCACGTTTCCCACTGTATTTTCCCTTTATTTAAGTATTTATTTAGGGTTACTCTGTAGTCACCATATACCTGGATTTGTCCATTAGATTTTATTATCACTATAGGCATAGCCTAATGTGATGTTTCTACCGGCATCAATATATCTTATTGACCAATCCCTGAATTTTTTTTTCTATTTTATTTTTCTGCCCAAATGGAATCTTGCACAGTTTACAAACAACCACATGCATTTTCAAGTAGTTTAATCTCTGCTGGGCTAGTTAACATTGTATCTAATTTTTCATTAAACAAATCTGGATATTTCTTTGGAATTTCTTGTTCCAGTGAAATTTTTTTTCAGTATGCTGACATGAATTCCTATTGTGTGGAACGATTCTCTTCCGATTATAGGATTATTTTTTTCTTTCACAATGTAAAATGGTAAATTAATCATTTTCACACAATATTTTATTGACACTTGTATTTGCACTCATGTCTTGAATCTTAATGTTTCATTTTTCTATTGGAATTTTTGCATAGTTTCTTGACAGTGCGTTCCAATCTTTCTTGGACATTCTAAAAATCCATGAGCCATATCTCCATGCTAATATCTTTCCCACAGATTTGCAGTTTTCATCATAAATTGCTTCAATGCCTCAACTTACATGTTTTTAATAAGATGCAGATTGGATGTTTTTCTTCCTCTATTTTTATGTGACTCTGTTTTTACTTCGTTTTGCCCATTATCAACTTATCTACATACATGCGACAAATGATCTTTATATCCACATTTAAAACATATTTCATGCTTCCACTTGCAATCTTTTATTCTGTGATTAGCTTTTCCACAGCAATAAAAATTGTTTTTATCATCTTTCATGTATACTGATTTTTTTGGGTTAGTAATTTGTTAACTCCCATATTTTGATTATCGTTAGTTTTATTTTGAAAAGTATGCACTTGTTTTAATATTAGCTCATAAGCTATTTCTTTTTAATAACCATCTCATACATTAAATATGACTCTGTTAAAAGTTGTTGTCTGAATGTGTCATCAGACATCCACCAGAGGAGCTGATCAATAAGTATTTCATCGACAAAATTTTTATACCTGCAATCTTTAGCCAATTCTCTCAGGGTTGCAATATATTATTTAATTTTCTCATCATTAATTGCTTTCTGTTTTTTACATTTAAATGAGCTATATAGTGGGATGGTATTTATTTAACTTTCTTATTCCCTCATAAGGTACATCATCCGTTAAAGCAGGGTCATATAATTATTATCTATTTCGATAACCTTCCTATCTGAAAAGTTTAAGAGTGCTGCTATCTTATGTTTATTGCCCTTGATTCTGCTTAATTTTAAAAAATTCTTGAGTTATATATAATGGCCATTCGGTAGCATTGCTTACATTGAACTCAGTAATTCAGCTTAGCCCAAATGATGTCATTGTTTTTTTGATTTTTTTTTTCTGAAGTTAGGTTTGGACTTTAACTCTGCCAATTTTCCTATGTTTTAGCTTCCAATACCCTAATAAGAAAATCCCTAAATTCATAGGAATAACAAATAAAAATAGAGGATACAATAAATTCTGACTCAAATGCTTTATAATTTTAATAATTTAATATATACACTATTTACATAAACATATATTTAGATGCACACAATTTTACTTTTACTGTAGAACACAGCAATTAATTTCTGACTTGTATTATTTCCTATACTATTACTAAAGTACATATTATGATGGTAATTGTCTATTTCTTTCAAGTCCTTTTCTTTAACTTGTGCAGCTCTTAAGGCTTTTAAAATCATGATAAGGTTGAGATAAACTATTTAGGTGCCTTGTTGACTTAATAATCTTTAGGAGCTGAAATCCTGGGAAAAGATGTCTCCCGCTGATTTTTTCCACTGCTTCACAACATCTGCTTCTGAAGTTGGCCTCGAAGATGAAGAAGAGAGAGCCTTTTCTGTTCTGCTAGAGTTTATATATTATTTTCCGTTTTTTTGTTCTTTCTGGATATTTCAGTTGATGTAGTGGTTCCAGATTGTAGGTGTATTATCATTTCAATTAATTTAGATTTGACTGTAAATTTAATTAGCACTTTTAATTTGTACTAATTAAATTTCTTTTGATATAAGAAATATTTTTCCTTTTAATAAGAATCACTTTCAATTTTATCATTTACTTCTATAAAACATTTTAACTAATGAATTTATAAATCAGCATTCATTTTTTATAGCGTCTGTATACAATTGTAATCACATTCATATCGGCTTAAAACCAAATTGTGCAAACGCTTTTTACGAGTGTTAAATAATAAATGAATACCCTCTGACCCGTACAAGATATAGAATTTGTGCAGCAATAAAAGGAATCCTCTTATTACTACGACTCAAATATTTATATATGAGCAAATCTGAAGTACTGGCACAGAAGGTGTGACTATAGAACAGTCACTTTGAATCACTATAAATAACTTATGAATGAATGACGCCGATGAAATTTACTAGAATTTACTGAACGTCATTCCAACTGAAATTAATCATATATATAAATCAGCATTCATTTTTTATAGCGTCTGTATACAATTGTAATCACATTCATATCGGCTTAAAACCAAATTGTGCAAACGCTTTTTACGAGTGTTAAATAATAAATGAATACCCTCTGACCCATACAAGATATAGAATTTGTGCAGCAATAAAAGGAATCCTCTTATTACTACGACTCAAATATTTATATATGAGCAAATCTGAAGTACTGGCACAGAAGGTGTGACTATAGAACAGTCACTTTGAATCACTATATATAACTTATGAATGAATGACGCCGATGAAATTTACTAGAATTTACTGAACGTCATTCCAACTGAAATTAATCATATATATAAATCAGCATTCATTTTTTATAGCGTCTGTATACAATTGTAATCACATTCATATCGGCTTAAAACCAAATTGTGCAAACGCTTTTTACGAGTGTTAAATAATAAATGAATACCCTCTGACCCGTACAAGATATAGAATTTGTGCAGCAAAAAAAGGAATCCTCTTATTACTACGACTCAAATATTTATATATGAGCAAATCTGAAGTGCCAGTACTTCAGATTTGCTCATATATAAATATTTGTGTCGTAGTAATAAGAGGATTCCTTTTATTATTGCACAAATTCTATATCTTGTACGGGTCAGAGGGTATTCATTTATTATTTAACACTCGTAAAAAGCGTTTGCACAATTTGGTTTTAAGCCGATATGAATGTGATTACAATTGTATACAGACGCTATAAAAAATGAATGCTGATTTATATATATGATTAATTTCAGTTGGAATGACGTTCAGTAAATTCTAGTAAATTTCATCGGCGTCATTCATTCATAAGTTATATATAGTGATTCAAAGTGACTGTTCTATAGTCACACCTTCTGTGCTAGTACTTCAGATTTGCTCATATATAAATATTTGAGTCGTAGTAATAAGAGGATTCCTTTTATTGCTGCACAAATTCTATATCTTGTACGGGTCAGAGGGTATTCATTTATTATTTATCACTCGTAAAAAGCGTTTGCACAATTTGGTTTTAAGCCGATATGAATGTGATTACAATTGTATACAGATGCTATAAAAAAAGAATGCTGATTTATATATATGATTAATTTCAGTTGGAATGACGTTCAGTAAATTCTAGTAAATTTCATCGGCGTCATTCATTCATAAGTTATATATAGTGATTCAAAGTGACTGTTCTATAGTCACACCTTCTGTGCCAGTACTTCAGATTTGCTCATATATAAATATTTGAGTCGTAGTAATAAGAGGATTCCTTTTATTGCTGCACAAATTCTATATCTTGTATGGGTCAGAGGGTATTCATTTATTATTTAACACTCGTAAAAAGCGTTTGCACAATTTGGTTTTAAGCCGATATGAATGTGATTACAATTGTATACAGACGCTATAAAAAATGAATGCTGATTTATATATATGATTAATTTCAGTTGGAATGACGTTCAGTAAATTCTAGTAAATTTCATCGGCGTCATTCATTCATATGTTATATATAGTGATTCAAAGTGACTGTTCTATAGTCACACCTTCTGTGCCAATACTTCAGATTTGCTCATATATAAATATTTGAGTCGTAGTAATAAGAGGATTCCTTTTATTGCTGCACAAATTCTATATCTTGTACGGGTCAGAGGGTATTCATTTATTATTTAACACTCGTAAAAAGCGTTTGCACAATTTGGTTTTAAGCCGATATGAATGTGATTACTAATGAATTTATTTAAGTCTATTTTTCTCTTACTTTGAATTTTTTAATTAATCTCCAAAGTTTATTATTTGTTTAATTAATTTAGTGCATATAACTCAGTAAATATTGTTGATTTTATATATATATACATCCAAAGTTGATTTTAAAGTACTTACAAAAATTCTATATTAACTTTAAGCAATATACTTGTCAGCTAGGTGTGAAGAATGGATAGGAAAATTTTTTTTTTTTTTTTGAATATATGTTCTTTGCAGTAAATAAATATGGGCATTACATCTTCTGGAGATTTCGATACAACTTTGTTTAAATGAATTAGGATGAATAATTTTGTTTATGGAAGGTTTAATGAAAATGATCTGCCTGTTATGTATCTATAGTTTTGATTATTATTGTTTTTTTTCTTTACTGCATATTTACTTAGATGGCCTGTACTCAAAGTAGGTTCAACCTCAGAACACAACTACTTGTTTATTTAGTTGTTAAGGCTAGGTACAGTTTGTATTTATAACATTATACATAGGCCATGCACACTATTTTAAAAAAGAAAAATATATGTAAATTAATGCTTCATATTGTAACGGTCCATATTCCCTCAAGGAATGAGGGTGAACCCATCTAACTATAATCAGACCTAGAGTCTTCATATAGGATGCCATGAATGATGTGATAAAAGTCTAATCCATGATTGCATCTATTTTAAATGTGATAATTTAATGTTTAAACATTTAGTACAGATACAACTTAGACCAGTTCATCCAATCTTTACCTCTCTTTGTTATTCAGTTATGCTCAGTATTCGAACTCAGGGTTAATTTTACACTTAACTCTCTTCAAGGGTCAGCTGATATCCTGTAGCAATAATAATACCAAGTTATGATGTTAAGTCAGGATGATATGTATATGTGGGTATATGTATTCAATTTTATTTTATTATGAAAATAAAATAAATAATTTAAGTAAATCAGAGACCTCCTTAAATTTAAAATAAATTTAACAATATTTATTAATCGAAAACAATTTAAATGTATCTTTATATAACTTTTTTTATTTTATTATAAGTGTTTACATACCTTTCTACTATATTAGTATATAAATTTTAAAATTGTACCTTCCCATATCCCATACTAGATATGTATCATAGTACAAATAATATTTAATAGATTGCAAAAATAAATAACATTTTATAATTCCAAAGATTATGATAACACTAACTAACTAAATTTAAATTAAACAATTTAAGTATAAATGAAGACTTGATAATATCGAATCCTTTTGAAAGAGTTCCATTTTTATAAGACCTTCCATCTATATATGGTGCCTATCGTTGAAAGCAAAGATCTTTCATCCAAGGATATTGGTCATTTATACTGAATAATAAATAAACAAATATTAATAAATTAATTAATTTAATAATAAACAAGAATTCTGTCATATCACAAGGGAATAAATTTAATATGAAGAACAATAAAATCTTACTTTCATATTAAGGTTAATTATTAATCAGAGCAAATCGCTGCATAAGGAAGATGTAAATTTATTTTAAAATAAAAAATTATAAATAATTTTTATGGAATATAACCTTGATCGATTGATTCACATAGCAACAATAGATAATTTCAACCATCAAAGGATGAGATCATGTAAACTCTTAAAATAATAAATAATAAAATAAATAGAGACCTTAAAATAAAATAATAAATGATTAAATAGATGAGCCAGGTGTTTAAAAAGACAATTTTAAATTAGGCATTAAATTAATAACATCTAAAAAAAAAATTTTATTAGGTAAGAAAATATTTAAAATTACACTAAAAAGGAAAGATATAGCATGAAATCCTATGACAAGTAATCCATCTTAGTAAATAAGGAATAAACAAACTTATATCCAAGATAAAATATAATTCATGATTACAAGAAGTGGAAAAAACTTAATCAATACAACAATGAAATGTGTTGAAAAAGTACAAAATATTAATATTAATGAAGAAGGAGAAGATGTTAGGAATATTGAAGAAAGGTCTTCACTGATACAATTATCAGGAATCACAATGACTGAGAGTAACTACTCTACACAAACACCCATTCCTGATGAATCGATGTCTCAAACCAAGGTTGCACTCGATGATCAAGTGTCTCAAATAACTACATTCGAAATAGCACAAGCTACAAACAGATACCATGACTATAGAATGAATGTTCAAAGCTATCATAAATATGAATTATAATATGAAAAAAGAAATAAACCAAAATATGAATAATTTAGAAGAAAATTTGAAAATATGGAAAATATTAAATCAGAATTAAAATTGGAAATGAAGGATTTAGAAGTAGATTATCTAATGATATTGAACAGTTATCAATAGCTCTAAATAATGTTCAAAGAGGTAATATCGAGATGAGACAAGCCTTAGAAGAAATAAAAAAAGATGTTGAAGAAAAAGATACCAGATGTCAACAGAGATTCAAAGAATTTCAGATTAATATCATTGTTCAACTGAATATTCAATGCAATGAATTGTGTAGAACCAGAGAAAATTTTAAAAATGAAATAGATGAGAATGCAAACAGAAATGCAAAAAGAATTACAAGAAATAAGTCATAAGATTAGTCAAATCGGTATTAATCCTTTAGCCGTTTGCACGCTTGATGATGTTTATCTACAAAATCACATAAAATGTAACATTACCGGGCCGTATTTTTTTTGATTTCTTAATGTTATTATTTTTTGTAATTATTTTTTGTCTTAACGAGGCGTCTTTTTTTTTTATTTCTAATTTTTATTACTTTTTTTTAATTGCTTTTGTGTTAACATTATTTTACCTTTTTAAAACATTTTTTTTTCAGAATACAGACACACACATATAAATACAAAAACTGAAATGAAAACTGATTTAGTTTTTTATTAATTAAAATACAAAACAAATTTCAAGTGAAATCGGAAAAAAATAAATAGAAAAAACCTTTTTACAACTTTCTAAAGAAGCTATGACACAAAGCGCTTTACAGAACAGAATTTACGAATGAATATTATTTTATAAAGTGTAAGAATTATCTTTTTCTGAAATGAAATAATTACATTGTAAAATTACATTATAAATGTCATCACGTAGCGCTGGAATGTGCAGGGTGGGGGACCAATGTTTTTGAAGATCCGAAGGATTGTCCAAATGATGCACTAGTCTGATTAAACCAAGTTTATGATTTACAAAACAATGTGCAACCTCAACCATTTCATTTGTCTCGTAGCTATTCTCGCGCAAACATGTCTTTTTGCATGAATTTGTCAAATTGTGCTTGTCCCTACCCTTACGCAATTTTTTTCACCTTCCGAGCTGTGTAGGGAAGGCTGGCAATGGGCTTGCAATTATTATTATGTAATACTATGTCAGGTAAGGTGTAAGATCATTATTTCAAATGCAGATTACAAGAGTTATGGTCAATTGAATGCCATACACCCTCACAAGATATGTGAAATGTGCACATTTGCATTGCGAAGCACATCAGCAGGCTGTAATATTTGTGTGCAACGCAATGTAGACCCTCTAATGGCTAATATGAACAGAACTGTTCTATAGGCTGTAACTTGGGCCGTGTAAACGACATTTTTATGTGTTTTGCACATAAACAACGCCATCAAGCGGTGTGCGCATCTAAAGGATTAATACTGTCAAATCTGTATGAAACAAATTAATGATTCAGACATTAATGAAAAATCATTGAAGGAGTTTGATAAAAATTTCAACCAGTTAGAAATTAAAATAACTTGTATAGAAAATGATAGATTATCGGAAAACACCACATTAGAAAAATTGATGGACTGCACAACAGAAATATATGATAAAGTAAATCATATGGATGAGGAATTTAAACAAAAATTCAAGTGTATTGAATTACAAATGTCTTAAATTACACTTGAATGTTGACCACAACATAATGACATCCATCATAAAACACAGATAGAAAACAAAGAAACTGAATAAAAAACAGACAGTAGTAATAAATTACTAATACTAGAGAAGATGACGGAAGGAAATACTAGAGAAAATCAAATAGAGCTCACTTTTAAAAATCCACAAAGATTAATTGATTCAAATATAAAATCAACAATAATCAATCGATGGACAATACGCACAATTATTACAACAACATATATAAAAAACAAAAGGATATTATGTTCCATAAATTGTGTAATACTTATGAAGGTCCATTTCCTGTTATTAATTATTGAAATATAGATGCTTAATAAGTTTATAATAAAAATGAACTGAAAGGATTATGACTATGGATATGGAAACATAATTACACAAATCAGAATAATCAAAAAAAAAAAGGACAAAATAAGACAAAAATAATATTGAACCAAATCACCAATCAAAAATTGGAGATTAAACTATTCATCAAAATTTACATGTGATAAATTATCAAAAGAACTCACATTACATAAACTCTGTAATACTTACAATGGTCTATTCATTTTTATCAAATGTACCAATAGAAAGAGTTAATAAGTTTATAGTGAAGATGAAACCAAGGGAATTTACTTTCCAAAAATGTGGAAACCATATCATGGAGAAATAGAATGAAATTTTTTTCTCTTTGTCATTTTTTTTTTAAAAAAATGGATATATAAATAGAGAGACAATTAAATCAATTAATAACAAATAAAATTTTCACAACACGTAAATGTGAATTCATATCATATTTATCAGGATTACAGTTAAAAAAAATCAAGGAATGAAAGCATAAAGAAGGAGAAAAACACAATCTAAAACTTATCTAAAAATAATGAACTCTTATAAATAAATTATGAATTCATTTCTAAAATCAAGAATGGATTATACCATATCATGGAAATGGAGAATGATTATTCTTAAGTTGTCACATTCATAGATGAATTGCAACCAATATGTTTAAAGAATGCCAGAGAAAATCCAGTTAGTCTCAAGATTATAGGGCTGAATTGACACCTTTAAATAGGTCTATACATAAAGTATGCATAGGCTAGCTAAAATAAAACTTAGCTGCAAATAACCAGATCTTCGCCCATATTATCTCTTGGTATACCACTCTATAAATAATAAATATGGCTTTAAGTAAATTAGACCTGTTAACGTCCAATATATTAAGAAAGAACACATTGTACGAAAAGCACTTGTAAGAAAAGAATAAAAAGCAAGTAATCCTTATACTAATATTACATGATAAATTAATTAAGAATGTGTAGTAAATTATATTAAGTGGAGTGTGAATGAATCTGCTGGATTCACACCTATTAAACTACATTTCAATAAAGCAATTCCAAATTTATTTAAAAATTACCAATCAATTAAACCCAAACAGACTGATATAAAATATGATATACAAAAGGCATATCAAAAATTAATAAATAAATCAGAACTGAGAAGAAAAAATAGAAAAAAAAAAGCTACCATTCAAAATAGGAGACAAGGTTTTTATAAAGACCCATAACCTTAATAAACAACTCCAAAACAAATGCCACAAATTCTTTAATTCATATAAAGGACCATTTACTATAATAAAAGACAGGTCCAAATGCAATCTGGATAGATATAGATGGGGAAATGAAAGGTATATATAATGCCCACATTTTTAAACCATATTTTGGTCAATCATAAAGTTTAGATGACTATCACATGCAGATTATAGGAGAAAGAGAAGGGAGACAACACTAAATAAAAACCTAGGGATAAACATTTCAATCATAAGAGCATCTGGGCTAATATTAAAAAAAATACAGATAACAAAAAGAGCGGATATGAAATAAGTTGTATGACCTTTTTATAAACCTAAATTGAAAAAATATATATATAACAGTAAAACACCCACATACACTTTAAGTGTTGAAATTTTTTATCATATTAGAAAATTTTAATCCTGTTAGGGAGGAGAGTTGTCCTTACAATCTTATTAAGCTCACTTGTTTATATGCAATATCAAATCATAAACTTAAAAATATAATTTTATTTAATAAACAGTAAATATGTTATCCTTTTACGTTAAAATTTCCATATGCACAAGTATATAACTTAAATGTTAGATTATAGTTTTAATAATAAAAGTCAAGTCAAATAAATAGTTATTTTAATGAAATCAAATATTAAAATAATTAGATTTCAATCATTCATTTATATGTATAAAATAATTATTAAGTTAACTAATATTACTAATCAAGACTTAAAACACAGAGATAGCTTAAGGTCAAGTCGTATCTTAGCAACTAAATGCGAAGGAAATAAAATTAAAAGTCAATTACACAATTATTAATTCTGATGCATTTAACAATAATCTAATACAAAATCGTGAAATGAAATAGTAATTTAACACATGCTAATTACCGGAAGTCGATTCCACTATAAAAGCTAAATCAACTAATTTCAAAATCAGTTCCATTTTTTTTACAAATGAACTAGTCACTACGCATATTTATTTTGCTGTGTTTGAATATCAGACATCAGAAAGATGGGTCAATAGTTAGGAAAAAGTTTCCTTTTTTATAAAATCATCTTTAGCAGAGAACTAATATCACTCAAGTAAAGAGTAAATAAAATTACTCTTTAATATCAATAATTTCAAAAGTGAAATTATCTTTAATATAATAATTTAAAGAATTCTTAATGATATCATTCTAAACTTGAATTCCAAGAAAGACAAATATCATCAAATATATTTATATATCTAAATAATTTATTTTAAGAAGATTTTAAGTTATAGAAAATGCATCATGAGTAAACACATTTTGCCATAGGATCAAATGCTATTATTCTAACCTAAAGCAGTGTAATTATTTATTCCTACTGAAATGCATAAAATATATATATCATCTATATAATTCAATATCCAACTTCGGTTTCCAGTGAGATAATTTTAGGAAAGGGATGTCAACATCATGCGAGAGGAATATTTATGAAGCAATGGAGTATACTGATTGTCTCATTGATGATTGATGATTGGAAATAAAAAAACTATTCCTAATGAACATTACTACTTAAATTTTGGAAAATGAATAGGACAATACTATAAACTTTAAATACATATTATTTTTGTGTATCAACATCTATACATATTTAATTTGATTTCCTTTGCCTTTAAAATTTTATCTGCTTACTTTGGAATAATCCATTTTGGAAAATTATTAGACAGAAAATGGAAAAAGATCATTGAGTTAAATATTTTTATTTATTTAATAAAATTTAGGTTTCCTTATGCAACGACTTGATCAGGTTCTTCATATTAAATTCATTTACTTATGACATGACAATTCTTATTTATTATTAAGTTAATTAATTTATTAATATTTGTTTTTTTATTATTCGGTATAAATGACTAATATCCTCCGATGAAAGGTCTTTTTTTTCAACGACAGGCACCATACATAGATGGGAGGTCTTATAAAAATGGAATTCCCCCAAAAGAATTCGATATTACAAAAGTCTTCATTTATACTTATATTGTTTAATTTAAATTTAATTAGTTATTGTTATCATATTCTTTGGAATTATAAAATGTTATTTATTTTTGCAATCTATTAAATATTGTTTGTTCTTTGATACATATCTACTATGGGATATGGGAAGATATAATTTTAAAATGTATATACTAATATAGTAGAAATGTATTTAATTACTTGTAATTAAAAATTTTGTTATATGAAGATAAATTTAAATTGTATTCAATTAATAAATATTGTTAAATTTATTTTAAATTTAAGGAGGTCTCTGATTTATTGAAATTATTTATTTTATTTCCATAATAAAATAAAATTGAATACATATACCCACATATACATATCATTTTGACTTAACATAATGATAACTTGGTTGGAAGGAATTTTGAGAATCTATCAAACTTGTATAAAACTTATTATTGCTACAGAATATTAATTGATCCCTGAAGAGAGTTAAGTGTAAAATTAACTCGGAGTTTGAATACTGGGCATAACGGAATAATAAAGAGAGGTGAAGATTGGATGAACTTGTTTAAGTGTATCTGTACTGAATGTTTAAACATTAAGTTATATTCGAAATAGACGCAATAATGAATAGGACTTTTATCACATCATTCATGGCATCCTATATGAAGATTATAGTTAGATGCGTTCATTCCTATTCTTTAAAGGAATATGGACCATTACAGTTTTAATAGTTTATTTTTATAAAGAAGCAATTTTTCCATCACTCCATTGTTTTATAAAAGTATCCTATTCTTTTTAAGTAAATAAGAAATATACTTACATTTCTTTTAACAGCCATTTTATTAAATCACTTATCAAAAAAATGTATCAGTTGAATATAGATAAAAACTAAAATAGTTAATACTTTTAATATAAA
Source organism: Epiperipatus broadwayi (assembly GCA_028023455.1). Lineage (NCBI taxonomy): Eukaryota > Metazoa > Onychophora > Udeonychophora > Euonychophora > Peripatidae > Epiperipatus > Epiperipatus broadwayi. Next base: position 2,017,174 of record JAQFVV010006223.1, on the reverse strand, counting down.
GTTAAAAATTAATTACTAGCAAGCATTTTTTGGTTAACTTTTATCATAATTATTTTTTACACACAAATGGTCATATTTTAATGTGTACATCCAATCATCCACATAAACTCATATTTACTCTCAGAAATGCTTCATATTATTACGATATTCTGCCACATTTGGGGTAAGGTAAAACTTGAAACTTTTTAAAATTTTCAATCACGATTAGGTTTTTTTCTCCAGATATCTAGATCTATATCATAACTAACTATACAATATTAGTTGATAATTGAATGTCCTATCATTCTTTGTATAGGGTAAAACAATGATAGAAAACTTAGACTTCCCTTTTGACTATTTTATCATCATATGGTAAGTAATGCTCTGTCTTTCATTGTTTGTCTATGGCGAGCTGTTGGAGAGACTTTGTGGAGAGACTCTTTTAGTGGACTATTTAAAAATGTTTTACTTTTTATCTAATATATTTCCTTATTTTTATATTTCTCTTCTTGGATGAGTAATATAGATTGAAAGGTAGAAATGCTACAATAATTATATCTTTTGGAATTTTTAAATAAATTATATTATTATATATATAGACTTACATACCCTCAATCTTAATTTTAATTTTTATTATTGTAGCAAACGTCAAAAAATTTATGTTCCAGCATTACAAGTTTGGTCATCGGATGTTCCACATCCCCAAGAAGAGGTATTATTTTATTTAATATTGTTAATAATATTACATATAGGTATGCCTAAAATGATACCATTGAGATCTATAAATAAACATGCATGCTTGAAGTAGGGAAAATTTAATAACTAAGATAAATTCAATGGAATAATATGTTTTGAGAATAATTGGTCTTTTTTTTTTTCTATGATAAAAATTAGAATAATTGGTTTTTAATTAGATTTTTAATAGAATTGTCTAGAATAAGTCATTTCTGTTTTGCTTTTTCTATTACATGATACTAATACAGCTATCCATCAAACAGATTTTAAATTCAGATAATGCAGCAACTGTGATCTTGTCTAATGTGCACACACACATTATTTGCATTAACGTAGATATTATAAATAACTGATAATAAAACTCTACTATTAAAAAGCAATACACTTTTTTTTTTACCAGTAGTATAGTTTTTTTTTTTAATGTATTATATGACAATGAAATTTTACAGTAAGAGTAAACAAAAATATTAGGTTTTTTTTTCTTCCAAATATAGTATTTCAGAATTTTTAAAATTATTATGTGAAAAATGCTAATTTAAAATTTTCAATAATTTACAAAAGTATAATAAAGGTAAAATATATTTAAGGGGAACATGAGATCATAAAATCTCTGAGAGATCATTGAGAGATCAGCCAGTCACTTCTCAGGGTCACTAAAATAACTATACATCAATTATATTAACCATCATTATCAAAAAGTAAATATCAGTATGTGTAATACTACTCAAAACATCATCAACATGAATGATCCACAATAAAATATAATAAAGTCAACAGTCCATCTTGTGGCTGGATTTGAACAATAAAAATATAAATCAACAGTCAACCTTGTGACTGGATTGGAAATGGTTCTTCTGTAGACCAGGCTAACTATTGAGCCTATGCCAGCTTGGGACAATTATTTAACCATTAATTTGGAGGCATAACCTAAGTGCTAATCCATTAGAATAACATAAGCAGAAAATCTAAACAATAATGCTGGGACATTTAAAACGTGCTGATCATCATCAATGTTCTGGCCACTTGTACTGGCCAACTATAAACTTAACTTCTAATAAGATTAAATTAGAATAAAATATAGTTTATGGGCTTTAAAGAGTATTCTCTTTTGCGCCAACCAGGATAATGATTGATCATCGCTGGATGCCCCAAAAGCTCTAAATATACATCCCATTCATAATTCATCCTGTGCTCAAATCTAGCTCAGAGAACATAAGCTCTTTTACTGTATGTGACAAAAAGATGATGCAGTACAATTTTAACAATTAAATACAAGTTTATTAATAACAAAAAATAAATAAATATTAAGATCTGCAAAATCAGGCTTCTGATTTTGAATAGCATACAAAATTATATACACAACTAAAGTTATTATATTGATTTACAATATTTCTTAATAAGTTTTTATAAATGCATACATATATCCGTACACAGATGTGCATTTTATAATATACAATGAAACATTTCAATTAATTATAAAAAAATGATTAAATTTTACATATTTGTTATAATTGACAAACATTGGTATTTGCAATACAATTGATGGATATACTAACACATACATGCGTGTGCATGTGATTTCTGAACATATTTAACTTTTACATAAAAATAATAAATGGTTAAACTTTTTAACTTATATTTTTAATAAGACCATACCTATACTAGGTTTACTAAAACACATATATCGAATGGCACAGATTCTTAACATAAATTTAATTTTGTCAAAACAATAAAAAACCTTAATTTTTATAATTACAAATTTCATTTTGAATATATATAAAATTTACGTACTTGTTATGATAATAAAAGTTATTTTCACAATTATTCTTTGTTGAAAATGTAAAAATGGCTTTTCTTATTTTATAGTAAGTTCCACTCTTTATCAATTAGTTTCTTAAAAGAAATAAATACTATCAACTTTTTTTTTTTTTAAAACATAAAGTTAATTTTTTGACAGGTCTATTGATTGTTGATTAATTAATTAACACTTTTAAATTTAAATTATAGAATAATTCGTTACTTTTTTTTTCTTTAAATCCAGGCAGAATTATTTGCTTGTTTGCTTCACTTTTAAAATGTCTCATCTTGATTAGATAATGCTGATGAAGTAGGCAAGGTGAGATAGGAAAAGTGAATACGTGATCTGAAGCTCCCCATGGCATGATAAGTAGACAGCCAAGCATGGACTACAAGTTCACAATGTCCCATGAAGTCATGAGAAAATACCTCATCTCTAAGCAATACTTCTGTTGTACTTAGAGAGATCATCCATGAGGAGTATTCAGAGAAAAAATATCAGGCACTGAGCCAGCCCTGCTCATCTCCTGTGAGTCTTAGGGGCCTATACATGTGGTGTATCTACTAGACCATGGCCTATCATTAAGCCAATATATGCTGCTGGCCTGTTCTAGGAGCTCAATTATCTAGGTCTGGATAGTGCCGAGGCTATACTTCGGAGCATCATGAACACACTGCAGCCAGGCTTTGCTCAATTATACACCCACCATAAACATGAAAAGTACAAATTCACGCATCACTTTCAAAATGTCATTTTACTAAAGAAATTATTTAATATTTCATTATTATATATAACTACTCACCACAGCTATATATATGTTTATCTGTGCTTCTCTCACTTTAGATACGTCAGCATATATATAATTATTTATTCAGCAAGCTGGAATATTTTTTTTGGTAAGTTTGGTTTTAGTGATTTGTCATCATCAGGAAAAATTTAATCCATGTAAATTGTTGGTCTGTAGTTGGTCTTTTTCTGTCTAAGATTATTCCAGGCAAGCAGCTGTCTTGATTTAATAGATTTCAGGCAAGCAACTGTTTCACATTTAAGGCTATGAATTTCAGCACAAAGAAGTGGGTCATTTTCTCCAGGTAAATTCAAACTCCTGTGAAGAAAAGTAATAGCAGTTTCTGAATCTACTGTCCTGCCTTCAGCTACATCAGTTCATAGTAGTTATACTGCCAACTCTATGGTCAGCTGAAACCAACTGCTGCAAACTTCAACAAGCTGCAACAAAGATTGTAACCAACTCTGCAGCTGACCCGTTCTTACAAAAAACTACTATTCAGACTGCAGCTGATATTTTTACTAGTCCTTTTATCGAATCATCTGAGGTGATAACAACACCTTGATTGAAAACAGTTTTATTTTCATCTCTCTAATCCCTTGGAATCTACTTACATGTTTTAATTAATTAAAAAATTTCAAAAACAAGTATGGTGTTTTTACATTTCAAAATCAGAATAATAATAATAATACAATATTTATATTTATTCAGACCTTTTAAAAGTTTAATTTATAAATCAATATTTTAAATCAGAGTTATTATTTATTTATTTATTTTTTTAATTTCAATGAATGTAGAAAATATCTACTACAATTTTTGTCTGTGTTTATTTTTACTTTTTCTTTATATATATTTATGCACACACAATATATTAGTGTGTGGTATGTAACCCAATTGGTTACAATATGAATGAACTGTCATTATTTCATATGCTATCTCATTATTATTTGAGGCACATTTCCCCATTATAGCCTTAACCTTGATAAAGCTGAATGTGATTTCATCAAAAAATTGGCAAGATAAGTCAATGAAGGATTTTTTATTTAGTAAACTGAACACCTTGTTGAAAAATTTAAAAACTTTAACATGATTCTTTGTGCTGCTCGACAGAATAATTTCTCTATGCTGAAAACTAATACTCGTTTCATCGTAAAAAAAGATTATATTGTAACAGTATGGAATACAGGGGTGAACATTGAAATGAATATGGGGAGATGGGAAATATATTAGCATCCCATTTAATAACTCATCACTGATCAATGATTGTCATGAGAGACTAAATCATTAAATATAAAAGGAATATGAAATGAAGGAGCATGTGACTCAGTAAAGAATAAAACTATAAGGTATATCTGCAACATTACAGAAGAATAATATTCATTACTCATCATCAATCAATCAAACAAAGAACAGTCAAAAATCAACAAACATGACGATTTAAAATGGGTCCACTAAGAATAAAAAAGGTGCATTATAAACAGGCTACTTATCTAGCCACTGCCATACTTTGGGCTGATTATATAAATAATAATTTGGATGCACAGACTTAACTGCTAATCAATCATAATATGACCAAAAAAAATGTTGGGATACAGAAACATGCTGAGCATCATCAATGCTTTGACAATGTAGTACTGTTAATGTACTGGCCAACTATAAACTTAATTTCTAATAAAAAAAATAAAATGTAGTGCATTGACTTTAAAGGATATACTCTTCTGCCATACAGGGTTATGTGGATGTTCAAACATCAATCTAAATCCTTAATCTCTATAAGTAATCATTCTGCTCTAATTTAGCACAGGAAGCAAGAATTCTATAAACTATGACTGTGAGCAAGAGATAAATAATAAAAATATAACAGCTTATGCTAAATACTTTATAGGTTTAATCTGTTATAACTAATCAGCTTTACTGGGATAATTTAAAATTCCCTAAACTCTAAGCTGTAATGAAATCAAGTCACACCCATTGCCAATTCATGTAACAGATAGCTGGAGGAATAAAGACATTAACACAAAATATTTTTTAAACAATTATTTAATAACTGATTAACAATAAATAAAAAAAAATGACATGATAATACGAAACTTCAAAACTTATTCATTTCATCAAAATAATATAGTTTCATAAAAGAAATTACCTAGTTGATTTTTATTCATTAAATTAATTAAATTAGAATTCATTGGGTTATTTCTTTAAATAATAAAGGCTTGGGAAAACAGCATTTTCAAAATCAGAGATAACAATCTTTAAATTAGCCTGAGTAATCCTTTGTTGAATTGGGGGGGGGAGGGGTAAAAACATGTTTCAAAAGGACATTTTAAAATTTAATAAAATTAAGTTTTCCAAATAAACTCATAATTTGAAGAGAAAAATTGAATGGATTAAAAAAAGATATTTCACTAGAAAATATTAAATTAATGAAATTATTCAAAATTATCAATTCTTTTATAAAATTCTTACTTTATAGAAAAAAAGTATTTTTTTTTTTTTATAACTATAAATGAAAATACAATGTTCATATAAATACAAATACCTTTAACCATGGTTTTAAATTTCTTTGGAGTCCTCCTTCTTTGCAGTTATAATTTTTCAGTTTCTATGTTGGTTTTTTTCTAAAAGACTTTTACACCATATACATGGTTAATTTGTCCCTTTTTGGTATGCAGTATTTTCAGGTTAAACAGCAAGAATTTATCCTTTTTTTTTTCTAATAAAATTTTGAAGATAATGCCAACACATAGAGACTCATGCTCTTGGGTGAAGACAAGTTTTGTTGAAGATTATTTCAGGTACATTTTTTTCCTCTACATTTTATTCCTGTGACATAGGTTATATAGGAGAAGATGAGGTTTAGTTTTTAGCTATTTTAGCACATGTTTGTCTTTCTTTAGAAAATATTTTCATAACTAAACTCAAAGTATCCTTTACAGCTTGTTTAAAACTTCTGCTGTTCTATGTAAACAGTTTGGTGAAGACTTCTGCTTCTTTTCTTTTTCAGCAGCTAAGTCAGAAACTTTTCTCTTACTGTCTTCTTCAGCATCTTGATCAAGACTTTTTCATACTATCTTTATCAACAGCTGGGTCAAAACTTATTGCTTCTCACAAGACTCTTACGTCTTCTGATCACTTCACATGCCTTTTATAATATTGGAACAACCCTGTCCTCAGGCCAATCACAATATGACACTAGCATGTCACAATTAGTAATAACCAATTAGGTTAATTTTTACAAATACAATGGTAATTTTTCTTTTTTAACATTGACATTGGAAAACAAACCAAAAATTTAAATTAGAATCAAAATTTGGTGCAAATTTAGTACGCGATCTCTGCCATTTTGAATTTCAAAAATAGCCAAAAACATCATCTGACACATCTAAGTGATAAAAAAACTACGTGAAACAGAGAAAAATTTAAAACTTGGGTCATGTTACTTGGAAAAACCAGCCAAAATGCACAGTTAAAAAAAAAAAAAAGCCAAAACACGAAAAATTAACATTTTTTCATTTTAAATTATAAATCAAATAATTTATATATAGAGAGAGCAGTACTTGGTAGCATTTTGATGGGCTGATATGTGATATCTAAGGCACCCCCTCCCCTCTTATACAAATTAAAGTAATATATATGCGATATATATATTTCACACAAATTAAATTATGAGTGCGTAAAATAAACAAATAAATGAAATACAATAAATAAATAAATGGCTAGTATTTTTGAAGGAATACTTTCATTATCAAAGCTGTGGCTAAATGAATTGCGAAGTAAAACTGTTGCTATAAGAAATGCAAAGTGTATGCAAATTTAGCACACAGCTTTGATAATGAAGGTAAATAAACCCAATAGCCATTTATTCATATTTCATTTATTTGTTTTCTTTGTGCACTCATAATTTTATTTGTGTGAAATATATATCTAATATATATTACTCATTACAAACACAGACACAAAGCGATTATTTATTAAAATAAATATTTTTTTTAAAAAATAAAATATTTACATTTATTTAAAATGTTTTTGTTTTCCTTTGTTGGTTGTAAAACTCATTTCAATGTTAATAGATATACATATTATAGTGACATAATCAAGAGTAGATCTGATATAGATGAAATGCAAATGAAGACTTTAATGAGTTTTATCTTTTTATATTTTAATGTGTATATATGTTTGTGCAAAATCATACCGCAACAAATAATTTTAAAAATGTTTAGAAAAATATGCAAACCACTCTATAATTATTTTGTATACAAATTCTGATAATTAAAAAGCAACTTTCTTGATATAATGGGGAGAACCGAATAAGGCGTATTAAGCCTCTTACTATGTGCGGATGTACATATAAATATTACCCCGGTCACTATTAAAGTTAGTTATATACAGCTTACTTGTACACAAACATATATACGCGTTAAAATATAAGAAGATAAAACTCATTAAAGTCTTCATTTGCATTTCATCTATATCAGATCTACTCTTGATTCTGTCACTATAATCTGTATATCTATTAACATTGAAATGAGTTTTACTACCAGCAAAGGAAAACAAAAACATTTTAAATAAATGTAAATATTTTATTTTATTTTTTAAAAAAAAATATTTATTTTAATTAATAATCGCTTTGTGTCTGTGTTTGTAATGAGTAATATATATTAGATATATATTTCACACAAATAAAATTATGAGTGCACAAAGAAAACAAATAAATGAAATATGAATAAATGGCTATTGGGTTTATTTACCTTCATTATCAAAGTTGTGTGCTAAATTTGCATATACTTTGCATTTCTTATAGCAACAGTTTTACTTCGCAATTCATTTAGCCAAAGCTTTGATAATGAAGGTATTCCTTCAAAAATACTAGCCATTTATTTATTTATCGTATTTCATTTATTTGTTTATTTTACGCACTCATAATTTTATTTGGGTGAAATATATATATCGCATATATTACTTTAATTTGTATAAGGGGGGAGGTGGTGCCTTAGATGTCACATATCAGCCACATCAAAATGCTACCAAGTTCTTTTTCAGGCAATGATAACTAGCATTTATTGATAAAGATTTAAATATAGTAATCTTGCTCTCTCTATATATAAATTATTTGATTTATAATTTAAAATGAGAAAATGTTAATTTTTCGTGTTTTGGCTTTTTTTTTAACTGTGCGTTTTGGCGAGTTTTTCCAAGTCACTTGACCCAAATTCTAAATTTTTTCTGTTTTCGCGTAGTTTTTTATCACTTAGATGTGTCAGACGATGTTTTTGGCTATTTTTGAAATTCAAAATGTCTGAGATCACGTACTAAATTTGCACCCAAAATTTTTGGCATTCCTTTTTAGATTAAATTTTTTTTGCCAACTCCCCCCCCCCCCCAAGATAATCAGATTAATTAGGCTGATTAGATAAATACTACCTTTTATTTTGGAGAGAGATAAAGAAAAAAAGAAAAAACAATTAACTAAAGTGAAATTTTAACAAAATGTTAAAATTATATTTTCTTTCTCTTTTTGAAAATACTATTAAACAAAAACTCTGCCTCTTATTTTCTTTCAAAAGATAAAATCAAAAGTTTCAATAAACTTTTCAAAATCAAAACTGGTAAATAGTTAAAATTATTGAAAAGAGAGAAAAAAAATAAATTATTTATTTGATTTTATATTTTTCTCTCTCTCTTTTACAACTATTTATAATTTGTATTACCCATTAAAATATTTATTTTATGTTTAAAAAATTTTTTAGAAAATTATTTAAAGAAAATTTTCTAGAACCTTCATATCACTATATGATAGGAAAAGTAAATCACTCAATTGAATCAAATACCTATTTTTATAAAAAAAAAAGACACATAGAAAATTAAATATTATTTTCATTTTAATTGAAACTAAATTTAAACTTAGGGAGTTTGTAATATTAGCATGGCTAGTGCCCACAATGTTACAATATATATATATATATAAACATTACAAGCATAAAGCTGAACTAGTCAATATATAATCAAAACTACCCCAAATCCAAAATTCAACTAGACCAGCATAAAAATAATATTAAAATACTACCAAAAGTTTCACTGCTACAAGCAGACTTCTCATGTGTAAAGAACTATAAAAACTACACAATATATATATATAGTATTAAACATTACCCACCAATCCATTCACTTCCCATCCACCCTTAATATTAAAAGAACTCTTAAATAAATTAATTGCTTCAGAATAATAAATTTTCAATAATAAAGATTCTTTAATTCTTCTTTTGATTTCATTTCTCTCAAAGAAGACAACCTTAGCTTCATCAAAATCAATAGTGTTGCCTTTATCTTTTTCATGGACATACAAAGCAGAACTAAGTTATCTATTTTTAACTCTACTTTTATGAACCTTTATTCTTTCATTTAAACTCAAACTACTCTGACCTATGTAAACCTTCTTAGAAAATAAACAAGGGATAAAATATACTACACCAGGAATAGTCTTTCTATAACCTTATTATCATATATGTGTGATTATACAAATGAATATATGCTCTAGTTTTAACATATCTCCATTAATAGAGTTACCACCCACCCTGTGATTGAGCTAGCTAGGGTCAGGCCCCTAATTATGCATAACGTGAAAATCTCCCATAAGCGGCCCTCAGTTCTTTCTTTCGACAGTGGGATTGGTGCTTGGGATCGGCTATGTCCAACATTCATAAATATACTGTTAGGGTAAACATGAGTAGGGGAAAAGTAATTCATATTGTCAGGGGAATTATAGCGAATTGATTGAGTTGTTTAACTAAAGTCTTTGTGCTTCAAAATAGTATTTATAGTTATTTAATAGGTCAAATAGATGTTTGAATATCTTAAAATTTATTTTGTAATCATGTATTGTTGAGAGAACAAACATAATCCTAACCACTTTCCTTTTTAATGGTAGATAATATTAAAATAATGGCGACTAAACAGCCATCCCAACAAATTCTTTAAAATGTAATATACATTATATTAGCATGGAATTAATGCAAATGCATGCGGGCTTATTACAATATGCACATTTAATGTGTACCCCCCCCCTTTTAAATATTAAAAATGATCAGTGCAAAGGTTGAATGTTATTGTTGATCAAGTATTGCAATGCTTTAAATTGTATAATTAGCAATTTTATTTTGACTTTTGCTTTAGCCATTCTCTTTATGCAAACACACACACACTCACCTATATGAATGTGTATAAATTCTCTTCTCATATAGCCATATTTACCTAAATATTTATATATATGAATGTGTATAATAATAAATATGTATATATGTATTTTTTAAATATTTAACTTTAATACAGACATTTTTACAAATTTATAAATAGTTAATATAGATGTGTGATTTAATGTATGTAATAAATCATAATTTCTAATATCAATATTGTTGAATTTTCAGTATCTTGACTGTTTGTGGGCCCAAATTAAGAAACTCCGCTCTGACAAATGGCAAGAAAAACAAATTTTACGCCCTTATCTGGCTTTTGATGGTGTTCTTTGTGAGGCATTACAACACAATCTTCCCCAAATTATCCTTCCACCGCATAATGACGATTGTCTCTACCCATTTCCATGGGTTGTCTTCAGACTTTTTGACTATACTGATTGTCCTGAAGTAATTTATTACAATATTTTTTTTTTTTGTTTTGTTTTGATATATTTTTGTCTGAGTCATTTTCATTATGGATATTTAGGGACCTGTGTTACCAGGAGCACATTCCATTGAACGCTATCTAATAGAAGAAAATCTGCATAGAATTTTACATCAGTCCCATCATGAGAGGAAAGAATGGTAAGCTACTAAAAAAGATATGGGCATACTGATAATATTTTCAGCACATTTAAAGAAAATGAGTTTTTAACTTGAACAAAATCTCTAATAGTATGTATATTAGAGAAAATAAACAAGAAAACATTTAAAATAGTAGCAACTATCTCCATACAAAAGTGTACGTTTTATTTATTAGACAAAAAAAAAAGATTTTTAAACATTTACTATATACACGTTTTTCTTTATTGTTTTTTATTTTGGTTTGTTTTCTTTTATTTATTTTGTTTACTTTTTTTTAAAAAAGTTTTATTATTGTCTGCTATGGTCATCTGTAATATAGGATGATATTAGAGAATATCAAAGTCATGAATATCTATTTCAAATTGTATGGGAGAAACCTATTCGACTAGGTTGAAAACTTCCATAATATAATGATGAATTGACATCAACTTTACATTATCTGTTTCATAGAGTAGTAACTAGAATAATTGGCAACTATTAGTCACAATTTGGGATTCAAATTTAATCCAGGAGAATCTTGGGCGTTTTTTTATTGTTAAAATAAGCTTAGGATTTTTTTTTTCAGATCATTAGTCCGGAGGGAGTCCAGCAAGTCTTCCAGCTTTCTAGCTAATAATTAGAGTAATAATTCCCAACATACAATGCTGCAGAGAGAGAAAAAAAAAGTTAATAAAAACTAATGTGAATTGACTAATAAATATACAAACCGCCATTTGCGTATATGCGCATATATATATGTCACTTGAGTAAATTGCGTAAAAAATTAAAAGTAAAATTAATTTATGCATGTTATTAAATTTCTTATAAAATTGCTTTGTAATATATGATAAATCAAATGATAAATTATAGTACAAAGAAAGAAAGGAAAATGCTTTTGATATGTGAAAGAATTTTGAATTGTGTAGTTTATAAAAATTTATCCCATTTTGAATCCTTTTTAGTTTTTGTATTTTGAATTGAGTTTTAAATGAAGTTTTATAGTAAAAACGATAGCCAAATTAAATCTAGTATTAAAATTTTGGAATTAATAATATTACATAAGCAACATATAATCATATTCATTACATATTACGATTATATATGACATTTTCTTTGTATAGAATCCATTTTTTAATCATAAATACTCCTTTAGTTGCTTAAAAATGTAACTATCTATCACTGTTTTGATTTTTTTTTTATAAAATATTACTTGAAAATAAATTATCTTTTTATGGTAAAATATAAATATTGATAAATGAGCTAAATTAGTATTCTACGTCACTTGAACATGAATAGTCAAGATGTCTATGAAAATGTTTTACTGTAAAATAGATCTACATATGAATACAATTTTGTGAATATTTGTTTTAGAAGATTAATATTTTAAAGCACTATATGTAGCATTTTTGTATAAGGAATATTAACCACATTCTTGTTGCTCAAAATAGTAGTTTAACAAAATATAGAAATATTTTTGCTGATTTAATTTGTTCTACGTGCGCCATATTGATTTACACATTGACTGATTATGCAATTTTCACAATAACTTTGCATGCTGAAAAATAAAATATGTTTCATAAAATTACCATAAAAACAATAAGAAAATACAACAATTATCATAAATTATTATAAAATAAAATGAAAACAAATTTAAACATTTAAAATTATTAATTTTGTATTTATTCATTAAATGTTAATTTTGACATTAATTTTTAAAAATAGGAATTTTGTTAGTAAATTTTAATAAAATATCGATAAAGTTACGATGAAAATTATATTTAGTAGTACTTATCAATCATATTTTCTGCAGTTTTTATCATAGTAGCAGAGTTTTTTTATTTTATTTTTGAAGTGAGAGCATGCCTAAGGGAGGAGATTTTTTTTTCTAAGGGAGGGGGGAAAAATTATGTAATAATTTGTTTTCAAATGTTTATCTAATAGTAATATTGATAAATTGTAATCTAAAAATGCAAATATACGTGAATAACACAAATTTACGTATATCTGTATACATAAAGTGATTTGATCAAAATTGTGAATTCAGAAAGTTTGACACTTGTAAATCAAATCATAGTAATTATCTATCTAGAAGTACCAAATGTATGTATAAGAGATTATTCAGGCAACTGATGAATTCTGGTTTAGTAGGAAATGCATATATTGGGAATCTCTTTTTTTCATATTTCTGTTTCAGGAATGTATAATGAAATAGAAGTTCGAAATATATTTTAAAATATGTATATGAAGTTGAATTTAAATATATCTACAAATGTATATGATGTTAAAATATATCACATGATATGTATGTCTTAATTGAAAAATTGAATGGTTGTTTTAAAATGCATCCATATTGAGAATTGGTCTGATTTCTGTGCTGATGGTTGCGGTATGATAGAGCTAAGGTGAAAGATGCACTAATGAAAAAACTCTTGAAAATATACATAAATACACATACACAATTATATATTTATAGACTTCTATGAGAATCTATGATTAAACCACCAAACATTACATGATCACCATTTCTTATGCTTGCACATAACTGGTATTAAAACAGGCAAAACGCTCCATACAGTAGTGCCACTCAGTGCCAGCCAGAGCAATCAGTGGATGCCAGAAGGCTTGTGCATAAAATCCCCATCTAGTGCCTACTCATCCTATATCCCCAGACTAGTTTCTGGTTGCTGGAGGGTTGCATTAGAACCTAAGATCTTGATGCAGTGCTCTCAGATCAAAGGCTCCTCACTGACAAAGACCACAAACCAGAAACTAGTCTGGGGATATTGGATGAGTAGGCACTAGATGGGGATTTTATGTACAAGTCTTCTGGCATCCATTGATTGCTCTGTCTGGCATTGAGTGGCACTAACTGTATGGAGAGTTTTGCCTGTTTTTAGAATCGATGATTAGAGTGTTTTTTTAAGCAAAATAAATATTCAGGTTGTTCTTTTTTTTGTTATTATATTTGTAATGTTTGAAACGTTTAAGAAAATCAATTACAAAATAAATATTCAATTATATAATAATTTGTATTCAAAAAATGCAAATATACTTTAATAATATAAATGCACCTACACATATACATCTATAGATATATACTTATAGGCTTCCATGAAAAATTGACAAAACAAAATTATTATATTGGTACTTTTAAATAGAGAGTAATACATGATGCTTTTGGCTGGCTTTGCCAAGATTATTCAAAGTTGCTGATATTGATATATAATAAATTTGTACTTCCAAACTGAAAAGCTTATTTCTATATTATTATATAAAGCTAGTAAATCAGAATATAAGTCATGTATAGCCAGGAACATACAGTTTGATGATTATGAGGAACTACTCTCAAGAATTATGAAATTAATTAATAACAAATATGATAAGTGTGACCTGAAGAAAATATATATAAATTTTAAAGAATTCAAAACAGTTTTTCCTAAATGCAATATTTATTTTCTATAGAGTCTTCATACTCCTGAGTTGATATTTTCAGTAATTTATTTAGTTTTAAATTAGCTTTATTAGATTTACTATATACATTGCTAATGGAGATTATTTATAAATCTTATTAAAACACAAGAAATTTCAATTAGAGAAATAGCAAAATAGATGTTCGTATATATCAAATATTGGTTACAATAGAACGATAATCAATATGTACTGCATATTAATTAATAAAATCAATAGCCAAGTCACTGAGTTGTTGTTAGTGAGATAAGACTCCATGTAGTTGCAAAAACATCAGTTGGTGCATGGGTCTGGTCTTTGATCTTAATGTTATTTAATTTTTTTAGAAAGAGTGATTTAGTATTGTGAGATGTGGGATTAAAGCTTAACATCTTACAAACCAGAATATGAACAGAAGAAAGATAATTCTTATATTGGGTAAAAGAACACTATAATGAGTAATGTTAGGGATAAGAGTATAACAAGGAAGAAAGTAGAACCAATCAATAAGTGTTCCAATGTTTATTCATTTCTATAACAAAGAACGCATAATGGATCTATATTTGTGAAGTATTGCTAATAAGAGAGAAAATAATTAGTGGCAAGAGCTTTGACAATTATTTTAATTAAGAAGTCTAAATATTTGGATTCCAAGTGCCAATATCTGAACTTTTTTTAATGTAAAAGAAAGAGTGAATTTTATTTGATATGTTATTATTATTTTCAATTTTATGTTTGCCAGTAGTTAATTTTAGTAAGCAATAGATTATGTGAGAGAGTAGTGTTTGCTTATGAGGATTATTAAGGTTTTGGATAAAATTATTGTTCATAGGTGGTGAAATGATAGTAGGGTTAATAGGAATTACACTATTTACACTTGGGAAGAAACTACTTAGTTTAGTAATTTCATTAATGGCTCTCTGAAGAAAAATGTAAAAATGCCATATAATGAAAGATAATTGAACTTAGTAGGTTTTTGCCTATTTCAAAACTAACTGTATTTTCTTATGAAGAAAAATGAAAGAGTGAAGTTGTTCATGAAAAAATATAACTCGATGATTATCACCTTCATTAACATATTATTATTAATGATTGCAGTTAAGTAATTTCTATTAGCTCATTATTTAATTAAAATATGTTATAACTAAATTTTGAATTATGAATCGTCACAGTTCAAAGATCACAAGAACAGTTTCAAGGGAATCCCTTTATTAATAAGACCAAACCCCAGTATCATTAACCGTATTTTGTTTTGATCTTGAAATTTCTTTTATATTGCAGCATACAGTTAATTCTCTATTAATATATTTGATGTGAAGTTGAATTTATTTATCAGAACCAATACAATTACACAACCTATTAATGGTTTAATGACTTAATAAAATATTTTTTAAAGCATAGAATATTTAAACTCTTTAATATTTGAATTAATTGTAATGTAATGATTAATAGCCTAGCCTGTCATGGCCATAATCTGAGAGTTCAAAAAGCAGAATGAATTTTGGAAATTTAGAGGGAAATTTTTAAATGGTTAAGGATTTCTTCATACAGCTGAACTGATACAACTGTCCACATGAATCAATAAATGGTTATTTGACTATTTTTAGCTGGAGAATAAAATAAATTTTAGGATAACCATGATATTCTGATTGCAAAAAAAAAAAAAGAAGAAAAAGATGTGATTGAAATATGACATAGTCTTCATCATTAGGGAACATTGTATCTTAAAGACCTTCAGTCCTGGTTTATTAATGATTAAGTGTATTTGAAATATGCTTAATATATTTTTTCAATTTTTGATGAAATTTTTTATTATTTTAAAAACTTATAATACATTAAAAAATGGAATTTTTATATTTAAGAACATAATAGAAAATCACTACCCAATTTATCCAGTTTGTGGGTATAGGATATTAAATAAACTGAGGGTAATATAAATCAATAATATATGAAAATAATGATGAAAAAATATTATTAATCAGTATATATAAAAGCAAATATACAAAAATGTTTTAATATCATGAATAGGTTTACACCTGTACATGGAAAATGATTTTTAAATAAAACATGATTATTGTAAATTGGATGCCAGTTTTATTATATTTGATTATTGATGGTTGTAAATCTATAATCATATAGCATGAGTATATATAGTATTTTAGATTTTATATATTAGAAATATCTGTTTATTAAAAATATTAAAAAAATATGTATTGTTAATTTACATATGTATGTTATATCTGTATTGCATTTATATCAATAATCAATTTACATTTTATGGATTAATATTTTATTAGATTCTACTTTGGTTATTAATGTTGTTGTTGATTTGTGTATTTTTAATTTTAATAGTGATGTAATATTGTTACATAAATGTTAGTTGTAAGTTTTAACAATAGTCGACTCTGTAGTATATATATACTGTATTTAATTTGTATTTCTGAAGAAAGTTGTAGAAAATAACAGTAAACTATAGTTTAAATGGTTTTATATAACTATTAAATTGACTAAATTTAAACAGATCATTGTTTTATATATTTGACTTTTGAAAAATTTTCTTATAATATAATATTGTTTATTTAAAATGATAACTTTTCTCTGAAGAATTTTGTTTTGATAAATGTTTACTGTATTTAGTCAAAATAAGAGTCATAGATCACATGACCCTATATTGCTAAGACTACTAATATATGGTATGGCTGAAGATCTATCAGCCCCATATAGCTATTTGAGTTGGATAGCTGGGTTTGAAGACATGTAGGTGTCTGAAAATTTCAGATTTTCCACTCAATAGATAACTTTTAGATAAGTGCTTGGTTTTGAGTTGATATTTTTAGATCTAGTGTCTGAACCTACCCTGGCACCTCTCTGAGGAGTGCCAAAGCACAAAACCATGATCAGGGGTTTGGGGTTCCTGACAGAGATAATTTAAATGCTGACTCTGGTTAAGGATTTATCACAAAGTTTGTTGAGGAATTGGCAATCCTCATTGTTTTTTGTTTACTGTATTTATTTGACATTGTTTACAGTCATAAAATTTGTTTTATTTTTTTATTTGAAAATAAATCACATTACAATATTTTACTGAAGCAGTTTTATGAAAGAGTAATCTAGATATGAGGATATTTTATTTTAAGTACAATTCTCATAGATTCAATAATATTGTTCTATGTAAGCGTTAAATTTTTTTTTTTTTTCAGTGCATCTCAACTTCTGAGTGTCCCTGATAAGAATCTTATCCCTCTTAACTACATGATTATTGAGGTAAAAATAAATAAATCATTATTTATCAATTCAAAATATTCCCATTGAAAACAATCTTTTATGTTTTTACAATGATTTTTTTTTTTTCATTTTTAGGTTGTTTTAGCTCAGTTGTTTAATCTTCCCTTACCTCCATATTTAGAAATTTTTTATGGTTCTTTAGTAATTGAATTATGCAAACTACAACCAAGTTCTATGCCTCAAGTTGTATCTTTTGCAAGAAATTTTATTTGAAAGGAATTTTTAATTATAGATAAGTATAAATCAGTGATTTCAACCCTTGGTCCATGGCCCGGTGCCGGCCGCAGGAAAGTTTGTAATAACAAAATAATAAGAGTTTAAACTTTTAATTAATATAAACAATTTTTATTTATTTTTTCATCTCATTTTTACCCAATTAAAAAAAAAAAGAAACAAAACGAAAACAAAATCTAATCAATCATACATAAATTAATTTGTTTTTTTAGTTGTCACAGATGCTTATGGGGAGGGGGGTAGAATTAAACTTTTTATTACTTTTCTAAAAAAATTCAAAATTTAAAAAAAAAGTTTTTTATTATACAAACTCCATATATATATATAATTTCATCTTTTATATTTAGCGTTATTTTGATCAGTTATAACAATTATGCTCATCTAAAGCTAAGTAGTTTACATCTTTAAGAAAATTTTATCTATAGACTTCCGCCGTTCCGTGAAACCTTATTCTTATTTTTGCCGGGGGCTGCGAAACCTTATCCTTATTCGGTCCACAGGTGTGAAAAGGTTGAAGACCACTGGTATAAATCATACATTTAAAAATAATTTTGCTATGTGAAATGATAGGTATTAATGTAATATAATTTTATAGAAAATTATTTTTCCTATAAATTACAAGTTGTGAAATTAATAGTCTCTAATCAAGAACAAATTAAAAGATAATCTTAAGTAACTTATTTAATTAATCAAATGAAATAAATGGGTAAATTAAAATCATGAAAGGTCAATAAAAGAAAAAGAATCTATATTTTTCTCTAGAATAATTAATTATTCAGTTAACAAAGTATTATTTTAAAAAGGCTATAATAATAATGGCAAGAATTAATTACTAACTTTGCTTTATGATGGTAGATTTTTCTATTGCATCGAGGACTGTTATAAGTCTTGGAATACTATAAATGTTCAGTGAGATTAAAGTGCCTTTTAACCACAAAGCATAGTAAAATGTTCAAGTGCCAAAGTATCAGGCAGAACGCAGTAATTCCATTATATTTGCCTTATAATTTTTTGTTTTTTTAATAATGGGTATCAATCAAAGATTTCTCAGCTCTTAAGTCTGTCTAATCATCATTGTGCTCATGCAGGGCAGCTAGAGCCATTGAGAATAGGTGTTTTTTTTTGATAAAGTTTTCTATATGCTTGATAATACATGTGTTATATTTTTTTTATCCTACATCAAAAAATAGATACTTTCTGCATTTTTTTAAATATCTTTTTTCTTTGTTTTTTAAGCTATTTTTATTTTAATTTTGTAAGGTAATACATGTACTAAAATAATCTTTGATACATACTTTCCTTCATTTTGCTATTTTTATATGAGACACTCGGAACTCACTTTATATAGTTGGGGTAATTGAACACTGTATAGTGACATTTCTATCCTTAGAGATCTGGATATGTAAGTCAGTATTTATGTTGAAAATAAAATAGCTCTGTGAATTCATGTGACATATCTAGTAGTTTGTTTCATATATATATATTGCTTATAAACTTCATTCATATACACTTTAATGCAACCAATTTTCTTAAAAACTTTTTTATTTTTTTACAGTTTCGACTGTCCAGCAGTCTTCATCTCTGCTTTTCTACTAGTTGCATTAAAGTGTATATGAATGAAGTTTATAAGCAATATATATGATTATATGAAGATATGCAAAGAAAGTGAAGGAGAAGAATAAGAGTTGTTTCAAATATATTAGAGTGTTCTGTTAAACACTTGATAGTGAAATTCTAATATTTACATTACGATCATTTACGATTGTCAGAAACTCTCAATTACTACATCCTTGAAATTGGTATTTTAAAAAAAATTAAACGCCGTGAATGACCTTTTCCCTTGTGCCTTACAATTATGCTTTGTGGTACCCATTTTAAAATTTTAAATAAATATATATTAATTAAAAATTATGAATAAATTAGTAGTTTAACTTTTCTTTTTCTTACTGTCTGAAAGAAACAGGGAATTTTAATAGTATAAAGTTTGAATCTTCACAAATTTATTATAGTGTAGATGAATTCTGTCATTAAAGTCTTAATTTTGGCATAGTATTTTAATTGTTTTCAAATCTATTAATGGTAAATAATTCATTGCTCATTTTTTAAAATTAAAATTATTATTGGCTGTGACAGTGTCAGGAGTTGTATCAAATAATTTTCAATACATAGTCTTCATGATTATTCCTTCCACATTCTTTTGTTAATATCTTGGTCAAGTATGAACAGAAAATTCTCCCATGAAAATATCTTTTTTGAACAATTAACATGTACATGTACTTACTCATGTATTTATATATATTTTGTAATGGTCAGACTAGTATATTTCACGATTTTACATTTTCTCTATTTATTTATTTGATGTGATGTGATGCACTGTAGTTTCTCCTTTCTCGAATTCAGGAATCTCTCTGCCACTATGCTCAGAAAAACCTGTTAGCTACCTTTCCTTCCCTTTCCATTCCCCACCCTATGTTTACCCCATATTCTTCTCTATCCTGCTCCATTCCATTTTCACAACATTATCTTTGTCAACTCTACGACCTTTATATCTAAATCCCCCTTATCTCTTCCCAAACCCAGCATAAAAATCAGGAATCCCCTTTCTGTATAATCACTTTCTTTATATTCTTCCACAACTTCATTATTTGTATTCTTTTTGCTTGTAGGCATCTACATTCAATTAACAGATGCCTAATATTTTGTATGCATTCCTTAAACAACTTGCAGACTAAATAACCCATAATTTTCCATTTATGTGTATATTCCCTTGTTGCTGTTCGAGCCTTAGACAGTAAACTATTTTTTTTGCTGTTATCATGCTTTAACTCGCACCCAATATTCTATTTACTTCTACACATATTTGAACTCTTTTTGCTCTCCATATTAGTTTTCCATCTCACCAATTCTATTTTTTTATTAATGCATCTATTCTATTCTATTCCTTGCCGCTATAGCACTCAACAATTCTCCTAACACAATCATCCCACCTTTTGTATAAGTGTATTGACATAAAGTCTTTATCCAACTCTTCTGCATACCATACTATCTTTATCACCCATCTTGTTGCCTGTCCTTTACTCATAACCTAATTAAATACTATTTTGACTATTCTCTTATTATCCATAAATTGCAATTTTTTGAACATTTTCATTTTGCTTTTTGCATCTCTCCTATAAAAATTTGATCATCCCATTTCTCCTTAAATTGCCTCTTTTGCTTTCCACACATCTGCATCTAATGCATGTTTTCCTACTTCTCTTTGTACTTTTTCTAAGTAATCTAACACCCCTTTACTAACACATAATGGATTGTTTCCATAAGTTAACTCTACTACTGCCACTCTCTTCCATTCAATTCTAGTTACATCATATTTATTATATGAAAACACTTTTAATTTCTTTATCAATCTCTTTTTTTTTGCTTTGCTTCATTTATCAATTTTTTCTCCCATTCATCGAAGCAATTTCTCTTATTACTTAAGACGATTCTCAAATAGTTATACCTATTCACCACATTTAGCTTTATATCTTCCAATAAAAATTATTTTCTCTTTCCCCAGCATTTATCATCATTACTTTTGATTTTTCTTCACTAAATTTAATCCCCATTTCTTTACTTACCCTTGCACATTTCTTTAGCATAACTTCCATATCTTCCCTACATCCTGTGCACAAGAAGCTATCATCAGCAAATAAAAGACCTGATAATGTATATACTCCCTTGCCACCTATTAATGGTATCTCTGCCCATTTTCCTAGTCTTTCTATTGCTCTTTCCATTTCTTTCAAATATAACAAAAACTAAATTGGTGACATGGGGCATCCTTGTCTTAGTCGCATCCATTTTTAACTTTAACTAATTCTATGTTTCCTAATTTGATATGTATAGTAATTATTTTCATACAATCTCTTAATAAAATCCAGTAAATTTGACACATATAGTAATTATTTTCTTACAATCTTTAATAAGATCCACTAAAGCTCTATTCATTTCCAAATTTATTAAACTTATCCATAATCTTTTTTTATTTATTCAATCTTATGCCTTCTCTATATATATAAAGACCATATATAACTGTCTATTTATATTTCTACTTATATCTATAAGATGTGTGACTAAAAAATAAACTATCTTCTATACATCTATCTGATCGAAAACCTTCTTGTGTTTCTCCCACTATATTATTTTCTTCCATCCACTTTGCGACCCTTCCAGCCATCATATATACAAAAACTTGATATAACACTGACGTTACCACTATGGTTTATAATTGTTTAACATCTATGATTCTTACCTTTTCTTTAAATAATAGTCATACTCTTGTATTATTCCAGCTATTTGGAAATTCTTCTATGCCATAAAATTATTAAAACATGATAATAGATTTAATTTTGTCCTATTTCCTAAATTCAACACCATCTCTGCAACCCATCTATCTAAACCTTTTGCCTTTCTACTTTTAAATTCTTTCCCTGGCTCATTCAATTCATTTTCTGTAAATGTAATATTTCCATTATGTTTGTTATAACTCTGTCTTTCATATCTAACATCTTTTCTATATTCATTACGTACTTATTTAAGATTGTCTCTAATTCTTCTCTATAGCTACACTCTTTTCTCTCATCATCTAGTAATAGGAAAATTGTAGGGGTGAGTATATTTTCAAAATTTTTTACTCCCATTTCTTCCACTTTTATTAATATCCTCCAATAATTTACTATTTCTTTTCATTTTTTCTCTATTTTAGCTAACTTTTTCTTTTTTAAAATACTTTTTCCATTTAATATTAATATCTTTTTCACTGTCTTTGTTTTTAATAGCACATTTATATTCTCTGCATGCCTTTTCCCTCTCGTTTACACTTACTAATTCTCACTTTTCTATTACTTTTCTTCTTTTGAATATTCTCACCTAAAACCCTATTTGCCACTTTTTCTACTTCACCACACCAGTCTTTATATTCACCCCCAACAAACTCTTCCATGATTTTCTTCTATTTTTATTTTATATTTTTCTAACTTATTCTCATCATTCACTCTCCAGCCACATCTTTCACTATCCTTTTTACTTTTATTACTATTTTCCATCACATTACTAACCATTTTTATTATAAAGAAATTATGATCACTATTATACATACTCTCTCTTAATTATCAAACACTTTAATTTTCCCTACTTTGTTCCTTCCCTCTTTCTCTACTAATACATAATCTGCTGTGTGAAATATATTATTTCTAGAACATGCATATTGTCTCTCATAAATAGTTGATAAATTTTTAATGCTCAGATTCACTCTGACAAAAATTCTTCAAAAGCTGTCCTTTCTTGCTATCCATGTCATAAATTTCTTCAATATGCCCATTCATATATCTAATAACCATTATTTTTTTCCTTTTTTTTGAAACCATGTATATATGCCATTTCCCCCCTCCATTATAGTTTGATTAAATCCAGTGGTTATATACACTATAGCCACCATCTATCTATTCAAGCCACAAATGTTCTTTACACTTAACAATATTTAAATATTTTTTTGATATAACTTCTATACTACCACCCCCCTTTTTTTTTTTTATTTATACGCTGCCATCCCAAGTTTTCCAGTGTAGGTTCTTCTTCTCTTAGATGTGTTTCCACTACTGCTAATACTTCAAACTCTTCATTTTCAGAAACATTGGTTTAAGCATATTAGTATTTTTTTTAAAAATTTTTTATATCATTATAGTTAGCTTTAGTGATTTTCTTAAATTTGAGTTATAATATAAATTTTATTTATGATATTTTATCTAGAAATAACTTGTTTCTTCATGAAACTATATAATAGCTATTTTTTTTCAATTTCTGAATACATTGTTTTTCATCTACATATTTACTCATATACGGGAAAAAATGTAAAGGTAATTTGGAAAAAAATATTTAAATTTGTTTTTAACTAGTTTTAACGCACAAAAAATAAATTGCCATTATTGATTTTTTTCTCCCTCATTTGTATCTATATGTATGTGTAAATATATATTGTACCTGATTTTGCACAAAATAAGATATGTAAATCATATTATAACAGCCCAAGCTTATTGCTACCTACATTTTCAATCTCTTGTTAAGGCAACCTTTATAATTAAAAGATGGATTCATCTTTCTATTTATAGAAGTTTGCTTGACAATATATTTAAGATTTAGAATATAGATAAGCTTGGTCTGATATAGTGTGATATATATATATATATTTAATGTTTTCACGGTTATATGATGTAGATAAAAAACTATTTTTGGGTACGAACCGTGTATTATTTTGCATTACAATCCGATATTTCGATCGCCATTATCAAGGTTAACTTTTGAAAGAACAATCGTTAGATCTCAAAGAATGCTGAACTACTTCAAGTTGAATCTTACTTCTCATCTTGCACTGATTCACATTATTCTTTGAGATCTAACGATTGTTCTTTCAAAAATTGTAAAATATATTTTGTGTTTCCTAATTATTGTAAATTAAAAAGTTTCCAATTGAAAATAGTTATTCATATAACTGAAATAGAAATAATGCATACCGCTAGCTGAAATCTGTATAAAATATTTGAAATGCCCTATAGCTATATATATTATTCCAGCTCCCCCCACCCTTAAATAAAGAAAGCTCGAATTATAAAAAATAACTGAAAGTATTTTTGCATTTATGATAGTTATTAGTAATATTATCACTATTAATGCTTTATTATTTTATAATTTTATATATATACACCTGAGTCTCTTTATGCGGTAGATAGGTTCCACAGAAAACCCGCATTAAAAATCCACAAAAATCGACTTTTCTTACATTGAAAAATGTGGGATACGTTCCTTAATTTTCAGAAATCGCATAAAACCGAAGCAACAAGGTAAAATTACTTTAAAATTCGCATAAAAAAAAAAGGAAATAAAGTATGACTAATAAAAAATTTCAAATATTTGAAAAAAATTGATACAAGACAAACTTTTTTTACTTTTTTTTTTAACTATTTAATTTTATTCAAAACAATATGTTTTTATGTGTAATTTATTTTACATTTTTTCATACATATTTTAATCATTATCGCTATTTGACAATATGCGGGTTCGTTTGTGAACTAGTAAGAAATCACATTCGGCACATGAGGAAATACAATCAGTGCCAACTTCAGTCTCATGCTGTGTTAATGGTTTTCTGTCGACAATGTAATCGGTAATTAAACTTTGAGACGATGATTTTACTAATTGTTTATGAAGCTCACGATATCCAGACTGTTATATCTAGCTGTTAGAGAATGCACTTCCACGAGTGCAACTATATATATAAAACATGCTTCCACGAGTATGTTAATAATGACTAATGGTTAAATTTTTGTTTATACACCTATATACATGGAGAAACTTTTAGACAGAAAAAAGTTACAAGGAAAAATATTTAAGAACTTTTAAAGATACATTTTTTTTAAGTAGAAATTAAAAGTTCTTAAATATTTTTACTTGTAATTTTTTCTGTCTAAAAGTTTATCCATGTATATATATATATATTAAAGAAAATAGAAACATACACATTTTAAAGATATATTCTTTTTAAGTAGAAATTAAAAGTTCTTAAGTATTTTTACTTGTAACTTTTTTCTGTCTAAAAGTTTCTCCATGTATATATGTGTATAAAAGAAAATATATACATAGACATACATAACACAGATTATGCAACTATTTAACTCTCGTTGGAATTTAAGAGCTCATTGATAATTCATGTCATTAACAAAAAATCATTTTCCAATTGATTAGAAAGTTGAAGACTTTCTCGAATTATTTTTGCTGTGAAACGAACAGATTCCACTTCTGTTTCATTATCTTTTTGTAAATCTTCTACGGTACCAAACCTTTTTCTAACAGGCATTTAAAGTATGTAAAATTTAATGCGTGTATATAAAATGGGGTAATTCCGATTTCAAGTGAAATATGAACTTCTTTATCACACAAAAGAAAACAGCATAAAAAGGTATTAAAAAGAAACATGAATCACATAATTTCAAAATTGCATTAAAAAAATCCGCACAAAAAGAGACCCAAGTGTATATATAAGATTATGAAATAAACTTTTAATAACAGCATATCACATTTCAGTAATATTTAGTAATCAACTTTTAAGTAAATAGTCATATTTAAACTTTTTAATTTGCATATATAGATAATTTAGATTAAAAAATTATTTGTAAATAGAATAATTTTCATAAAATTTATGTATCTATTTATATCTCTGTCTGATTTACTTCTTTTGTTCCTTTCTCTCACTATATACTAATTAAATAATTAGATTTATGTGATATATTAAAGTTATATGTTAAGCATACTTAAATATATGTAAAAGTTTTGGCTGTTTAAATCATATGCAAATAAATTAATAGTTAGTCAGCCATAATCAGTGGTGAGCTAGCAGCAGGCTCGTTAGACTCGCTTGAGCCCATTGTTAAAAATTTGATTACACATTTATAAAAATTTATATTTTTATAAAAATATAAGTAAGGAAATGCAGAATATGACAAATAATATGCAATGACATTACTTATTTATAAAAATAATTTAAAATTATAGTTGACTTTTAATAATTGTTCTATATTTTTAATGTGGTTGCGTTCCACTGCTACCATGGTCGCATTCAACTACCAATACAAAAATCGTATTTTGGAACTTAAATCATCTGTATAATACGATTTACAAATGTTTTGTCAATTGTGCACAATTATCTTAAGAGGTATCAATTTAGGTAACAGTGTTTGAGTATCAATTTAGGTAGCAGTATGTGAGTTTGTTACTTGAATATGTGGTCAAGAAGAAAGGATTAATCTACATGTGAGGACAATGGGTTTAGAGTTTTTGGAGACAATGCATATTGTAAAAGTACTAGTGTAGCAAGTTTTTACCCATTAAGTTGTAGTAGTATCATATACTTTTATTTATAAATCAAATAAATTAAAACATCAAATTGTGAAATAATATTAGGTTATAAAAATTGTGGTTAAATAAAATTTACAGCTTAAAAAATATAACAACTAAGAAAAAAGAAATGTACATAGTATACAAATCTAAGTACCTTATTAAATATTAATTGCTTTTAATGAACGTAAAAGGACATAAAATTAACACAGATTGTATTAACTTGTCATTATTTCTATGGTTACATTATTCTATTTTGAAACATTTTAAAGTTGCATATTTTGAAACTTGAGATAATTTGTAGGAAACATCTCATATATTTGTTGCTGAGTGGTTTTTATGAAAAACCTGAAGGGATTTATAAAAATTTATTAAACATTTAATTAACATCTTGGATAAGAATGAATTTAAATACAGAATGTTAATTTTCAGTAATATATTTTTATTACTTAATTTTCATAATATATATTATTAATTATTTTTAAGAGACATGAAAAGTCAATCGAATTTGTTATTTTTTGGAAAAGATAAAAAAATCAAAATGTGTCTGTCACTTCTACGTAAGAAGATATCAATGAAAGTACCGACAATGTATCAGAATTATTACAATCTGAAGATACAAATACTGATATTCATATTTTATAAGAATCACAAGTTGAAAATGAAAGAGAAATTATGTTACCTGATTACTGGAACAGCAAACAAGCAAATTATTTCAAAACTCAATATACTTGGCTAGAAATTAAAAATGGTAAATTAGGATGTTCTGCCTGTTCAAAATATAACAATTTGAGGTTTGAAGGTGGCAAATATTGCCATTTATCAAAAGAATGGTTGGAAATAAAAGTAGAACTAATTGAGCATCAAAAAATACAAGATCTGCATCTTTATGTAAAAATTACTTTATGTAAAAATTACATATGCATAATAAAATCATGAAACTTGATAATGAATATAACAAATCAATATTGCCAAAAATTATTGATAAATTAAATGAAAAATATGTTTTAATAACATCAAAAAATTTTAACACTGTTTATAATTTGGCAAAAAATAATTGTCCACTGTCTGATATGCCCGATTTAATAGAATTGCAAATTAAAAATGGTCTTGATTTAGGGAATATCATTACATTCCAAGATTTACAGCAATAACAATAATGGAACACATTTCTAAAAAATAAAATTAGAAATATTCTCCAAAATAATAGAAAACAAATACAAAATTTGTATTATAATAGATGAATCAACAACTCTGTTTAAACAAAGCGCTTTGGTAATTTGCTTAAAAATTGAATTTACCAAGCCATGTTGGATTTTTGTGGATCTTGTAGAATTAGAAAGTATTATCGCCGAATATATATTTATATATAATGCATTAATTATTACTTTATGTACATATGGATTTTCAGATAATTATTTGAAAGATTATCTTATTGCATTTTATTTAATGCTGGGAAATAAATCAGGCATTGCAACTAAACTTTTAAAATATTTTCCAAATATTGTGATTTTTTTTTTCCTCATGTGTCATAGCATCAGCTGGGAAGCGAACCCGCTAACCCGGGACAACTGCTTGTAAAGCAGCTGTCACTGACCTCTCGACCACCAATGCTTGACTATTGTGATTTGATATTGCCTAGCACAACTTGTACAATTAACAGTAGATGATACAATAAAGGAAATTAAAGATGTAAATCGCTTTGAAATATTCATAGATAAACTATATGCACTTTATCATCAATCTCCAAAAAACAATGAGAGTTAAATACAATTGTAGATGAACTGAACATAGAAATTTTAAAAATTGGCATGCATATTAGGACCCAAATGGGCATCGTGTAGTTTAAGAATGGCTCTTGCAGTGTGGACAAATGCAGATATTTTGCATCAGCAGTAAATATTCAAGTGTATTAAATCGACTATTAAACTTAGGATTTTTAAAGGATTTAACATTAATGATATTCTTCAAGATTTCTCATACCTTTTGAGGCTCTACAAAGTAGAAATATAAGTATTATAAAAGTCAACTCTTTAATTATCAGAACAATATGAAAGTAAAATTGGATCAATCTTACAGTCTGCAGAATTTGAAAGAATTGCACTTGCAAGCAGTAAGAAATTGGAGAAATTACGAGAACTTTTAGGTTGTATTGCTCAGTTCTCAAAGAACAGATTACTGCTGCAAAATAATTTTAATATAAAAAATAAAAATGATCTAACATTAGCAGATGAAGAACTGAAGAGTTTTTTTTAATATTTGTTATTCTGAAACGAGATATGGAAAGAGTTACTTCTCCATGGCTAGAAGGGGAGAAAAAAAATTAAAAACTCAATGTTATGATTTTAGAGAATTAGTGGAGGTGGTTTTAGAAGGAAAATTACATGCTGAATATCCTACTACAATTAAACAAGCTAGAACTATTATGGAAACAATTGCAGTAAGCAGTGTTGAGGCTGAATGAGCATTTAGTGCAATGAACAATATTGTCACCATAAAATGGGCAAATCTGACAATGAAAGATATTTCAGATCTAATGATAATTTCAATAAATGGGAAGTGTTTAAATCAATTTAATGCGATCCACATATAAGATTTTTGGAAAGTCATCACTCAGCTTTAAAATTGGCACCTAGAAAACAACATAAAAAAGAAAATTGGAGAAAATAATACTTTATAGCTGTTGCTATCATAATTTTGTTTTTAAACAAGGCAAAACTCTCTCCATACAGTAGTGCCACCCTGTGCCAACGAGAGTAATCAATGGATGCCAGAAGCCTTGTGCATAAAATCCCTATCTAGTACCTACTCATCCAATATCCCCAGACTAGTTTCTGGCTTGTGGCCTTCGTCAGTGAGGAGCTTTGGATCTGAGAGCACTGCACCTAGATCTTAGGATCTAATGCAATCCCCCAGCAGCCACCTTTTAACTCAACTACAAAACTATGAGAATGAAATTGAAAATATGATAATATTTTCAATCTAAGCTGAATAGCTTATATAGTTATATGGGTCTGAACTCAGTTCAGCACCCATACATTTTATTTTATTTTGTTTTATTATATAGTATATTAAATATTTATATATATTTTCATGTTTCTATTTTGTGCAAAAATATTTTATATATAAATGTTATTAATTATGATTATAAAAGTATATATTTTTTATTATTAAATTTTTTTATTAATCTTTTCAAGATTATAATAAATTTTACAGCATTGCAACATGTAAATGAAAGTACATAGCATAGCATTGTTTTTTAATATGGCGATATCTTCTTCTTTTTTTTGAAAAAAAAAAAAAAAAGAGTGAGCTCATTGATAAAATTTTTCCTAGCTCACCACTGCCCATAAACATGTGCAAAAAGAAAATAGTGATATACTTCAACCCTATTTATTATTTTGAACTGGACTCATCAAGTGACTTTGGAACCTCTCTTTTCCCCATTCAGGGATTTTATTCAAGAGGCAGGGGAAAAAAAATCAAAATTCTTGAAAAACAGATATTCAACTATTTGTCATGATTTGTATACTATAAAGTTCATGACTATATATATATATATATGATTATAATATGCAACAATTAAAGTTAGAAATGCGTCATTCTAATTAAGAATGAAAAAAAAAAATCCAATCTGTTGAAAAATACACATTTATAAATATATTACAATATATAAATAGTTTGAAGCTAATTACTATATAAATGATTTTTGCAAATAAATTTTCAGATATTGTAGTTAGTTTAACAAGAAATCAATTCCTAATACATTTATATGTTGTAATATATTTACAATTATGCATTTTTCAACAATTATAATTTTTTTTCATTCTTAATTAGACTTATTCATTTCTAGATTTAATAGTTGCATATAATAATCATTTACACAATGATTAGCTTTATGGAGGATGATTCTTGGCATATTATTTATAAGTTGGAATAAATAGTTTAATGTATTTTTCAGAAATTTTGATTTTTTTCTTTTGAATACAATCATGCATTACTAATATGAATATTTGCCATAATTTATGGTAGGGGAAATATGTTATATTCCTAAGGTCATCTGATGAGTTCCTGTTCTGAGCTGAAATACAGTATAGTGGCAAGATGGTTGTTAATTTCTCTTGTGATGATGTGGATGACTAGCTATTATTCCATTTTCATGTATGTATGTGATTTAATTAGCTGACTTTTTTATATATACATACTGTAATAACATTCCAGTGGGTGTGTATATATATATTCACGCATATGTTTACACTTGTGAAGTCAAATTCATTTCCAGTGTTTATTTTGAAAAAGTGTACTTAACTTGTACTAGTTAGCTCAAGCAGCAGAAATGCTCTATGAAAGAATTGATAATATGAATACTACTAGTATCGATAGGTAAATATATCTATTATTCTGTTAAAATATTTGAATATATTTACTAAATATTTTTGAGTATTTGTTTCATATATATGTTTAAGCTACCATTTCTATTTAAAAGTTTGCCATTTTTTTCTTTTTCTTTATTTAATTGTTATTTTATGTTTTATATATTTATTTATTTTTTGAGGTTCGTCAATTGGTTTTCATATCATATAAGCAATTTTCAGTATCGTTGGAGTTGGGAAGATTGGTCTGCATGTGCTAGTTTAGATCCAGAACATCCAAAAGCTAAATTTGTAATGGAAGTACTGAATAAATGTTTACGGTAAGGAAAAAAGAACTTTTTTTTTTTGTAATAGTAGTTTTTTTTTTTTCCACAAATAAATATGCCTAGTGTGATGTGCTAAGAAATATTTATGAATGTTTTTGGCTAAAGAAAATTTACTGACTTTTATAAAATTATCCAAAAGTTTTGTAATTATGGTCTGATAATTGTAAAACATTTCTGATCATCAGTAATAGCATTTAATATTCTAGATTAATAATTTATTATAAAACAAAGTCTATGCATATAACTTAATATTTTTTTGTGATTAAGATGAAAAGTTTAATTATAGAGGACATAAAATGAAAGGCAGCAATACAAAATCTCATTGCTACAAAAGGGTATGAAGATTAAGACTTAGGAAATGTACCTTTCTTTGGATATAATACC
The DNA here is from genome assembly GCA_028023455.1 of Epiperipatus broadwayi. Taxonomy (NCBI): domain Eukaryota; kingdom Metazoa; phylum Onychophora; class Udeonychophora; order Euonychophora; family Peripatidae; genus Epiperipatus; species Epiperipatus broadwayi. The sequence goes on along the minus strand of JAQFVV010006223.1, from coordinate 1,985,105 downwards.
ATGAGAAATTAAAAATATGGTAATATTTTGATTCCTCTTGGATGCCTTAAAGGGAATGAGCAAAGCAATTTTCTAATGTCTATTCCATATATTTTTGTCATTGCAGCTGTTATTACTATGTGATTATTTATGTAGTATACAAACAATAGATGGCTGCTCACCAACATGCATTAGCCAGCATGGTGAAATTATTGGCTTTTTACCTCAGTTTAAGATCAGGAAACACCATGGTTTTTATTCTTAGTTACCTGATAGCTCTTAACTGAAATATCAGTTGAGTTTTCTTGAAGGCAGAATGAATGTGTGTGTGAATGGATTTTTTTGTTCTTCCTAAATAGATATTTACAATCATGACAAAAATAAATCATAACCCTTATTTCCAGGAGACTGTAAAGTTGTCAGCAAAGGCAACAGTTATTAGCCGAAGGCAGAGGGTCCTAACAATCTTCTGATTGCCATTTGATACCTTTTATTTAGGTAATTACAATTGCAGATCATTTTCAACTGAAGAAAGATTGCAAGAATTGGAAGAAACACTATCTAATATTAAATGGATCATCATTGGACTTTGTGAAGTTAGAAGAAAAGGTAAGAGACAATTGATTTAAAAAGTGGATATGTCCTAAACTACAAAGTACAAACATGGGAAGTACAAGCGAAGTAGGATTCATTATAAATGAAAAGTGGAAGAACATTGTGGAGATTGATAGTGTATCTGACAGAATAGCAAGATTAGGTATTCAACTATTAAAAACAGACAATTCAAGTTTATGCCCTAACAAGTTTTCATTGTGATCAAAGAAGTAGAGGATTTTTATATGATGTCCAAAAGGCTTTTAATCAGATCAAGATAACATTTTAAAATTGTCATGGAAGATTTTAATGCTAGAATTGGTAAGCAATTGAAAGATGAAAGTGCTGTAGGTAAATTTAGTTATGGTGATAGAAATGAGAGAGGGCATAGACTTGTGGAATTTGCAGAAGAAAAGAAACTTTGAATTGTTTTCTTGAAAAAAATATTAAACGGAAATGGATATGGAAGCATCCAAATGAAGGTATAGAGAATTGGATTACATTTTGACTAACAGAAAATACATACTTCAAGATTACAATGTTCTTAATAAATTCAACACAGGAATTGATCAGTGATTAGTGAAATGTAAGGTACATGTTAATGCAAAATAAGAAAAACAAAAACTATTAAGAAAAACAATACTCACAATTGATATTCCTAATCTCCAGAAACATTCCAATGAATTTAAATTAGAATTTACAAATTGTTTTCAAATATTAACAGATTTTGAACATGATTTAGATTTGAACAAAATCAATAGGAAGATAACAGGTAAATTGACTAGTAAAATTTCTACTGAGAGACGAGACAATTTATGAAGAAAAGAAGGAATATTTAATTATATAAAAATGATGTATTAAGAAGGATTGACTATCTCGAATTTTGTAAAATGGTGCATAAAAGAATTGATAATGATATAAGAAAGTATAATTGTGAATTAGCAAGGAAAGTTATAGAAGAGAATAAAAGTCTCAAGAGAGTAAAACAATATTTTGGTATTGGTAGGAAATTTATTTCTGCAATAAGAAAAAAAGATGGAACTATTACTATAAATGACATAATCACATATGTAGAAGAGTTCTATCAAGAATTATATAGCAATAAAGAACAAGGAAAAGTATCTTCTACAACTACCTATATCTTCTCGATTGCCCAGACTTTTAAATGAAGGAATGAGATACACAATTAAACAAAGAAGGGAAAAGCTCCAGGTAATGATGGATTTATAATCGAAATTTTAAAAGAAGTAGGTGATGAAATAGAAATTATTTTTGTCAAAGTTATTAAATGTCTAAATGATAAAGATGTACCAGATGATTGGAAGAATGCAGTATTAATATTAATATTTAAAAAAGATGATAAAGAAGATATCGGACATTACATGTCTATCAGTATTATGAGTTCTATACAAAATTTTTACCAAAATAATTACAACTCGTTTACAACAAACTTTGGATTTTAACCAACCAAAAGAACAAGCCGGATTTAAAAATGGTTTTAGTACAATGGATTATATCCAAGCATTGAGAGAAGTTATAGAAAACATCAATGAATATCAGTTGCCATTATGCTTTAGATTTGTAGAGAATGAAAAGGCATTTGATTCTATAAGCATTTTTTCAGTGATTAAAGCATTGGATTATCAAGGAATCATATTCTGAAGAATATTTATAAAAATGAAGCAACAACAATTAGATTACATAATGATCCTAAAAAGATTAACATTGAGAAGGGTGTATGACAAAGTGACTCCATATCTCCAAAACTTTTTACAGCAGTTTTGCAAGAAATATTTTGTGGATTAAAATGGGAAGATATGGGAATGAAAGTAAGGTCATCGAGATTTTGCAGATGATGTAATTGTTTTTGCAAATAATGCTTTAAGGTTTCAGGAAATGTTACAAGAGTTAGCAGATGAAAGTAAGAAAGTGCGATTAAAAGTTAGAGGTAAATATTAAAAAGATTAAAGTAATATTCAATAGATTTTCTCAAAAAAAAAAAAAGAAAGTAAAGATTGATAATGATGAGTTTGAACAAGTTAACAACTACAAATATCTTGGTCAGATTATTACTACAGATGGAAACATAATGGATGAAATTAATCATAGAATTAAACTTGGTTGGAATACTTTTGGTAGAAATAATTTAATATTAAAAGGTAATATACCTATGTGTTTGAAAAGGAAGGTTTTTGATGAATGTATGTTACCAGTTCTTACTTACAGATCAGAGACTTGGGCACTTAAGAGAAGAGCAATACAGAAACTTCAGATAACTCAAATATGGAGAGGTGCATGTTAGGAATAACAAGAAGAGATCGAAAATGAAATACATGGATGAGAGAACACTGACATTGAAAGAATTAAGAGACTGGAAGTGGAGTTAGGCTGGATATATTGTTAGAAGAGATGATAATAGATGGACAATTGAAATCTTAAACTGGATTCCAAGAGATTGTAAAAGACCTAGAAATAGACTACATGTGAGATGGATGGTTGAAATAAGATAGTCTGCTAGTGTGATGTGGAGAAGAGAGACTAGTTATTGGAAAAGGTGGATTGAACTTGGAGACACCTTCATCCTGCAATGAATCGATAATGGTTTTAAATGATGATCATGATGATGTGCCATGCAAAAGATTGAATAATTTCTTCAGCTTTTATTTAGTTTAGTCTCTATTAGACAAGTTTATAGTTATCTAGTACATCAATGGTACTAAATGGCCAGAGCATTGATGATGATCAGCATGCTTTAATATTCCAGCATTATTATTTTTATTGATATATATTCTGATGGATTAGTTTGTGCATCCAAATTATGTTTAAATAATTACCGCAAGCTGGCAAAGGCTAAATAATTAGCCTGGTCTTCAGTAGACCCATTTCAAATCCAGTCATAAAATTGACTGTTGATTTATTTTATTGTTGATCATTCATGATGATGAATGAGTTATACTTACTTATAATGTTAGTGAACTTGTAGTTAATTATGCTTATATTTAAGATAGATGTGTTGATCTCGGAATGATCTCGTGGAGTCATCTCATGCTCATTACTTGATCGTTACTTCATATTTTTTATATTAAATTTAAAATATTTTATTATTTTGGGATGATTATGGAATTCCATCATCTCTGTTAACCCCAAATTCCCCATATCTTTACAATATATATATATATAAATAAATAAATAATACTTCTGTATATAATATAAAAATAATATAAAATAACAATTCATGTCAATTGTTAATACAGAGTTTAATATAAATAAATAAAATAATAAATAATATTTCCAAGTGCTATCAACTCTTACGAGTCCTTATCAAGGCAATTTAAAAAAAAAAAATTCATCTTGTGCTATGAATTCGAAATTAACCAGCTTTCCGATTAGTTTATCCTGGCCAATACAATGAAATGTTAAATTCATCACCTAGGAGAAAGTAGAATTTTTTTACACTGCCTTGATAAGGACTCGTAAGAGTTGAAAGCATTTGGAAATATTATTTATTATTTTATTTATTTATATTAAACTCTGTATTAACAATTGACACGAATTGTTATTTTATATTATTTATATATATATATATGAAAATAACAACAAAAAAAGGCTAAAGGAAATAATTATTAAGTAATTACAACACTCTTCTTAATATATTTTACTTTTTTTTTTTTTTTGTAAAGCTTTGATAAGAAAATAGTTAAACTTTTTTTTTTTTGCAAGAAAATAATTAAGATGTTTATTATGAACAGCATTTGATTGGTTAAACTCTCTCTATAAAAAAAATATTTTTGACATTATCAGTTATGGAAAAGATTTTTAATGTGTAATTCTGAAGGACATCATTGCTTATATTTTCTTTTGGAAACCAATCCTCTAATTGAAATATTAAAATAAACATTTGTGTAGACAAATAATTATATTTTATTGTACACAAATATATATAATTGCTAATAGATAGAGTAATAGCGAATATGATTATAAGTGAAAATATAAATTTCTTTTAATAGAGCTTCAGTTCCAATAATAATCAGCTTAAGCAAAATACCTTTTTGTTTTATTAAAAAAATTGTTGACAGCTAAATAATAAACTTAAAGTAGTTTTTTTCATTAAACTAAAAGTCATATATATTTGATATTTGTATTGTCTTCAGTTTACTAGTTGAAGCAAAAATTTTTAAATTATGTTACTCTGATTCTATTTATATATTAAACTATTTCCATTATCTAATATAAATATTGAAGCAAAGACTGCATCTATAAAATACCATGTGAATGTGGAAGAATGTATATTGGTGAGACCAGTCATTTCATCGAAAAGTGCTGTACCGGTCAAAATTGTGTGTTCATTCAACAAGACATAGAATCCAAGCAAACTATAGCAATCTAGCATGCACAAGATACGCAGGTCTGGAACAATACTAAATGCTAACCCATTTACCTGTGCTCCAGGGTCTCTGATTATATGAACAACGCTTTTGAGGATATTAGCAAGCTTTCATTTACTCTAGACCCGGCAATGAGAGCAGGGTGAGCAAAGAGACTTGGGAATCAATAATATTCAAATAATTAGTTAATAATTACTACAAAATATAACAATTAAAGAATGGTACAGATTATTGCTTAATATATTAATAATCAGATCCGTAATGTTGTTCAAGGCAACGTTAAACAAATGGAGTTTAATTAATAATACTAAATACAATCTTTCATTCAATTAGGGAACAATTTAACTTAATCAAATAGTTAATACTAGAGATTCGGGCAATGAATGACAAATACGAGAATACAGAGAAATATAATATAAATTTATTAAATGATAAAGTTTGGTAATTTATGATTATAAATAAAACAAAGTAGGTGCATAAAATGTCTGTACAATGATTACACATTTGATTATGGCTAATTTGCAATCACATATTTCGATGGATTCATTAAATAGGCCATTCAGGGAATTACAGGAGAACAAAATTATTTGTATTATTAGATAATATCGATAAGGCAACTACTACATATATAAAACCAGAGTGGTTTGTGCGGTTAATCATATATGGTGTTTGATATGGTTAATATGCCAAAGATAAAATAAATTAATTAGGTAATCAATAATACATTGTAGCTTAACCCTCATTTAAAATATTGCTGATTCACACTAATGAGTTTCATTAGTCATTATATATATATGTATGAGTAAGAGTTTATGATGTGTGATTTGAAAAGTTTGTAAGATTTGGGAGATCGCTCAGATGTGTGGGAGTAAGATAGCTCAGTTTAAAAGAAGCTGTAATTCATAATCTGCCCTAGAGAATGAAATCAAATGGATGGCGAACGACATGTGATTATGACTGACAGAGAGTGTTGCAGGTTTATAAATAACTCAATACTAATAATAAAGGTGGTATCACATTGTTTACAATCACATACAGGAAGACAGTCTCTTAAGACGCTCTTCAGTGGTTTTGTCATATTTGTATGGAAGGAGTATGCGTGCACGATGGCCAAGGTCATATCTCTGAAGAACACTGGCACAAGTTGCATGTTGGGATGGTTTATCCATATGTTTTCCATACATTTATTCACTGGAGGTGCCTGAAGAAGATCCCTAGTAGGAAATGCATCTACTTTGAGAGGGAATAAGAAGAGCGGTATTTATTGGTCATTCCAAAGACCCCAAAATACATGGGAAAGCAAGAAAATTATAAATAATGATTGCAACGATACCTTTATAATGCCTAAAACATATAAATAGTTCGTGTCACTAACGACCATGGTAAATTATTGAACACCTGATTATTATAGAATGTTCTCTTGCGTAATGGAATGCGTAAACACAAACCATCCCAGGCACTTAACTAATGATTAATGAAATGCACAAAAGGGCCAGAGTTTAAAACTAAAAGAGAAGAAATTGCTTTCTCCCACATTTTTAAAATATCTCTTTACATTTCTGCAAACAATCATTACACAGATAAAATATTAATTTCCAAAATAAAAATCATAGATCACACATATGCACATGAACGATTACAGATTAAATTCACTTTTGGTGAGATTTAATTAGATAAATTGGTAAACGATTTTAATGATTAGATGAGGGTTAATTCTCAGTTAGAGAGAACAATTAAACATAAACATTAAGATCTTCTGATCATTTAAAGAGTAAAATTATAAAATAATTGGTATAAAACTAAGCGAGTTTATAATGACTTTAAAGGAAATTTATATCTGTAATTTAATCGAAGAAAACTATTGGTGGTAGGTTTAAATTCATTCTCTGGATTGTATACCTTCTTGGCATATCAAAATAAATTAGAATAACAAACTAAAAGGAAATAAAATTAATTCTAAATTGTCGCACCCAAAACATAAGAACTTATGTAGCATTAGAATAAATTGTACAGACATTATTAATATTTATATAACAGCTTTAAGAATTAAATAAAAAAAAGGCTTACAATATAGTTTAGAATTAGAATAATTCATTAATTAAGAATTCATTAGCTGACGGCAATGTAGAAGTTACCTTGAGCTTGAGAACACGATGTAGGTAATCGGTGGATTATGATCGTAAGTTGGTTTGGGTTGGAAGTAGGTATTGGTAGAGATTCAAGATTCACTTTTAGGCAAGCATATCACTGAACAGTCCACATATTCGGCCTAGATGTTCCAGACTTCAGCATAGTGAGTTAGATGAGCTTCCCAGAGGTATGGGGAAGCAAACAGTCTTCTCCTTTATCCCAACATGATTTACTTCATAACGCAAACTTATGTGAGGTATACTAACTCTCCAATATCAAAATAGAACAAGAATTATATTGATAGCCAAAATTTAGCTATTTATACACAAAGCAAATATTTAAAGAATGCTGGCCATTGTCTCAAACTCATGCACTTGGTTTAGATTCAAAGTTGATCTCCATTTTCATATATGGTAATGAAAAAGACCAGAACAATGGTCAAATAAAATTTAATTAAAGAATCACTGGTATTTATAACATTCCATACATTTTTTAGAATGACACAATGGCCCGCAAAATTTTTAAGATCCACTGATTACATTGTTTGACTTTCAAATGTCAATTTACTTTTATACAAATTATTAGTAATAAAATTATAAAATATAAATATTACAAACTATTATAAATTAGATATACATTGGTTAGTAAGTCTTACGTATAAATAACGAGTAAAGTTATTGAAATACAAAATATTATAAAATTAAATTTTAATTCTTATAGGTACATATGCGTATGCAAGTTGAATGGGTAGACAAAACTAAATGTCCGTGTATCCATACATCTCTATATATACTACTGCCTATTGCCATTATATATAATTTGGGTTCAAACCCGTTTTAGTGCTTATATAATCGGCACTAGGTGAAGCGCAAATCTGCAGAACAGATTTCCAGCTTCAAGTGCTTGCAGGAACATAAACTGATGATTATAACAGAGAAAACATGTCTAAGTTAGCAGACCATGTATGTACCAATGAACATATGTTCAATTGTGAAAATACAAAAATATTGGATAGAGAAGAAAAGGTACAAAGAATAAAATTTAAAAAAGCTGCTCACATGATTGGCGAATAACCACATAAGTCGGCCTAGTGTGACTATACATTATGTATGGAAACCATTAATCACCTTTGCTCTTAGGAAAAACTGGAGAAATCAGGAGAAAGTTCATAGATAAATATATGAAATTTCTGCTTTGCTTTTGATAGAATGTCTCGGTTAGAGCGTTACCTTAAAATTTCAATATTCAAGAATCTAAGAGTCTAGGTTTGATTCCCAAAAGGGCAAAATAATACCTCCCTAAAAGTTGTGCATGTACTAACCTGAATATTTAAATAAAGTTAAATTTTTCTAAAGACATTCAATACTTATATTAGAGGATGGAGTTAGTCCAATCTATAAATATAATTAAAATATCATCATCACTAACCTTCAGAAAAAATGTTACTCTGATGTTTTCATTGTTTTTATTCTATGTGGCATTATATTACCTTTGCCTGTAGCTGTAGATATATAATTGTCATGAGTTTGGAGAAAACAGCTTTTATATTTTTTATTTTTAAATATAAGACTTACAATTAATTACAAATCTTCATCATGGCAAAAAATCTTAAAATGAATTATTAGTATTGTAATGGACTATAAATTATGGTTGACGTAAACAAAACCCCATGTTGAAATACAAGAGGTATAAACTTTCTGACTTTCTACTGTATGGGCTTTGAGAAATAGTGTAAAACATCTCAGCATATATTTATTAGTGAATGATTAAGTTCTTCACTATTTACTAAGATCCATGTTTAAATAACTATCTTGCCATGAAATTTATTGTTTTTATGAATTTATTTTTCATGCTATTTTAAAATGTATCTAGATGCCGAAGTGTCCCATCACAGTAATAAATAGTTCACTACATTACCGTAGTATATAGTAAAGCAATTTTTATTTTAAATGATAATCGATGATTTAAAGAAATTTGAACATAAAAACAAAAACATAAATGTATATAAATAAGTGTAAAGCAAAATAAATATTGTTATCGCTTATATTAATTATTGTGATATTATTTTTAGATTATCATATCATCAACGGGTTGTCGAAATCATGCCAGAAAACTTTATGCCATTACTTCCTCCAAAGAATGTACCAGTTTTTAAGTATGGATCAGAAGATACAAGTATGTTTTTTTTTTTAAAAAAGTCTTCATCTAATATGTTAGTAAATTCTAAATACTTATTAAATTATATATAAAATCCTTTGATTTATTAAAACAAAAAAAAATTGAGAAAATTTGTTGGATAAAACTTTTTATATTTTTTATTATTATTATTAATCTATTTGGTTATTTATTTCTGAGCACCTATTGGATCAGTATTAAACTCATTAATCTTTTATTTATAACGTGTTTATGGATAATTGTGAATTTTTTACTTTAGCTTTTCATTTGAAATTATTTGTTTCTTATTATCAAATATTAATTTTTTAAACTAATTTTTATTTTAAATTCATTAAGATAATTATTAATAATGGTAATGATTATTTCTCAGTAATATTTTAATATTTTACATAATGGTTACTCTTTTTAAAGCATAATTATATATATAAAGTGATTTATTTTAACAAAATCTACTTTTAGAGTAGCTTTAAAATTTTAATCTGTTTAATCAAAGGAATAAAAAGAAATAGTTATTTAGTTTATAACTTTATTATTATCTGTTTCATGTACATTAACTTTTAAATTCCCTCTTTGTAGAATAGAAGTTTACATATTTTTGTAAGAAAGTTTTGATATTTAATAAATGATAGGTTGACATTTCTACTAATTTTTGCATAGAAGTGACAATATATATTTTTCCTACTACAATATTTAAATACGATTTATATCCTTTTTTTTTTTTTTACTTCAGTAATTAAGATTTTTAAGTAGGAACAATTTCGCAGGCTAAAGCAAACCAAACCACATGATTCCATTCCTGTTTCATCATGTACAAAGTATTATTTTGTTTGTTCAATTTGAATTCACTTTGAAAACAGATTTTTTTTTTCTTCATATATTATCTACTTTATTTATGAATCCATATGATATCTTTAAAGGTATCTTGTTCATTGGCTTTATTTATAGTTATATGTATAAATATTTTTTCTTCCCCATGTGTCATAGCATCAGCCGGGAAGCAAACCCACTAACCCGGGACAACTGCTTGTAAAGCCGCTGTCGCTGACCTCTCGACCACCAATGCTTGACATGTATAAATATTTACAAATTAATATGCAAAATTTAGTAATTGTTTTTCATGGTCAATAATAAATTTGTGTTGATAAAAAACAGAGAAAAATGTACTTTATTTTGTATTTGTTTTTACTAGTATTACTATTGCTTTTTTCTTCACTATTTTATTGCATAAGTCATATTTATTATTTCTTTTTTTTGAGTCATTATAATTTTAATTTTATTTATTTCATCATTCAGAATTCATTGCACAGTTTAGTGCAGTGGTATCAGAAATAGTATCAAGGGTTTAAAGTTCTTTTTCAATTTAATTCCTAGCTGAGGCAAAAAAAAAAATAAATCTCAGTTTGAATAGAATTGTAGAATTCAAGCTATCCCTTTTGTACATTAATGCACATGATTTCCCAAATATCTAATCCTATGATTATTATGATCATTTAGAATAGTTTTAAGAATTTATTTTTACTTAAGAAGTATCATTAATGACTTTATATGCATATTTATAGTTTTACTGTTTATAATCTTGTTTTTTTATAGTTATTTTTTGAATTCTATTTCATAGCTATGACTTTATAATCTCTGATTTTTTTTAATGCATTTTATAAGTAGTCATGCCAGATTAAGTATTTTGGTAGTTTTTTTTTATGATTCATTAAATTGCAGATTATTGTTTATATTCTTGTTTTTAAATGTCCATTTATAGCTTTTACTTCAATTTTTATTTTTTACTTATTACTACTTAGATTCATTACCTGGTAAAGCCATGGCTGATCAACTAGCAACTACAATTAAGGCAAAAGGCACACCAGAAGAAGTTTTATCTGTTTTAAAAGATTTGCCTAATCCATTACAAGATGATGAAGGTATTATATCATACTGAATAACTTAGTTATATTAATAATAACAAAAAATAATATTATTCAGAAAAAAAAAATGCTTTAAAAACAAAAAGTATTTTTCTTGTATGAGAGTAGTGTAATTGAAAAATTTTAAATTGTTAACATGGGAACGGAGTGTCATATATTTGATATCTCTAGCTTACCCGATGACTAAAGATTGTTCAGAAAATGCATACATAGATTAATGTTGTAGACAGGAGACAACTCTGGCCATGTGAGATATTACAAGCTTCATAAATTAAAAATATATTAATTAATGGAAAGTGATTTAATTTTCCCATATGTTTTTTTTTATAATATCAAACATTAATTTATTTAAAAGTTTACATTTCTTAAATAGTGATATGATAGTTCCAAAATGTTTTTAATAATGTTGTAAATATTTATAAAAGAGAGAGAAAAAGAATTAAACAATATTATTTTTTTTTGTCATTTCTTCAATAATTTTAATTATTTACCAGTTTTAATTAAAAAAAAAGTATTAAAAAAATTTTTTTTTCTTTAGTAACTTATTGAAAAGTTGTGTAAAAGATGATAAAAGAGATAAATAGGCAAGATTTATTTTTATCAGATTTTTAAAAGAAAAGAAAGAAAAGGCTTTAACATTTTTGTTAAATTTTATTTTAATTAATTAGAGTTGTTGTTTTTTTTCCTTTATGTCTCACCAAAACAAAAGGCAATATTTTTTAAATCACTGTAATTAAAAAATTATTTTATTTGTGTAATAAGAGGAAAATAACTACAAGAGAATTTTTTTTAATTAAAAAAAAGAGGAAAATAATTAAACATTTTTGTAAAATAGACCCAATTTGTCAGTGTGTAATTTGGTCATGTGATAGAAAAAATATGATTAGATGGATAGAAGATTGTTCCAAAAATCATATGGGGGGGGGGCATTTATTAAATTAATAGACCTCAGTGTCTTGTGAAGAATAATCATTCTTGGTTAAGCTAGTGAAGAAGATAGTAACAGCAGTTAGTCTTGATCAAGCTATTGAAGAAAACAGTAGGACCAGTTGTTGGAGAATACCAAAGCAGAAGTTCAGCTAAGAAGAGCTGAATGGGACTAGTTTGGTAGTCTGAAGTAAGACTCATTTCACTAAGTTAAAAAAATGTGTTTTGTAAAATGGATTTGAGAAACTTCACTATGTAATTTGTAATCTAAAGAAAATGCAGAAGATGAAAAATAGTCCTGAAGTAATCTGCGACAAGCCTTGTTTCCAGCCAAAAGCATGATTATCTTTTTCTGTGGTTTTCCACTGGAGATAGAGTGAAACAGAAGCATATATGAATGCTTAGTTAAGGATATACAGAGTTTAAAAAAAAAAAGGGAAAATAATGTTTAAATGGGATATGAATGGACATATTGAAGAAATTGACGACGTAGGTAACATCTAGTTTTGTCAGAGAGTGAATTTGAGCATTGGAAATTTATCATTTGTTTATGAGGGACAATATACATGATCTAGAAATAATATATTTTACACAAGAGATTATGTATTAGTAGAGAAGGAGAGAATGAATAAAGTATGGAAAATTAAAGTCTTTGATAATGTAAAGAAATTATGTAATTGTGATCATAATTTTTTTATAATAGAAGTAGTTAGTAATGTGATGGAAAAGAGTAATAAAAGTAGAAAGGATAGTGAAAGATGTGGATGGAGAATGAATGATAAGGATAAGTTAGAAGAATATAAAATAAAAGTTGAAGAAATCATGGAAGATTTGGTTGGGAATGAATATAAGGAATAGTGTGGTGAAGTAGAAAAAGTGGCAAATAGGGTTTCAGGTGATAATATTGAGCAGAATAAAAGTAATAGAAAAGTGAAGGTTAGTAAAAGTATAAAAGAGAGGAAAAAAGCACGTAGAGAATATAAATGTGCTATTAAAAATAAAGAAAGTGAAAAAGATGTTAATATTGAATGGGAAAAATATTTTTAGAGAGGGAATGAAATTAAATAGCAAATTGTTGGAGGATATAAAGGAAAGTAAAAGAGATGGGACTAAAAAATTTTGGAAATACATTAAAAGAAAGAATATAGGGGAAAGAGAAATAGTTTTACTAGATGATGAGGGAATAGAGTGTAGCTTTAGGTAAGAATTAGAGACAATCTTAAATAATTATGTAGTGGACATAGAAAAGATGTTAGGTGTGAAGGATAAAGTAATAACAAACATGAAAGCTTATAGTAATGGAAATATTAGGTTTACAGAAGATGAATTGAATGAGGCAGCGAAGAAATTAAAAAGTGGAAAGACAAGAGGTTTAGATGGATGGGTAGCAGAGATGGTAATGAATTTAGAAAATAGGGCAAAATTTAACCTATTATGTTTTAATAAGATGGCACAGAAGAGAGAATTTCCTGGTAGTTGGAGTAATACAAGAGTAAGACTACTATTTGAAGGAATGGGTAAGGATCATAGAAAGTTAAGTAATTCTAGACCAATAGCGCTGATGTCAGTGTTGTATAAAGTTTTCACATATATATTGGCTGAAGGGGTAGCAAAATGGATGGAAGAAAATAATATAATGGGAGAAATGGAAGGAGGTTTTCAATCAGATAGATACGAGTAGAAATACAGATAAAATATATTGTTTTTATAGATATAGAGAAGGCATACGATAGAATAAATAGAAATAGATTATGGGTAAGTTTAGTGAATTTAGAAATGAATGGAGCTTTAGTGGATCTTATTAAAAGATTGTAGGAAAATAATTACTATACGAATCAGTTAGAAAATGTAGCATCAGTTAAATTTGAAAATGGAGTGGGACTAAGACAAGAATGCCCTATGTCACCGATTTTGTTTTTGTTTTATTTGAGAGAAACAGAGAGAGTAATAGAAAAACTAGTAAGAGGGATAGAGATACCATTAATAGGTGGCAAGGGAATAAATACATTATCGGGTCTTTTATCTGCTGATGATGTCTTCTTGTACATAGAAAGTAGGGAAGATGTGTTAGTTATATTGAAGATATGCACAAGGGTGGATAAAGAGGGGGGGGGATTACCTTTAGTAAAGAAAAATCAAAAGTAATGATGATTAATACTAGAGAAAGAGAAGAGAAATAATTTTTATTAGTGGACGTAAAGTTAAGTGTGGTGGATAGATATAGGTATTTGGGAATCATCTTAAGTAATCAGAAAAATTGCTTGGATAAATAGGAGAAAAAATTGATAAATGAAGCAAAGAAAAGAAAGGACTGATAAAGAAATTAACAGTGTTTTCATATAATAAATATGATACTATATGGAAGGGAGTGGCAATAGCAGGGTTAATATATATATGGTAATGATGCATGAAAAAGTACAAAGAGAAGTAGGAAGACATGCATTAGATGCAGATTTATGGATAGCAAAGGAAGCTATTCAAGTAGAGATAGGAGGGTCAAGTTTTTATATGAGAGATACAAAAAGCAAATTGAAAATATTCGGTAGATTGCAATTTATGGATAGTAGTAGAATAGCCAAAGTAGTATTGAAATGAGTTGTGATTAAAGGACAGGCAACAAGATGGGTGAGAAAGGTAGTACAGTATGCAGAAGGTTTGGTTAAAGAATTTATGTCAGTATACTTATACAAAAGATGGGATGATTGTGTTAGAAGGATTGTTGAGTGTTATAGTGGCAATGAAAAATAAGGAGTTGGAGAGATGGAGAACTAGTATGGAGAATAAAAAGAATTTAAATATATATAGAAATAAACAGAAAATTGGGGTGTGAGTTAATTTATGATTATAGCAAGGAAAGTTGTTTACTGTTTAAGGCTTGATCAGGTTCCTTAGCAACAGGTAATGTACACATAAATGGAAAAAAAAAGGGTGATTTAGGCTGCAAGTTATGTAGGGAAGGTTTAGAAAATATTAGGCATCTGTTAATAGAATGTAAATGCCTGAAAGCAGAAAGGTTACAAATAATGAAGATGTGGAATAATAAATATAAATAAAAGTGATTATATTACTTCCATAAAAAGTGGTTTTTCAAAAAATGGGTTTTTGATTTGGGTTTGGGAAAAAATAAGGGGGATTTAGATATAAAGGCAATAGAGTGTACAAAGATAGCGTTGTGGAAATGGGAAAGAACAGGATAGAGAAGAATATGGGAAAAACTTAAGAGTGGGGAATGGAAAGGGAAGGTAAGGTAGCTAACAGGTTTCTCTGGGAATAGTGGCTGAGAGATTTTCTGACTCCGAGAAAGGAGAAGCCATTGCATCCCACTAAATAGGGCTTTTAGAAAATCAAATAAGGTAATTTTAAAAAATCATATGCTTGGGATAAAGTGAAGGATGAATAAACTGAAAAATCCCCGAGTGCAAATTCCTCTATTTAATTAGATAAATTAACTCATGGAACACATTCATTAAAGAATTGTTTTTAAATTATAAATTAGATTTTTTCTCTAAATAACATGATTATTAACTGGTAAAGGTCTAGAAAATGAGAAGCATTTAATAATAGTATCATATTCTATTACATTGGGATTGGATACATTTAAGAAACTTGAGATTGATATTAAAGCTTTAATTTAGTTATGAATAGCTAAATAAAATTAATGCTGTCTTATTTAATTTTTAATATACATAATACATTTTTTTTGTCATAACAAGTAGCATAATGAAGTATATTATTAAGAAAAGATCAGAAATATAGAAAAATTTCTAAAAAAATAATATATGGCTTATAAAATTTTGTACTGTATCTATTTTAGAATTCAATTCACATTTTGTGTGTGACTTCATAAATTGATGGTTATTACCATAACTTGAGTTGCTATAACTTGAGACTATAATTCATGTGAATGTATCATTTTTTAATAATTAACTTTTTAAAATTTTTTATAATAGGTATATTTTCTTTATATCAATAAATAATAAACAAGATTACAGTTGTAACTTGATTAGAGAAGTTAAATAAGAATTTTTGCAACTATTTACATATTAAAATGATATAATCATTTCATTTGATTGCAATCAACCATCATTTTATCGCAGGTTAAAATGGCGAGTGTGTGGAGGTGAGTAGGTAACACAGTAAATATGTTTATTTTGGAGACAAGCTAGGTAAGGCAAGGAAAAGTTGGGCTATTTAAACATAATAAAATAAAACAAATATAATTAGAAAATAACGAACTCATAATACTAATAATGTGTGAATAATTACAAATGGTTCTCCACTTTCGTATAATTCGTTATTTCTTACACATTTCGTTCTTTTGATTTTTTTATCGATATATATATGACAAAACACACATACTTTCATGTAATGATTCTCCTTTTTTCACGGTCTATTAGTCGCTAGTTCCATCCCACCTCTGACATTAATCATGTCCATTTTCAGCGTCACAAGTTTAGTCTTGAGCATGGATGTTTTGAGTTAGTGTGTGTGTTAATAAATCATGTCTTGTCAGTTTATATTAGACATGTGCTATCACTTTATGTGCATTTTTATTTTAGTGATAAAATTTGGCCTTATTAATTCATAAACATGAGTGAAAAATGAAAAAACAGCAGTGTTGATACAAATAAAAAGAAAAATCAAGGTCACATAATCTCTATATGATTGAGATGAAGATGGCAAATCTTTTGCTTCAATCGATTGTTCGTATAATTTAAGCTGATCAACAGTATGTTCAGTTGTGAAAATCAAGAACAAAATTAATATTTTCAAATTCATAAACTGTCAAGTTAATCTTCATTATGCTTTTAAACTTTTTTAATGTTTGTCTAAAACTTATATGTATATGATTGTGCTGCACTTGTCTATATACTGCATTTAGCCTCATTTTTTAAAAAAAGTAGAAACATAATATTTAGCAGAATTATATATTGTGCCCTTTTCTATAGGTCAGTAATAGTTCATAACAGTCAATTACTAAAAATTTAAAATTTTAGAATATGTTCTTTTAATACATTAATTATAGTTTGTCGATTATATTTTTAAAGTACAATTTAAAGCTAAAGAAAATACGTGGTATATAAAATTATAGCGAATTATTTAAAAAGTAGTTAAGTAAAGTTTAAAATATTGTTTCATATGGTTGTAAAAGCTGGCCATATTAAATAACACAGCTATAAATATTAAAAGTATATTTAATAAATTCGATTTTAATAGTTTAAAACTGATAATTTAATAAATGCTATGTTTAAATTTATAGTCATATTTAATAGTCAAAATTAATATAGTATATTTTAAAAATAAACTTTATGATGGTGAGAATTGTATTTAATTCTATATTTTCTAAATTGTTCTTCCAAATTTTATAATTATTTTATATAATATAATAAGTGTATCAATTATATAAATCTAGGCAGAGAAATAGATTGAAAATCGTCTGTCAAAGTTATTAATCATGTGACTTGTATACTAATACTTTCACACACATGCTTGTTTGAATTAATAATAAAGTTTAAAATATTTTGAAATTGCAGTATAGAATTGGATGGAATTATTGCCCATTATAAAAGTAAATAGTATTAAACATTAAGTTAACTATCGTATAACATGCTTAAATGATGTAATAAAGATAAATATAGTTAATAAAAAAATTAAATATTTTGTTTAAATAAAAATAGATAAATGGAATAAGTTATTAAAATTGTTTTAAAAGTTATTTTAAATGTTTAAATAGTTTTAATAAAATAATAATTTATTTAAAAGTAATATTTTAAATAATGTTTTAGGTTCATTACGTCATAGTTTTTTTTTTATTTTCAAATATAATTCTGCTATAAAGTGAAAATATGTAAATTTGTTCTCAAGTTAAAGTAAGAATCAACCAATCAAATGAGGTATTCTTACAGACTATAAATATGAATTGCAAGGGGGGTATAGGGGGGAGATTAATAATGTATTGAAACCGGAGAAAGGTAAATTATAACTATCAAAAAGATAGTATTTTTAAATTTTTTATTTTAGTCAATTTTTTTTTGGTACTTTCTTATCGTTTTATTTGCAAAAAACTAATTGATAATTTTTAAAAATATTTTTGCAAAAGAGGGTGTTAAAATATAATAATTTAGAAACTTCGTGGAAATGATTTTCTAATTTTTAAAGTACTTACCAGTAGTATTTTATCTGAAATTTAACATAGACTACGCAATAGAGATGGATATACTGTGAAATAAAATGGATATAAATTGTAATACTGTAAAAATGTTTGGAATATTTGTTGATACAGCTTTATTAATGTATAACCGAAGAACTGTTTTGGTACATAAAAAACCACAGCTCAGACATCATACAGAGTCTAATGAAAAAATTGGAGACGCATTATTATTTAGATAAGTTTATCCAAGATTTATTTTTTTAAAAGTAGTAATAAGACAAATATATCTTATAAATCGTTTATATAATATGATATTCAAAGGAGTAAAATGTTGTATCTTTTCTGAAGGTAACATTTTTAAAAAATATTTTCAAGAATTAAAGAAAGAACCCAGGAGAATATGTTACAGAAGCGTTTTTGATATTTAAATATCCGGTCTTAGAATTATTTAAAATGTATTTAGAAAAGATTTGTTTAAAAGTACTTGAAGTTTTTTTTTATTTTTAAAAGAGATTTATAAAAAATATCAAACGAAAGTTTAAATGTATCAAGAAGGAAACATATATAAAGAAAGTGAACACATAGTTGAATAAAAGATGGATCCATGGAAATACAAATAGTACTTAAAAAGTTTATCGAATATTTTTAAAGTTAAATTAGATGGATTGATGCATTGGATACACAGAGAATATTGGTAGAGAAGATTAAGAAGCTTCACGGGATTAATTAATATTACGATTTAATAATTATCGTCCTAAATACTAAAACCAAGGATTATTTTCTATAAATTTTACTAAATGGATTAATAATTATTTTTATTTTAAACTTTAACGCGCTTGGAGGAGAACATTTTTAAAAACTCTAGAGAAAATAATAAACATTTTGGACTTATCAGGAACTATCGTCAAGAAAATATGTAATTATAGTTTTGATTCCTTTTATTTTGTTAACCTAGTTTAAATCTAAATTTTTATATAAGATTAGGAAAAACATAAAAACATTAATTTATTAATATTAAAATTTTATAATATAACAATCTAATAATTTAGCTAAAAATATTTTAATATAAAGTGTATGGGTGTGAATTTTTTTTTATATATCTGCAATGCTCAAGTGGATAAAGGAAGCCTACTGAACACGATGACTAGATAAAGGTTATTGGTAATAATAATAACTATTGATAATTTATAATGTATATATTTTTTTTGTTTTCTTTAGATCATCCATAAATTGGAAGAATGAAGTGTAAAAGTTTTTCACTTATATGTACCGCATTTTATACAACATTTTAAAAAACATTATGAGATAGGATTGATTTGAAAATATGCATACGGCGATTATTTTTTTATATATTAGTGATATAATCCAACATAACAAATAATTATGTGATTCTTTTAAAATTTTCATGTTATAGGATATTCAAATATTGTCTAAGTTGATTGTATATGATTAAACATACAGAGCAATGAAGTAAACTTTTCTTATAGAATCGTAAGATTGTTTAACTATTAATGAATTTTATTTATTGTTTTGTAAATGCAGATAGTTATTTATCGATGTAAGATGTGGAAAATCTTGAGAAATAATGTTGAGATAGTGGCTTGGAAGTACTTAGTGAACAGGAAACCAAGATGATGTTTTAAGAAATAGGATGTTATAAGGAATGGAAATAATATTTAGTCTTTATGTGAATATCAGCATAGTTAACAAAGCCCTATGACTGATACACATTTTATTTGGACAGTGTTTATATTTCTTTAAATATTTGATGTTCTAATAAAGCTGAAGAAATAGCTTTAACATCGCCCCTGTACTAGAGGATATTGGGCAGGTAAATGTCATACCTCTTCGCACTGTGCCATGATTTTGAGATATGTTAAGAGTAATACTCTAGCTTTCTTCCTTAATCCTATGCATCTGTTTTCGCTATCTTTATTTCATGTAACTGCATCGTTCAGTAAGATATGTTTAAGAGAAATGATAAATAATTTAGAACTTAGGTTATGCTATCATTTTGTATAAGATTGGTTTATTTGCTTAGAAGGAATAGGATGTTATAACTTAAAATTGAAGATCCAAAGTATCCTAAGGAAAGAAAAGAATCATAGAATATATTTTGAATTTTATTTCGGAAATGAAATATAAACTTTTTTAAAATAAAGTATCAAAACAAAGATATTTTCTTTAAAGTGATAATAATTTTGAAATGCTTTAGTATTATTTTTTTTTAAGAGAAAAATAAGTATTGCATATTTTAAAATACAATAGTACAAAGTAAATTATGTAAACAATATGCATAGTATATTTTTTGTTTATTGATTAACAGAAATATATTGATGATTACACTTATATCATACTAAAGTAAGGCTTAAAGAAGAATATATTATGATTAGTAGACATTGTGTGATAAATACTAAAATCTAGTACTGAATTTTGGATAATATTTTGTGTAACATCTTTGACTTTGCAAGATGAAATTTTTTTTTATATTTTGAGAAATCCATACTCATTATAAAATTTTGTTTGTCTATAGAATGTTTTTCTAAGTATGAATTTTTTAAAATAAGATAGTTTAATAATATTAAGGATAAAATGCTGTTGCTAATAAAATAGATAAATATATTTGTAATAAGTTAACCATAATGAGAAACCAAATAGTAACATTTTTTTTAAAAATTTTGTCCTAAATCTAAATAAAGATATAATTGAAATATAAATTATTTTTTTTATAACCTGGTAGATCAAACTGTAAAGTAAAAAAGTTAAGGATATCCACTGTAAATAGTGTAAATAAATTGTTTATTTATTTGTTGTTAGTAATAAACTTTGTTAAATTTTGTTATTTCAAAAAATTTTGTGTCCGAGTTATTTATTTCTCCACATTGCTGCATGAAATCACGATGTATGCATATTAATTGAAACAAATATATAATTTTGCACAAAAGATAAATAGAGATATATTTTAAGAATTTTAAATATTTTATTGGTATTCATTATAATTAAATAATCATAATCTTACATTATTTTATTGGTCATAAATCAGTTATTACAATATTATATTAAATTATATGCTATCAGTTGCCACACATATTTTGTTTGTCAGATTATTAAAATGCTACGACGTATTTATTATATCATTACATGAAGATATAAGATCATATTATATTATTTCATTATTTTATTATGGTAATAAAATTATAGTAAAAAGAAAAGATATCCAGTAGTAATTAAACAATGAAGAATATTATTATTATTATTTATTATTATTAGTTCAGTGTAGTAGATTATGACATAAAATCCCTTCTCATATTTTACTACCGTATTTTAAAATTAACTTAGAATAAACTTTATGAACCTGAGATTATTTTATTGAGCTAGATTATTAAATAGAAGATTAAGATTTAATTATTAGTTTAGTCTTAGTGAGTAGAAGTTATTAAAGTCGTAAGAATACTATGAGTTTGTTATTTGAAATAGTAATAAAGGGGGGATAGTGTTCTTATGCCATTGAGGTAGTATCCTATAGGATATTGGCTCAATGTAATCTATCTTGTCACCTGTATTTTCACTTCAAGTCTCATGAAAATATTAAATATTTATTTAATTTATTTTTATAAACTGAACCTTCTTCGTATTTTAAATTTGAGCTAGTGAAATATTTTAATTTTATTGCTGAATATTTTAGTTATTAATTATTAACTGAGATAGAACCCGTTTTATTTTATATCATATATTATCTGGAAGTGAGGATGCACGAGATTGTAGGGTAGAATATATATACATGTATTTTGAAAACCCTTATTGTTTTTTTTTTTTTAATATTGCTCTACTGTCATACATTTAACTTCCATACACATTTCAAATACCAATTAAGTACGAAAGTAGAGGACTGCATGTATTATATTATTTGTATGATATAAAAAAATATACATTTCAATGAGTAATTTAATAATAGTTTACCTTATTTTTAATATTGATTACAATAATTTAAATTAAGAGTACCAAACTCTCCATACAGTAGTGCTACCAAGTGCAAGCTTTTGTAATCTTTGGATACAGGAAGGTTTGTGCATAAAATCCCTATCTAGTACCTGCTCATCCAACATCCCACAGACTAGTTTCTAGCTTGTGGCTTCGTCATTGAGGAGCTTTGGATTTTAGAGCACTGCACCTATATCTTAGGATCCAATGCAACTCTTCAGCAGTCACCTTTCGGTTAATTATAAAGCTAGGAGCCCAAGATGAAAACACTACATAATGTTTCCAACTGAAGCTCATTCACTTGCATACTCATAGAGATCTGAACTCAGTTCAGCATCCATCCATACATGTTAGTGTCTTTGGTTTTTCAAAAACCACAATCATTATCCTATGGGCAGAATAGGTAATCACATGATCACCATTTCATATACTTATACTTGCTTGTTAATAAGAGTACCAAACTCTTCATACAGTAGTGCCACTACGTGTAAGCTTTCATAATGAATGGATGCAGGATGGTTTGTACATAAAATCCCTATATAGTTCCTACTCATTCAACATCCCCATACTAGTTTCTAGATATTGGCTTTCATCACTGAGGAACCTTGGATTTGAATGCACCACACCTAGGAGCCCAAGATGAAAACACTGCATAATGTTTCCAACCCATGCTCATTCGCTTGTATAATCATATAGTTTTGAACTCAGTTCCGCATCTATACATTTTGGTGCTCTTAAATCCAAAGCTCCTCAATGATGAAAACCATAAGCTAGAAACTAGTCACAAGCTAAAAACTATTCTGGGGATATTGGATGAGTAGGCACTTGATTACGAAGGCTTGCACTTGGTGGCACTTCTGCATGGGGAGTTTGGTGGTACTCTTTTTAACAGCATGTATAAGCATATGAAATGATGATGTTTTGATAGTTTTATATCTATCCTGCCCATAGAATAATGATGACTGTGGTTTTTGAAAAATCAAAGACACAGAATGTATAGTTGCTGAACTGAATTCAGATCTATATGGCTATATAAACGAATGAGCTTGGGTTGGAAACATTATGTAGTGTTTTTATTTTGATTGCCTAGCTCTATAGTTAATCAAATAGGTAAAAAGTGGTTGTTGGAGAGTTGCTTTGGACCCTAAGATATAGGTGCAGTGTTGTCAAATCAAAAGCTCTTCAGTGATGAAAGCCATAAACTAGAAACTAATCTGGGATGGTAGATGTGTAGGCACTAGATAGGAATTTTATGCACAGACCTTCCTGCATCGATCAATTATGATGGTTTGCACTTGGTAGCACTAGTGTATGGGGTGTTAGATTACTTAGAAAAAGTACAAAGAGAAGTAGGAAGATATGCATTAGATGCAGATGTGTGGACAGCAAAGGAGACAATTCAGGGGGAAATGCGATGATTAAGTTTTAGTATGAGAGATGCAAAAAGCAAAATGAAAATGTTCACAATTGCAATTTATGGATAATAATCAAAATATTATTTAATTGAGTTATGAGTAAAGGATAGGCAACAAGATAGGTGAAGAAGGTAGTATGGTATCCAGAAGATTTGGCTATAATAGTGGCAAAGAATGGAATAGAAGAATAGATGCATTAATAAAAAATAGGGAATTGGAGAGATGGAGAACTAATATGGAAAGTAAAAGGAGTTTAAATATATATAGAAGTAAACAAAATATTGGGTGCGAGTTAATTTATGATAATAGCAAGAAAAGTAGTTTGCTGTTTAAAGCTCGAACAGGATCTTTAGCAACAAGGGAATATACACATAAATGGAAAAATGTGGCTGAGTTATACTCCAAGTTATGTAAAGAAGGCATAGAAAATATTAGACCTGTTAATTGAATGTAAATGCCTGCAAGCAGAAAGGGTACAAATAATGAAGTTGTGGGAGAATAAATATAAACAAAATGTACAGAAAGTGTGTTCTTGGGGTTTTTATGCTGGGTTTGGGGAAAGATAGGTGGAATTAGATATAAAGGTCATAGAGTTGATAAAGATTATGTTGTGCAATTGGGATGGGGCAGGATAGGGAATAAAATGGAAAAACTTATGGTGGAAAATGGAAGCAGAAAGTAAGCTGGCTAACAGGTTTCTCTGAGCATTGTGGCTGTGAGATTCCTGACCTCTATAAAAGAGAAGCCACAGAGCATCAGTTTACATCACATACTCTTATTAACAGCATGTATAAGCATATGAAATGGTAATCATGTAATATTTTGATAATTTAAATTTTAAAAAAAAAGTAATAATAATAATATTAGTTAATATTTTATTTTTATAAAGTACTAAATAAAGTTATTAACTTGATATACATACTATTATTATTTTCTAAAAATAAATAACCTAGGAAAATGTGCTTAGGAATTGTATAGTCAAAATATGTCTTTAAAAATGAAGATGAATCATCTGCCACTTGGAAGTTAAAATAGCTGTAACTAAAATCTGCAAGGCTTCTGTGGGAGGTTGAAACATCATGATTTCTGCCTAGATATATAAACAAATCATAGTTAAGAGCTTTCAGGATGGATTAAAGTAAAATATAAGGAATTCTTTGTTTTTACAGCAATTTGATTAATATGCAAAAGGATTTACATACAAAGTGATTAACATTTATTATTTAAATGAAATTCAAATATTTAACCATTATTAACAGAATTCATAGTCAACAACTAAGAAATAATAGAACTTGAAAGATTAGCAATCCAAGAATATTTTTACAAATGATTATCAAGTTCATCAAACTAAAAATAATCTTTTTGCTAAAGATATATTTATGGGCATAAATTCCGTGATTTAATCTATAAACTTTAATAAATTGTCTGAAACTTAAATACTTTTCAGTATAGAAAATATCGAATTTAAATTATTTTTATTTATATTTTAAAGTGCTTTATAAATAACACACACACACACATATGTATTGTAATTATTTTTATAATTTAAATATAGTAAGTGTATACACGATTTAAAATTTGTTTTGACAATAATATAAAAATTTCATATGGAATTATTTTTATTATTAATAATTAAAGGAGTAAATTCTTTACTATTTGACTAAACAAATTATTAGAGTTTAAAGAAATATATACAAACAGTTTTACATAAAATGCTATAGTTTGAATGGGTATATATGAACTTAAGACAATATTAAATATATTATTTGAGATTATTAGACAATGTAAATGTTTTAAATTTAAATGATTGTTCAGTTTTTATTTTATATGTGTTAAAGAAATGAATGTTAAATATTTATAGCAACTTATTTTAATCTTTTTGCAAGTATTAGTATCATTTAATTAATTTAAGTTCATAGATTTATCTATTGTTTATTTATAAAGATGTGGATTGTAGTGTGTGTATAATATTTATATCAAATTAATATTATTAACACGCATTTAGATATTACATTATTCCAAGTTGGAGTTATATTCCGTGGTAGTTGTGGAGTATGTGCTCAATCGCCACCAGGCGATGTGCAGTACCATCAACAACTGGTCCGAAGCTTGCAAGTGATACATTTATATCCGAAAGTGGCTGAAAATTGACAAATAAAAATGTCTATTCCGTATATATTGTTCTGTCTTGACTATTTAAAAATTACAAATGTGGAATCCTGATTTATTTGAATTGTTAATATGATAGGCATATTTGCAGATGTGCATTTCTGCATTAGGTTGAGTAAGGATATTCATGCCTATTTATTTATATATATTTTATATTCCATGTAATTGCAATGGAATCCTTTGCATATGATGATGAGTTCACTGATTATTAATGCATATTCGTATAATAATGTATATTTTATGCATGCCCTTGAAGGCAGACACATGTATTATTGATAGGGAATAATGATGTTGAGTAAGACTATATCTAAATACTATGATTTGTATTGTTATTGTACAAGCATATCTTGTCGTTGCTTTTTCATATTAAACTTGAACGAAAGAGATAATAGTAACTAAAGTTCCAGTTGATAATAAATTTACTTTACTAGAATTAACACATATAATATGATAACATATTTTGGGTCATAGATATTAAACTTTATCTAAGGATCTTGTCCCATTTTCATGTTTTTTCATATCTAGATGAAATGATTTTGCACGTGTACATTGCATGTGATATATTCAAATATAATACATTAGAGAATTCGAGGAAGACAGAATAATATTGCTATTACTAAAATTTAAATTAGAAATAATAGTTTCATAAAGTAAAATCATATAATTTATAATTATAAATTTTGATTTTTAAAAATTTATATAATTTTCTGTGTATATTTTACTGATTTTGGCTTTCCATTGTGTGCTAAGTATTTGCAGGTGTTACAATGGGATAATTTGTTTTTTTGTTTATGAGTTATTAATAAACATATGTTGTATAGTTAGCTATTGGTGGTACAATTCATTTTTAAGAGAAATATACTTGTAGTGGTTTCACTTTTCATCATCTCTCACATTTATATCTGTTACAATAAGTATTATTACACATATTTAGAATTGCCTTATTTTTTAAAAGCAAGTTTTTATTCACAGTAATTATGTTATATTATATTAATGATTCATAATTATTTTTGTATTATGTTAGACATTATTACTCCCCCCCCCCCCACTCCGTCCTTTCAATACCTGCAAGAGTGAAGTGTTAATTTTATAATGCCTCTGAGAGTGAAGTGTTAATTTTATAATGAAAATTATTTATTTATGCAATATAGTTAAGTTTTAAAATGCGTAATTTTTAATGGTTGTTAATTATGTATATATTCTTCTGTTTTTTATATAAACATATTTGCAGAAAATCCGGCATTTTTTTTTTTAGTAATTTCATAATTTTTTTTTTTTAGGAGAACCATCCCATAATCCATTGAAAATTGATGTGTTTGTTCAAGTTCTACTTAATCTAGGAAGCAAATCCATTTCTCATTCTTTTGCTGCAATAGCAAAGTATGCGGTTTTTTAAAAAAAAAACATTTGAATATTATTTTAATGTCCACTTTATACTGATTTCTTCTGTAATTTTATAAGTATGAACACGTTGGTGGGAAAAAAATTAGTATATTTTTTTGACTATTATTACTTATAAATATTAATTCTAGATTAATGTAAATAATACAAGTATGTATATTCAGAACTTTCTATATGATTTCATTAATTAGTCGTAAGAGATAAAGAGCAGTGTCATAAACAGATTGCATAATGAAATAGAAGCTGCATGAACTAATACCACAACAAAATAAAGTAGTTTGGAAAGTCAAAAAAATAAAAAATACATAATTTAAAAATATTTTTTTAGCATAATATCATATATCATATTAGATATTTCAATATAGCTATTGCTCATTTTTTAGAATTACATCAATACGTTGTAAAGTAAAAGAAAATGCTGTATTTGCAACTAAAATGAGAAATTAATAGTTAAGAAACGTAAATGAAATCTTGGTATTGTCTGACATTTGAAAATGCAATACAATTCCTAAGGTCATATTAAGATTTACAGTAGGCAATAGTTTACAATTTACTGAAACGTAAAAACCACATTTAAAATTGTAAATAAATTTGTAATTTCTGATGGACAATTGCATTCTAAAGCAAATGCTTAACTTTGATGTTAACGCTAATTCTTATTTTAAATTAGTAAAAGATAATTGTTAAAAGACTTGGCTAAGCATATTGCAATAAAAACGTAGAAGCCTTTTTTATTTCTACAGTAAAACCATTAAAAAATATTACCAAATTTTAATTGCCAATTATTTAGAAATCTAATGCAAATGATATTCTTAAAAAAAGTGATTCAATTTCTAAGTGACTTTAAATTTGAAGATAAAATTATTTAAGAGTAAAATTATGATAAAAAAAAGGCAAGATGATATCTAATTTCTTTTTTTAAAAGAAACTGCATATGAAGAAGAAATGAAATGCTAAGTTTATGCTTTTTTTAATGCATAATTAATTATTTTTTGTAATTATTTAATCTATAGTTTATATTTTAAATATATATAGGGCAATATTAATGCTCATAAATAATATTTACTAAGGCTGTAACCTCAAGAATATGCTTGCAAAAATGCGATAGTAGGGACCTCTACAGGTCTTAACCACAAGCTTACGCTTTGGAAGAAAATTCTTGAGGTTACAGCCTTAGTAAATATTACTTACGTAATCAATGTGCATTTAAATAAATTTATAATTACAACTTTAAATACTCATAAATTAATTGCATAAATGTATTATTTTCAAGATATAAAATTAATTCTTTACAATTTGGTATATTGCATTACCAAAAAATGTTAATATACTTTTCGGATTTTGGCTTCCTGTTCATTATGAATTGATCATCAGGCTATTTTTCCAGAATCAATCAATCATGATGTATAAAACCATATTACAATCATATAATAATTTCCAGGAGCAAATGCATAGAATATTAAAATATAAAAATATATGCCTGATGTTAAGCAAAATAACATTTGATCTCAATGGGGAAAAAGTATTATTAAATAGTCATTGTAAAGACTAGAAAATTGTAAAGAATTAACTAAGATTTATAGAAGGATGTAGAGCACATGATATAGAACAAAAGATTGAATCCAAGGTGGTATGGATTGACAGGATTTAAATTTAATTGACAATATCATTTCTGTTAAAACGGTTTTCCAAGCCATATATATAAGAATGAGCATTCACATTGCTTCTAGAAGAGATGAACATGCTAATGCAGCAAAGAATTATTCATTCTTATTAATATTTGCTCTCCGTATTTAAGTACGAACCATCTTACAGATTTCTCCAAAACCAAAGGTTTTTTTTTTCAAATATATTGTCATCAAAATCTTGAAATAACCAAACTGTATAAACCAAAACAATACCTTTTTACACAAAATTTATAGAAATTGTCAACTAAATTTTCTTATTGTCCAATCATTAGCAGTTTGAGTTTGGGTTTGATCAGCATTTTGGTTAAAAGTTTTCCAGTGTCTATGTAGATATTTCTTTCTAGTTGAGAGAAAATGCTATTTTTCTGAAATGTTGCATATATTTAAACATTTTAATATTCTACTTGACTTTTATGGGAAGTTACTATCTATATATATATTTTTTGCAATGAAAATCTTTGTTCTAATATGCATAAATAAATATATATGCAGTGATACGAATTTTAATCCACTTCATATGGATGAAATTCTGACATAGTTGAAATTCTATCCATTATCAAATAAAGAAAATCTTTTTTTTTTTGGTGAGGAATATAGTTCAAAAGATAAAGGAAAAAAAAAAGGAAATGGGAAAGCAAACTGTGACTATATAAAATTAAAACAGGCAAAATTCACTATACGTATTGCCCCACACAGCAAGCTTGAGTAATCAATGGATGCCAGAAGGCTTGTGCATAAAATCCCCATCTAGTGCCTACTCATCCAATATCCCCAGACTAGTTTCTGGCTTGTGGCTTTCGTCATTGAGGAGCCTTGGATCTGAGAGCACTGCACCTAAATCTTAGGATCTAATGCAACCCTCCAGCAGCCACCTTTTATCTCCACTTAACTACAAAACTATGAATCTTAAACTGAAAACACCTTAATGTTTTCAATCCAAGCCCATTAGCTTATATAGTCATATGGGTTTGAACTCAGTTCGTTACCCATACATTTAGGTGTCTTTGGTTCTTTAATAACCATAGCCACCATTCCCCATCTAGTGCCTACTCATCCAATATTCCCAGACTAGTTTCTGGCTTGTGGCTTCGTCATTGAGGAGCCTTGGATCTGAGAGCACTGCACCTAAATCTTAGGATCTAATGCAACCCTCCAGCAGCCACCTTTTATCTCCACTTAACTACAAAACTATGAATCTTAAACTGAAAACACCTTAATGTTTTCAATCCAAGCCCATTAGCTTATATAGTCATATGGGTCTGAACTCATTTCAGTACCCATACATTTAGGTGTCTTTGGTTCTTTAATAACCGTAGCCACCACTATCCTATTAGGCAGGATTGGTTTTAAGCCAATAAACATCTCATAACCACCACCTCTTGTGCTTGTGAAAAGTTTGTAGAGTACTTATATTTTTTATCTCATAGAAAGTTTTTATTACATCTGGGAAGTTTTCGGTACAAAAAATACTATTAATTAAGTAAGTTCTCGGTAGTTTGGCTGCTTCTATTATCTGGACAAATCTATGAGAGTTTCTTTGAGAACTCATCAAGAGCTATAATTTAAAACCATAACGACTAAAAGAGAAAAATAAAACCACATTTATACATATATACTAAAATATCAATATTTTAAATATATATATATATTCATATTTTAAGATAAAATTAAAGAAAAAATATATCTAAATAAATTTCTGTAAAATAATTTTAATTCCCATGAATGCTAAATTGTATTTTTTCTCATTCCAATGCTTCACTATCCTAATTTTGAATTTTTTTCCTTGATAATAGCAATAGAATCATTTTTTATGCTCTCTGTCTTTTTTAAAAAAAGTCTTAGCAATAATTTGATCATTAAAACAAAAGATTAAATTTAATTATTAAATTTTAGAGACTTTACCAAATATATAGAGGGAAAAAAAACCAAAACCCAATAATTTGTTCTGCATTTTAAGCATTAAAATGAGAGAAGAAAAATTGAAAGTTGTTTATTTCTTAAATTGCTTTAATATAAAAATATTTAATAAATTTAAAATTATTGCTATCCAACCTTTAGATTTAATAAATTTGGTGATAACAAAAAACAAACAAACAGCTAATTGGCAGATATTTATTTTTTAAATAATTTATTATAAAAATATTGTACCAGTATTAAAATTAGATATATTTATTTTAAAAATGAATTTATTTCACTATATACTTTATACATTATCAAATTATTTATCATAAAGTAAATATTATCATTTAACATTATAAAACAGTATATCTTCATTTTTCTTCATTATTTTGTTGCTTATCTTATGAATATTTTATTAGAGACAGTTCTCTTAAGGATTATGTTGTTACATTTCATTTAGGTCATAAAGGATCTTATGCATTAAAATTTTCTTGTGGTCACATTTTAATTCTTAATTTTTTTGCTATGTATTTTAAGTCTGTATAAACTTGTTTACCCTTCTATTCATGGAATTGTTGAATGGAACAACACTATTTATTTTGAAAGTTTATTTTACATCTTACTACTTATATGAATGTTAGCAAAGATGATGCAGTTATTATTGGTTTTTTTTTGTTACTAATCGGGAAGGTTTTTATCAATATCTTGCTTAGTGGTTTTTGAAGAGTATTAGGTATGATTTTATGATACCGAAGAAAGGATAATAATCACTAATGTGTATAAAAGTTTCTTCTTCCAGCCCATAATAACTTGCACATTATGTCCAAAGACTATCTACGAAATTTGTTGAGGAAAACTGTTAGTTGAAAAACTGTCATAAAGAAATTTAATGCCAGTATATATCCATGGTTCATCCAACAATATATTTTCTAATATTTTTATAGATAGATGGATTTTCCATTGGGACAGTAATTGGATTTTGGAATGCATCATTATTGACAGATTATTATATGATATTTGAGTTATTTGAGATTGTTCATTTGATGAAAGTAGGCGACTTTCCAACTCACCATGTATGATTTTTTCCTTAATTTTATGAAATACAGTGGTTGAAAATTGTAAAATTAATGTTTCAATACATATTCTACTGAATGACTTGGCTTTTATAAATTGATATTATCCAGTCCCAGAGCATTGTTTTTTGTTGATGTCTTTAGTGTGTTGTATGATAGCAATGTAGATTTGGAACATAGTTTTTTACGTTTATTAGTGTTTGCTATTGATATATTGACAAGTCCACTGCATAATATATCATCAGACCTTAGTAGTGGAGTTGACTATTTTTATTTTTGTGACTGAAAGATAATAATTTAGTGTAGAACTTGTTGATTAATAATTTGTTCATTATTAAATTGGCTTTTATCATTGAAATACATATTGGGAAACCAGAAATTTTGTTGGAATTTCTGTAAACTTTGATGGGATTTTTCTTCATGATAATATCTGCCATGCTGAAGATTTGTTCTTTGTTACCATTGATCCAATTGTTTGGAAAAAATTTTTTAGGCTCACCTCAATAATAAGAACGTTAGTGACTCCTCTGGAAATTATTGCTACATCATTGCAAGCTCTCTATATAACTCAATATAAACCAGTATAGTTATTTCTCTTCCAAGCCTTAGGACAAATATTTCTGGATAATACCATTGACCTCTCTCAAAAGAGAATTTATATGTATATAACAAATAAAATGGAGGAAAGGGATGATCCTTGGGGAAGGTTTTCTGTACTATGAAATATTGAAGAGAGCCTTATGAAATTTTTTATAGCTGCTTTTCTATTTCTTATATAATATATTAGGCCACATATAAGAGTTGAGTTTTCTGCTATGATATTGGGTATCTATTTAGTTAGAAAATGAAGGTTTATGTGGTTAAAGATCCTTTTGAAATCGATTTTTATTACAGTCACATCAAATAGATAGTTTTATTTCACTTGTGATACTACTTTTTGTATGCCAATATGGAATGCAAAATGCGTCTTTAAGATATAAAATAATGAACAGGTAGAAATTTAGTTGCCAGAAGGGGTTAAGTTTATCTTACAGTATTTTAGAAAATATTTTAGTATATATGTTTTCAACTGTTATATATATTAGTTGATTGATAATTAGGTTTATAGTATTATATGGCTTCACTCTCATAGATAATATTTGCTTGTTATTGTGTGGTTTATCTGCGTACTTCATTTTAACAGGCGATTCTCGATATCAATTACTATGTCTCCACAAAATATATATGTTTAAAAATGGATACGTAGACCTCATGGGATAACGAATATAAAACTATGGCTGTTTAGTCACCGTAACACCTGTAGGCAGCATTTGAACACTGTCTACTGTATCAAATTCAAATATGAATCAATTTTTTTGAGGAAATTTTATAAGTAGAACTTATATATATCATGCACATATCTTATATCAGGATGTGAGTTAGAAATTACTTCGCAGTGGCCACTATTCCTTCAGTAAAACAAACAAAAAAAAAATCTTCCGGAAAAAGTATATTTATGAGCGTCAGGTAGCAAACGACCTCAAATGCCAATCTCACTAAGACAACAAGAATTATACTTTCCCTAATATTCTAAATGATCTTAAAATACCTCTAATCAGATACCCAACATTAGCTAGCTCACTCTCAGGGCTGGAAGGAAACCTATCAGATGAACAGAGATATACATTGAAATTTGCGTATATGAACGATCTTTTCCCCTTTTTTCTATGTCTCTCAAACTAGATTGCGTATAATTTAAAATTAGCTGCTTTGATTTCCCTTCCTCTGAGCATTCATTCCATTAATAAGCAATAAAATTTCTTCATTGAACTCAAGGTTCGAGTTTAATATATATTTAATATAGGCGCCTACTCATATAGGATATATTTAGCTAGTTTTGTGAGGTATGTTGGCAGGAAAAGAGAAATAGGCAAGCGTAAATGATAAATTTATTCACTAATGTTCAATAAATGATTACGGTTTCAAAGTAAGTACACAATTTTATTCTTTTTTATTTTATTAAATTCAATATTCATAAAAAAAAAAAAAAATTCACATATCAAAATCTAACATAAAAGAAAAACAAAATTTACTAAATATAATAGATCATATAAATATGGAGTAGGATGTAAAAGAATACAATTATACAATACAGTTTAATAAATATTTTTAACAATGAATAAGCACTTTTGAGGGTAATGATATGCAATTCTAAGTTCACTTACTGTAAAGAAAATTATATTTATCTTCGGAAACCCGGGATTATAATAAAGATAAGTTTGCTTCCACATAAGCTTACGTCGTTCTGAGTTAGTGATCTGAAAGAAGAAATATATATATTTTTTTTTGTTGGAGAAAGGAAAATGTCTGCTTTTGGCATAAGTCCAGCATGAGCGTCCATTTGATGGCATTAATTGGAAACAAAAAATAATGATGACGATTAACAAATATTTTAATGGAAGTTTGATCAGCATCTGAGGTTCAACATTTTTTCTCTCTGGGTTATTTTGGGCAGTGGGTCTGTAAGGTCTTTGAGGTTCTCATACAGCCAGACAGTGAGCAGGAACAGCTATATACTTAGAGCGTGGAGGGGATAGCCCTACACGTATCTGGTTTTTACCCCATCATTAGGATCGTAGACATTTTCAATAAGTTGATATTAAAGAAAAACATTTTTTCCGCAATTTGATTACTTCAGCGAATTTCAGTAGTTCATTAGAACAATGAAAGCATCGCCGTACAAATTAATACCAAAAAAAAAAATGTCTTCTGTTTTCTACGGCTCCGACTTTCTAATTAATTAATTCTTTTATTTTTCTGATCTCCCAAGTCAGTTTATCAGCATTTCTATCTTTCTTTCTTTCTTTCTTTCTCCGAAATAAGAATTTTTGTTTGAAATACTTAGTGAAATTACTTATATGAGTTTCTGATGTTTTTAATGTTGTTATTGAACACTTATTTTATCTTTATGGATTAAAATCATTACTCCTCTTGCAGGGTGATTTATTGAAGAAAAGAATGGTATACCAATAGTTAGATAATATTTTGAAGATATTTGCACTTTGTCTGAATTTTGTCTTAATAAGCATTAATACATCAAAAGATATTTGATTAAATAACTTGATGAATTTATGGACTTTAGCCAGCATTTAATCCCCCAACATTAAAGGTTGCAAATTTTAGTTCATTATTGATTATTATGTGATATGTAGATATTAACAATATTTTGAAAGCTTTATCAAGCCATTAGAGTTGCTAGAATCTTTTTGTTTAAAGTTTTTACGTTTTGTCTCCTCTTCTGGTTTGTAGCATTTTTATTTTTATGTTTTATTCTTTTTTTTTTTTGTATAAGATTGATTTTGTCTTTCTTTTGGGAATGACATGAGATGTTAGGGGAGTTTGTTGATTTTTAGGCAGATTAATATTTTCACATGTATCAATTTTTGACTCATTTTGATTTTGTTTTTATTTTTATTAAGGTTAGAATAGTTAATCAGAATGACATTATCACATTGTTCCAGTTCTTCTGTATTATTGACTCTCCAACATAAAGTTATCATATTTCTCAATATGTGACTCAGTATTCATATTTCTTTTAGACATGTTTTGAAACCAAGATGATTTATGGGACCTAGAGTAAATATGCCATATTCTTCTACTGAGGTCACAAATGCTGTATGCCATGGTCTAAAGCATTTAAAGCAACAAGTAGTCTCCATATAATATTGTATTTATAAATTATACTAAAAATAATGAATTATTACTACATGTTCATTTAATCCAGAAAAATGATTAATCCAGGAAGATTATAGAATCAGGGTTCAGATTAACAATCTGGATCTAAAGCAGTGGGAAAGATGAGAATCAATGGTTAACAAAGAAATAGACTGCATTTTTAATCCATACTTAATAGTCTTAGACAAAGAGTTTGAATAATTTTATTGAGTTAGAATTAATGGAACAGAATTGTCATGAACTCTTGAAAAAACTGTGCCCTTGTTGATCTACAAAGTCCTGAATCTCTGAAAATACAAATTAATATCTACATTATTAGTGATTGAGAAGTCGGTTTTTTTTTTTAAAAAAAAATGATATTTCTAATTTTAGTTCAAGAATTATTTTTTATTTCCATTTATCTACATACTACCCAGTTGAATTATGACATTATTTGAGCAAGTGGAAAGAAAGACACTGAATTTAAATTTTTTTTTGTACTAATCCATATTATTGGATGACTTATGGAATTGACTCCTCTAAATCAGTATGAATATAAAAACGTAAAATTTTAGTATCTTAATTAATAATAAGAATGGAACCAATTATGAGAGAAAAGTATTTTGCCAATCATATGTACTTAAAATGTTTAAGGTTTATTATATTGGTATTCAAAGTGATGAAATTGAAAAGATATTTGGTCTTTCTGAGACCACTTGAATAAATAAAATATGGTATTCAAAGAGATGAAATTGAAAAGATATTTGGTCTTTCTGAGACCACTTGAATAAATAAAATAGCTGTGTCGAATGATATATAAATAATATTAAAGTGTAGATGTTCTCTATAGTGAGCATAAGGGACAGATTAGAAGCACTATATATAGTTCTTTCATTTATATACTCCTAAAACAAATATTAGGGAAAGGTTATAAAGATTTATACTAAAAATGCTCTTGAATTTGTTTTTTAAGATTAGATGGGAAAGATTTAAAAATAAGAATACTAATATAGCATATTTTAAAATAATTATTGACATCCTAGTACAGCTACCAAATATTCTTTTATGTCATTTTTTTTCAATTGAAGAGTTATTGATCAAATATTTTTTATTATAACTGAATTCAAGAGGCATTGGTTTTTGCTACTTTTACATTTAGGTTGGTATCATGCTTTTCTTATCAAAATCTCTGTCATGTGTCAAGGCCTGATCGTTCTTAAGACAGCTGTTTAAAATCTGATTGGCTGTCTGAAAGACAACGGTAGGCACATGTGAAAGACTAGCAACCTTTCAATTATTACTAATGCTGTATAAGCTATTGTTAAAATAATTTTTTCTCTTTTATTTCAAGGATATAACAATTAGTAGAGGTTTCTTTACTAAGAAAACATGACAATTTAATTCACAGATCAGTAAAGATTATTTAGTTCTTGGGCATAAATATATAAATTGAAAAACCAGTTATATAAACTAGAAATGCGGATACCCTATGTTTCAAAAATAGCATGTATATCATCTTTCAAGAATCTGCCTGCATTTGGTTAAGTTTGTTTTAAAGAATCTCAATCACTTTGTTAAGGTTTTTGAGATCTAACATTTTCCAATCTCTGACATATGATTTTATATTTGGTTTGACCTTTGGAGTTTTAGTGGAAACTAAATTGTGATATTTCTTTAGCTTCTAGAAAGTTGTTTAATTGATGATCATTACGGTATTTGTAATTAAAACAGTGGAATCAACCTGGGATCTTCATATCCAAATATTTTAGGGGGTAAATATAAGAATTGTGAATATTGGATAAACAAGATCACAATTGTATTGAACAAGAAATCTCTGATTTCAGATGATAGTTAGAAGACAACAGTTAGGAATTATCTTTTAAAGATGAATTAATAGAAGAAAAAAGATAATTATATATCTGAGTGGAAAGAAGATAAAGTGTGTTGACATAGGAGAAGAAGAAGTTAATAATTGAATTTTCCAAAGTTCAAGCATTTGTTAGAAATTTGGTTGACTTAAAGCACATTTGTAAATTCCATTAATGATATCATTTCTGGCATTGAATATAATACATTTTTGACATAATCTGAGTGAGAAGCTATAATACATGTTAATTTTTGGAAAGTAAATTCCAGGAGTTTGAAAGAGAAGGATTTGGTAGTAGAGGAACAAGCAGCTATCTGCAATAAAAAATTTGTCATTAGTAAATTTAGTTTCACATTTGAATACAATAAAAAAATAGGGAATTCTGTTTTGAAAATTAATAAATTTATTGATCTTTATTAATAATACTAGGTAGCATTAAAGGTTTCACTAGAGAATCATAGCTTTATTAAGAGATAATATTCAAGTACCGCTGTTGGAGTTGCATGTACTACTAACAAACTCACCTATAGAATTCTATAAAGTTGGTCATGAACACTAACATATATTATAAATAAGGCAAAACTGTCCATACAGTAGTGCCAACTAGAGTAATCAATGGATGCCAGAAGGCTTGTCCATAAAATCCCTATCTAGTGCCTATTCATCCAATATCCCCAGACTAGTTTCTGGCTTGTGGCCTTCATCAGTGAGGAGCCTCTCTGAGAGCACTGCACCCAGATCTTAGGATTTTATGCACATGCCTTCTGGCATCCATTGATTACTCTGGTTGGCACAGGGTGGCACTACTGTATGGAGAGTTTTGCAATGTTTATAACATTTATATGCTAGTATAAGAGATGCTGATCATGTGATGTTTAGTGGACTAAGATATATTGTTGAAACCATTTGTATATTTAATAGTCATATAGGAAAAGATATTGGTAGTTTCTTGAAAGAGATCAGTTTAAATAACTTTTTTGATTCTCTGATTTTAATGGGGAATTGTCACTAATACTTTATCTAAAGAAATTCAGACAAGTTGTAGTATAGAAAAATTAATATATGTTTTGTTATATATTAAATTTTTTACTTACGCTAATTATAGATTTTCATTTATATGATAAACCTATTGATAAAAATCATTTTGATTCTAGACATTAGTTCCTGTGAACATTAGTGATTTTAAAAATACTATTTCAAAAGTCAATGCATGAATTATTTACTTACTATTTTTTTTTTTTAAACTAAAAGTCAGTGAATGATTGAACTAAAAATAATCTTTAAACTAGCAAAAATTTTTTTTATAAAATAGCATCATCTTAATAGAATCAAAATTGTACAGTAGCATTTATGGGAGCTATATATTTTATTTTCTATATACCTGTAGATAAAAATGGGCTGAATCTTGTGGATCATTATATGTCCAAAAACTTTATTAACATCAGAAATTATATTATTTTTGGGTCAAATAGTGAATTTAATGGAGAATTTCAATAGCACAAAGTATAATCTTTAACTGAGGTTTAAAGTTTATAACTGCTAGAGATAATCTCTAGTTTCAAAAATGATTAGTAATAATCATTAATGTATTTATCTGAAATGGATGGCGTCAAAGTTGTGAGTGGAGGGAGTTTGACAATGGTAAATGAAAATGTAACAATATAATGAAGGAATAATAATTTTTATTATAAAAGTTTTTCAAGAATATAGAGATCTATTAGTTTACCTCTAGAGATTTATTGGTTTACCTAAGGCTACAGTGAAACAGACTTTATTAATGTACTATATGTAAAAAGAAAAACTTTTTACGATATCTAATTTGTTTTTCTTTTTACGATATCTAATTTGATAGATCCTATTTTCATCTTCAATTTTAATTTTGTTTCTATTTTGTATAAAATATTTAATTGATGAAATTTACGTTTAAATTTACATATTTTTTTATTAATTTATAATTTAGATTTCATTACGTTTTTAAAACACTTGCTGATTCAGAAGAGGCACAGATATGCATTTTACGCTCTTTGTTTGAATTATGGAAAAATCATCATCAGGTAAATTTTAATTCTCATTTTCATAATCTTTGATTATTAAATATAATGCTATGAATTTTTTTAAAGATGATTATCATCATTGTTGACAAAATGCTTAAAACCCAAATCGTTGAGTGTTCATCTATCGCCAACTGGTTATTCTCTCCTGAAATGAGTCCAGAATTCACAAAGTAAGTGCAAAATGTACGTATTGTAGCACATATATAATTAAATTATTTTATGATTTATCTTAAAATATATTATTTCTATAATTAATTATTATTATTATCATAATTTATATTCTTTTTTTCAAGAATATTTTCATGTGTATGACCATATAATAACAGACTTTTTATTTTTTTGAAGAATATTTATAAAAAATGCAACAGCAACAATTAGATTACATAATGATAGTAGGAAAATCAACATTGAAAAAGGTGTAAGACAGGGTGACTCCATATCTCCAAAACTTTTTACAGCAGT
The DNA here is from genome assembly GCA_028023455.1 of Epiperipatus broadwayi. Classification (NCBI taxonomy): domain Eukaryota; kingdom Metazoa; phylum Onychophora; class Udeonychophora; order Euonychophora; family Peripatidae; genus Epiperipatus; species Epiperipatus broadwayi. The sequence goes on along the minus strand of JAQFVV010006223.1, from coordinate 1,945,143 downwards.
GTTGCAAGAAGTATTTTGTGGATTAAAATGGGAAGCTAAAGGAATGAAAGTAAATGGAGTTTATTTAAGTCATTTAGATCTTGCAGGTGATGCAGTTAACTTTGCAAATAATGCTTTAGAGCTACAGGAAATATTTCAGGAGTTATCAGATGAAAGTAGGACTAAAGATAAATGTTAAAAAGACTAAAGTAATGTTTAATAGATTTTCTCAAAATATGAAAATAAAGATTGATTATGATGAGTTAGAAGAAGTTAACAGTTACAAATATTTTGGTCAGATTATTAATACAGATGGAAATATAATGGATGAAATTAATCATAGAATTAAACTTGGTTGGAGTGCTTTTGGTAGAAATAACTTTATACTAAAAGGAAATATGCCTATGTGTTTGTAAAGGAAGGTTTTTAATAAATGTGTTTTGCCAGTTCTTACTTATGGATCTGAGACGTGGACAGTTAATAGAAGAGCAATACAGAGACTTCAGACCACTCAAAGAAGTATGGAGAGATGCATGTTGGCAGTAACAAGAAGAGATCGAAAACGCATTGTATGGGTAAGAGAACAAACAGGTGTTACTGACCTCATTGAAAAAATTAAAAGACTGGAGTTGGGCTGGACATATTGTTAGAAGAGATGATAATAGATGGACAATTGAAATTTTAAACTAGATTCCAAGATATTGTAAAAGACCCAGAAAGAGACCACATGTGAGATGGATGGATGAAGTAAGAAAGTATGCAGGGTGATGTGGAGAAGAGAAGCTAAAGATAGGAAAAGATGGATTGGACTTGGAGAGACCTTCATCCTGCAGTGGATTGGTAATGGTTGATGATGATGATAAATATATGTATGCATTAAGAAATATTGATTAGAACATTTTTTTGCTTCTTAAAATGTCTTTCTAATGTGCAGAGGAATACCATTTATCAAGATAAAAAGTTTAAAAGTGTCTACTGCTACATTAAATATATATGTATTGCAACCAGTTGGTTACATAGGTGTGCTAAAGAATAAATAAATAAATAAATAATTAGATATTTGGCAGCAGGTTCCTAAGGTTTGAGAATTAAAAAAAAATTATTTAATTAAGGAAAATAAAATTTAATTTTTCAATATATATTTTTTATAAGTGTTTATTTAACTAAATGTTTGTAAAATCCCACATGATAGTATGAAAATTTTTAACTATTAAATATATTTAAGACTATTTTTTTTAAAAAAAAAATAAAAAAGAGGGAGAGGGAAAATAGGATTTTAATTACTTTGTAAATTTCTTATTTTTAATTAATCAGAATTGTTTTTCTTTCTTTATCTCTATTTAATGAAAAAGAAAAATCAAATCAATGCAATTAACAGATTATCTTGGTGTTTTGTTTTTTTATAAAATTTAAAATTTTAATTATAAAGGAATGTCAAGAATTTTATGGTGTTAAATTCTTGTTTTTAATCTGTGTTTAAGGATGTAATTAGCTTTTTTAATCTGTGATTAAGGATATAATTAGCTGAATAATTGTAAAATTTTATTTAATTTATTGTCATGAAACTGATAATGTAAGAGACAGATCGTAATTGGCTTGTGGGCAAGACTGTTCTAAAAAATATATATGTGGGGGTGTGAATTAATAACTACACCCAAGTGTCTAGAGAGAGGTTATTGCTAACTTAATTGTTCAAGAGAGCAATCAAATCTTAATTCTGTTATTGAGAAATATAGAATTTTATTCCTGATTTAGCTGTTGAAAAGAAAGCAGTGAAGTTAAAATCCAACCACAGGGGAAAAAAAAGAAGCAGAAGGCAACAGGAATCTTACCCAATCTATTCAATATAATAATAGAAGTTTTTAATCCAGTTTTTAGCATACTATGAGTTTAGCACTAAAAATGGTTTGTACAATGAAAACCATGTGCTAAGTTTATTAAAAGCTGGGCATCACCTTTCTCCATGTAACCTACCTTCACTGGAAGAAAATGTAGGGAAGAAAAAAACCTTCCTTTTCAAACACATGGGCGTATTTCCTTTTAGTATCAAGTTATTTCTATCAAAAGCACAACAACCAAGTTTAATTCATTGATTAATTTCATCCATTATGTTTCCATCTGTATTAATAATCTAACTAAATATTTGTAGCTGTTAATTTTTTCTACCTCATCATAATCTTTATTTTCATATTTTGAGAAAATCCATTAAACATTACTAGTCTTTTTAACATTTATCTTTAGTCCTACTTTCCTACTTTCATCTGATAACTCCTGCAACATTTCCTGCAGCTCTAAAGCATTATTTGCAAAAACAACTTCATCATCTGCATAATCTAAATGACTTAAATAATCCCTATTTACTTTCACTCCTTTAGCTTCCCAATTTAATCCACAAAATACTTCTTGCAGCACTGCTGTAAAAAGTTTTGAGATATGGAGTCATCCTGTCTTGCATCCTTGTCAATTTTGACTTTCCTAGTATCATTATGTAATTAATTGTTACTGTTGCATTTTTATAAATATTCTTTAAAATATGACAATATCCTGGATCTATACCTTGATGATCCAATGCTTTAATCACTGCAGAAAGGTTTATAGAATCAAAATCTCTTTTCATAATCTATAAATCCAAAGCATAATAGCAACTCATATTCATTTGTCCTTTCTATAACTTCTCTCAATACTTGGATATAGTCTACTGTACTAAAACCGCTTTTAAATCCAGCTTGTTATCTTGGTTGCTGGAAATCCAATGTTCTCTGTAGAAGAGTTGTAATTATCTTGTTACCAAGACTGATAGGTCTATAATTTCTAAAAATCTTATCACCTTTTTAAAATATTAATATTAATACTGCATTCTTCCAACCATCTGGTACATCTTTATCATTTAGACCTTTGGTATATAAACCACCAAACGTCACATGATCACCATCTCTTATGCTATCACATAACTGTTATTAAACAGGCAAAACTCTAACAGTAGTGCCACCCTGTGCCAACCAGAGTAATCAATGGATGCCAGGAGGCTTGTGCATAAAATCCCCATCTAGTGCCTATTCATCTAATATCCCCAAACTAGTTTCTGGCTTGTGGCTGTCAATGAGGAGCATTGGATCTGAGAGCGCTGCACCTAGATCTTAGGATCTAATGCAACCCTCCAGCTCAGTTTAGATTGAAAATATTATTGTGTTTTCAGTTTCATTCTCATAGTTTTGTAGTTAAGTAGAGATAAAAAGTGGCTGCTGGAGGGTTGCATTAGAACCTAAGATCTAGGTGCAGTGCTCTCAGATCCAAGGCTTCTTACTGATGAAGGCCGCAACCCAGAAACTAGTTTCGGGATATTGGATGAATAGGCACTAGATGGGGATTTTATGCACAAGCCTTCTGGCATCCATTGATTACTCCGGTTGGCACAGGGATGGAGAGTTTTACCATTTGGTATATAATTTTGCTAAAATTTTTCTATTTCTTCACTTGCTTCTTTTAATATATCAATTGTACATCCATCATTACCTGGAGACTTTCTTTTCTTCATAAAGTTAATTGCATGTTTCACTTCTTCTTTTAAAATTTCTGGGCAATTCAGAAGCCAATAAACATCACGTGACCACCTCTTATGCTTGTGTATAACTGTTGTTAAAACAGGCAAAACTCACTATATATATTTTGGCACACACAGCAAGCTAGAGTAATCAATGGGTGCTAGAAGGCTGTGCATAAAATCCCCAGACTAGTTTCTGGCTTATGGCCTTCGTCAGTGAGGAGCCTTGGATCTGAGAGCACTGCACCTAGATCTTATGATCTAATGCAACCCTCCAGCAACCACCTTTAATCTCCATTTAACTACAAAACTATGAGTCTTAAACTGAAGACACCTTAATGTTTTCAATCCAAGCCCATCAGCTTATATAGTCATATGGGTCTGAACCCAGTTCAATACCCATTCATTTTGGTGTCTTTGGTTCTTTAATAACCATAGACACCACTATCCTATTAGACAAGATTGGTTTTAAGCCAATAAACATCACATGACCACCTCTTATGCTTGTGTATAACTGTTGTTAAAGCAGCAAAACTCACTACATATATTTTGCCACACACAGCAAGCTAGAGTAATCAATGGATGCTAGAAGACTGGGCATAAAATCCCCATCTAGTGCCTACCCAACCAACATCCCCAGACTAGTTTCTGGCTCATGGCCTTCGTCAGGAAGAGCCTTGGATCTGAGAGTACTGCACCTACATCTTAGGATCTAATGCAACCCTTCACCAACCACCTTTTATCTTCGTTTAACTACAAAACTATGAGTCTTAAACTGAAAACACCTTAATGTTTTCAATCCATATGACTATATAAGCTAATGGGCTTGGATTGAAAACATTAAGGTGTTTTCAGTTTAAGACTCATAGTTTTGTAGTTAAATGGAGATAAAAGGTGGTTGCTGGACAGTTGCATTAGATCTTAAGATCTAGGTGCAGGGCTCCCAGATCCAAGGCTTTTTACTGACGAAGGCCATGAGCCAGAAACTAGTCTGGGGATGTTGGATGAGTAGGCAGTAGACGGGGATTTTATGCACAGCCTTCTAGCATCCATTGATTACTCTAGCTTGCTGTGTGTGGCAAATATATATAGTGAGTTTTGCCTGTTTTAATAACAGTTATACACAAGCATAAGAGGTGGTCATGTGATGTTTATTGGCTTATAACCAATCCTGCCTAATAGGATAGTGGTGTCTATTGGCTTACAACCAACCCTGCCTAATAGGATAGTGGAGTCTATGGTTATTTAAGAACCAAAGACATCGAAATGTATGGGTACTGAATTGGGTTCAGACCCATATGACTATATAAGCTAATGGACTTGGGTTGAAAACATTAAGATGTTTTCAGTTTAAGACTCATAGTTTTGTAGTTAAATGGAGGAGGGTTGCATTATATCCTAAGATCTAGGTGCAGTGCTCTCAGATCCAAGGCTCTTCACTGATGAAGGCCATAAGGCAGAAACTAGTCTGGGGATGTTGGATGAGTAGGCACTAGATGGGGATTTTATGCACAGTCTTCTAGCATCCATTGATTACTCTAGCTTGATGTGTGTGACAAAATATATATAGTGAGTTTTGCCAGTTTTAACAATTCAGAAGATATACTAGATATAGGAGGTACTTGTTTTTTATTACAATATAATTCTTGATAGTCTTCTATCTACTTCATGATGTATTCTCTCTTTTTAGTAATAATTCCATCTTTTTTGCTTATTGAAGATATAAATTTCCTACCAATACCATAAAGTTGTTTTACACTCTCGAGACTTTTATTCTCTTCAACAGCTTTCCTTGCTAGTTCACATTTATACTTTCTTATATCATTTTCAACTCTTCTGCACCATTTTACAAAATTCGAGATATTCAATCCTTTTTAATGCATCATTTTTGTATATTCTCATATTCCTTTTTTTTCTTCATAAATTCTCTAGTCTCAGTAGAAATTTTATTGGTCAATTGCTGCTTTTTTCTACCTGCTATCTTTGTTATCGTTTTTAAAAGTGTATCATTTATTTTCATATTAATTTTATTCAAATCTGAATGTTGTTCAGAATCTACTAATACTTGAAACCCATTCGTAATTTAGAATGTTTCTGGAGATTAGGAATATCTACTGTAAATATTGTTTTTATTAATAATTTTTCTCTCTCTAGTTTTGAATTAACACGTATCTTACATTTTACTAATTGATGATCATTTCTTGTGTTAAATTTATTAAGGACATTACAATCTTGAAATATGTATTTTCTGTTAGTCAAAGTATAAAGTATAATCCAATTCTGCTGTACCTTCATTTGGATGCTTCCATGTCCATTTCCTTTTAACATTTTTCTCAAAAAAAAAATTATAATATAGAGTTTTTCTTTTTCTGCAAACTCCACAAGTCTATATCCTCTCTCATTTCTATTACCATAACCAAAATTACCTACACCACTTTCATCTTTCAATTGTTACCAATTCTAGCAATAAAGTCTCCTAAAACAATTTTAAAATGTTGTTTATTCTGATCAAAAGCCTTTTTTGTACATCCATATAAAAATCTTCTACTATTTCATCACTTTGAGAACTTCTTAAGGCATAAAACCTGAATTATTTGCATTTGGTATCTACTATTAGGTTACCAAAGGTAGATAAGTTTATGCCCCTAAATTTTATTGCAATTTTTACTTTTAATATTTGGCATTTTTCAAAATTATCATTCAAATTTGGATAAGAAAATATAAATGAAAAGAATATCACAAATAACTTCTTTCATCTATTTTTCTATAAAATGATAATTGAAAAATAAAATAAAAATATGATTAATTGAAAATCTTGGTAATAACATTCAACCATAAAAACTCATTCTGATCTATCAGGAAAGAAGACAGTGTGGTAAAGACAATCTTTATATTTATGAGCAAAGATAGCTTCTTAATTCTTTTTTTTTTTTTTTTTACACATTATAATTACTATTACTTTTAAGAAATTACTAGCAGAAAATTACAAGAGAAGCTTCGTCTTTTAGTCCTATGAGGTGAAGTCATAATCAATGCTTGAATCAGTTGAATCAGTTGAATAATCCATGATTCTTTCCTGTAAATTTTTCAATAAACATTAAACCACAAGAAAAACAATAATGGATGGGGGATTGCTATTTGGAAAAATTATTGTAAAAATCATTTTTTATTGTAGAGAAATGCAAATTACATTATCTGAAAGGAAAATGGTTGCGGAGTTGACTGATGCAAAGTGCACATGCGTAGCACATATGGTCTTTATCTTATAATTTAAAGTTGTGAATGGGGCAAAGAAATGGTTAACCATTTTAAGGTTTTTTTTTAGTTTATATTTAATACTAACATGCTTTTTTTAATATTATGAATTGTTTAAACCAGGAATTGAAAGGTTAAGTTAGTTGCCTTTTAATGCAACTGCACTTTTTTAAAAAAGGACATTTTTTTTTTTAAAAGAAGAAATTCACCACTCCATATAGTATATATAGATTACGTTAACGTATTGAAAAAAAAAAAAGAAATTACCTAATATACATATTAACCAAATGTTATTTTTAAAGAAATTGTCAGTTAAAATAATGGAAGGTGTAATATTCAATTTAAAGGTAAGTCTCTATGCTAGTAAACTTATGAGTTATAATAAATGTCTTATATTTATTGTAACATTATTTAAGTTGATCAAAAGAATTAAGTATTCATTGTAACTAATTAAATATTCAAAAGATCCAAATATATTAAAATATCCAATATTCAAATAACTTAATAAACAAAAAATAATTGTAGCTTTTTATTTTATATCAAAGAGAAAAGAATTGTAATATGCAACTTGCTGAGCTTATAAGCTATTAAACAAAAGATTAGACTGAGTTATCAATCATATTAAGGGTCATTGGATTAAATGAAACATACTCCTGGATAGTAGCTATATAGCCATAAGGTCATAAATATTAAAATGATGAGTAGGAATAAATTAAACATATTTCTATAATTAGATTTCTCAAGATATCACAATATCAATAATTATAAACAAATTATTAATCACAACTATTATAACTCAGGTATATGGAAATCAAGTGAGTGAGTACACTGGTAACTCAATCAAATATCTTTCTTGCGTTGTTAGCCGAGAGGTATCGCAGCCGCCATGCAAGCAAGTAATTGGTTGCAGACAGTTGTGGGTTCGCGTCCCGGCCGATGCTATGACATATGAAAGAAATATCTTTCAATATATCCAGCTGTAGATTTTACTCACACTTATCTCTTGGTTGGATCTCAAGTGCATATCTACATGAACAACAAGTGAATATGGTCTATCAGGGCGCCACTAGGTTAGCTGGACCTAGACAAAGTTATATTTATAACTTTTTCACATGTACCGGGTTTCATCCCTTTTGGTACTTTATTTATAATAAAAATGGAGGATTTTGCTTTTAGACCCATATCACTGTATGCAATAATATTTAGTTAAACATAAAACATCTTTAAACTAAAGTTGGAGTATATAAATTCATTAGACAGAAATCATTTCTTAGATCTCAACATAATAAATGCGTTTCAATATTTTTTTTTTTATAAGTTTTACCAGCTCAGATTATATTATTAATTTAGGATGGCAATTCACTCATCCTTGCATGAAATAGATGATGGAATGGTGGTTATTATAATAATAAGAAGAAATCAATATTTATTTATGGCCTTTAAACATTTAAACAGCTCATTAATTAAAATGTGATGATGACGATGATGATAATGATAACAATAATTGCTAACCACAGCTTTAGGACTAAGCCTAATCATAAACCTAATTTTTATAAAGAAATTCATAATCATTGCTTAATTTTTGTATATCTAATTGGAACTTAAATAGCTAGTAGTCACTTTGATGATGAATGATCAGACTACTCTTAATGAAATATATACGCCTTGTTTAATAAAATAAACTAATATTTATTACTGCATTTCTAACATATACATAAAAATTTCTATATCTACATGAACATTGATATAAATAATAACAACAATAATCATAATCGACTGTTTTAAAATCATAACATTAATTTTAAATTCTTCCCCTTTCCCGTAAATATATTTCAAATTGGATGTCACATTGACCATGATTTTCACTCCACACGAAAATGTCTCAAAAAAAAAATAAAAACACTCTTTTTTCTCTCTCTCTTTTCTCTTTCGCACACATACCTTTATAAATCTAACATGTAAGTAGAATGACGAAAATAAATGTTAGTAAAATTGGAAAGAGCAAGTTTTAGAAACAAGTTTTAAAGTGTCTTTCTATCCCCCCTTCCTTCTACACTCTGAAACTTATACTTTCTTAAGACAAAATAATTTAATATTTTAATACTGCTTATTCCTTCACATTCGCTCGCAATTATACACAGGTAAAGTATTATTATGTATGTGTGTGTTTTTATCCCCGTAAAAACCAAAATATTATTTAAAACCAAAATAATAATACAAAAAAAAATAATTATTATACACATTAATAATATTTCATAACTGTAAATCAATAAACAATCATAATTTTGGTACATACAAAATCATTAAGGAAGCCTAAGGCTATCATTAGTAAGAAATTCTTGGTTTTAATCGATCTGAATTGTCTTTAAAAATTCTTTAAATAAACTATACCACTTTATTGCTAAAATTTTGTTAAGACTCTGATATCATAAAGAAAACATAAAAAAAAATCATATTACCAGTTCCATTCTTTGGCCGCACTTCCAATGATTCAAATTTATCTTGTTTAATGTCTATCTTTCTGCAGCTACCATTTCCGTTTTACTTTGGAACAATCTCTTTCTGGAGGTGTATAATTATTTGATGATGATGATTCTATTGAGATTATTTGCTTTAGTGGACAATTTGGAAATCATTATATTAACTCTTCTGCTCTTCCTGTCAAGCATGATTCTTTTAGTGGATAAAGTATTGGACTTGATGATTTAATATTTATCAGTAGATTGCTCTTTTCCTGATCACCTTCCAATGCAGGTGAATGTTTTCTTTTTTCCATTTAAATACATCTTATTTCTCTCAGTCAGTTGAAAGGTGTAGAATATTATTTTTCAGATAAGACATCTTTTCTTTCCTACATGATGTGCTGGCTGAGGATGAGTCTGGTAGACAGACGGAAAAATATCTATTTTTCCTAACCCACCATCCTTATATTTTCAATATTCAAAGCTTGATATAAAAATGAATTTTTTTTAAAAAAAGGTTATCTAGCAGAATTAAAAATGTTTGTCTGCTTTAGTTTCAATAATTTTAAAAGTCTCTATAACAACAATCTCAACTGATTTTCCAGACTGCTTTTATATCCAATTTTTTTCTATTTTTGGCCACCTCTTTTAATTAGACATAACTTATTTTCAACCAAATCGTTTTTTAGTTGAATAGTATGAAAAATCTCAGTATCCTGATTTTTAGACAAACTTTTGTTTTGACGGAAAAATAGTCTTCATCCATTTTTCTCACGTATATCTGTAACATCTAAAATTTGAGCTTCTTTCTTTTGATCTCAAGATGAGACATTTTTAAAATTAGAGTTCTCACCAAGCTTAAACTCCAAAATGACAAACAATCATTTATAAAAACAAAATTGTTACAAAATATACATTTTATTCAACAGATTTTCTCCTTTAACACAAAATTGTTGAATAAAAAAAATAATTTGACAGATTTAACCCTTCTTCTTTTTCAATATATAATAAATGTAAATTTATGTATGTAATGTACACAAATACTTTATCATTTCAAATCATTCATAAACTGACATTAAAATAATCTAATTGCTAGCTTAGTAATTATAACTCTAATATTTAATTAAATCCCTAGCTTCTAAATCCAAATTACCATTATAGAAAAGCAAAAATAGAAGTATAGAATAAGATATTAAAATTTAGCAAGTGTAGGTTAGTTTTAAAGAAAGTTAATATGTGTAATTTAAAAGTGGCTAACTAAATAGCTTTTATAACACACACTGCCTATACATATGCGTTATAACTTTATTTTTTTAACAAAAAAAATTAAATACTGAATAATTAACTGTGAGTACAATTCTTTTTGAGTTTTATATCAACACACAAACAAATAAAGATTATAACTGTTGTCCCACTCTCCTTCTATCTTAAGCTTTTAGAACTGGATCTTGTAGGGTTTAAACTTGGATGCCCTACAGCTTCCTTTTTATATAAAAATGTGGTGATGATTTTTGTTTTACATTTTCTTTTATGCACATTACTACAAATTTAGCTAATGACTAAATTGTAATGGCACATTATAGAATCAGCCATGTATTGACTTGTATTGGAAGTATATTAAAGGTCGGGGATTTGCTGTATGGCAAAAGTATTTGATCATAAAACTGTATAATGTTATCAATTGTAATGGAAAATTAATGTTTAAAATTAATCAAAGACACCTTGGACACTTTATAAATAATTATTGTTTTTCTCCATGCATGTGAACTAAAACGATCATGTATAAAGAAATTGGAGAAATGGTTTTATTGAAGAAAAAAAAAGAAAGGTATATTTTGATTGATGATTATGTTTTGTAATGAAGTTGTAGTTTTGTTATTGATTTAAATAATATATTAATATCTTTATGCTGTAAAATTGTCTAGTCTGTATTTTTATTCCATGTCCATTCATTGTGAGTAATTTATATTCTTCATGGCTAGTGGTCATTGCTGCCATATTAAAGTAAATATTATTTAAATATATATATGTTGATGTATTACCTGATGTTTAATGCCAAATGGCGCACTAATCAATTATTATAAATTTAAGTTATTTAGACATTCCTTGACTGACCATTATAATATATAATTAAATTCTGAAAATAATATATAAATAACAAAACACATCTATGTAATTTGTAAATCAGAGTTAATATAACATAAAATATTAACAGATGTGTTTGCTTTTGATATACATTAGATTCTAGGTAATCAACTGTTCAAGGTTTGAATGAAAATTTTAGGCTTATAATGGAAAATTGATTATGAAAATGATCAATGTTTGAAATATTTAGATGCACGTGCATATAGAAATATAATAGTTTGATTATAAAATAAGTATAAAATGTCTGAATATAAGAGTAGTTCTAACATTCTTTGTTACGCATTCCTTTAAAATATCAATTTGCAAAATTTTTATGTTTTTTTTATTCTGTAAATTACATTTGAGGCTAAAAACAAGCAGAATGTTAAAGATTATATTAAAGATTTAGTGAAAATCGGTTACTAAAAACAAGCAGAATGTTAAAGATTATATTAAAGATTTAGTGAAAATCGGTTATATGGATTTTTGGTTTAGACATTTAAAGTTATTTTATTATAAAGTTAAACTAAAAAAATAATGGGATTAAAATTAATATGAAATGGATTTCATTTCTTTACATTTTAAAAATGTATTTAAAATTGAAAAAGTTAGTTTCAAAGATTTTAATGTAGGATTTAGATGTAAACATCAGATGATCACTTGTGTTTTTAAATTATTGAGTAAATCATTGTAAGGATAGAATAAGTGATGGCTAAACATCAAATTGTGTAGTATGTCACTAGCCATTATTATGGTGAGACTAAAATTAGTTTATCTGTTTGTCTTAGGCAATATTTTTGTCAAAATAAACTAATCTGAATGTAATCCTCAATATAATTGTTTTCAAACAAGGCAAAACTCTCTCCATACAGTAGTGCCACCCAGAGTAATCAATGGATGCCAGAAGGCTTGTGCATAAAATCCCTATCTAATGCCTACTTATCCTGGCATCCATTGATTACTCTGGTTGGCACAGGGTGGCATTATTGTATGGAGAGAGTTTTGCCTTGTTTATAAACATTTATGTGCTAGTATGCGATGGTGATCATGTGATAATTGTTTTCTTTTGTCAGGGGAAAGCATCTGGGCATAATCATTGAAAAGTAATATTACATGAAATGAATCAAATAATAAAAAAAGAAAATTAAGAGGGTTGCTAATTCTAATAACATTTTGAATGAAAAATATTTACTTGTGTGCATTGATCATGCTCTGGAATTTTAGTCACTAATTAACTTTTATTATATATTTTCTAACAGTTGATTGCAATAAATCTTAATATTTTATGTTATATTTCTTCTGATTTACACATAATATATGTTTTGTTATTTATATTAAAAGCTGCTTTTTAAAATATTTTTGTGAGTTTTTTAAAATTAATTATACTATTTTTTCCAGTTAAGAATTAATTTTATTCATAGAGATTTTTATGTTATTGTCTTTTTGTATTTTTTCTTCACTTTTCATTTTCAGTCTTTGGTATAATCTTAAGCAAGATCTTTAAAATCAAATTTTGATTAGAAAAAAAAAAAAGACAAATAAATAATATGACTTTATTTTATATACGCATCAGTTTTTATTTGCATTTATCAGGAACTCTATTTTGTATCGTTATTCTAAGTTATTATATTATTTTTATAACAATGATAATCATAACCTATGTTTAAGTGTTATTTGTTTATGGTCTTTACAATTTATTTATATGAAAATTTCATTTTTGTCCATCTTGGAAAATTTATTTTTAATACTGCAATAGTTGTTAATGTTTATGGGAAAAAAATATTTTAATACTTTTCTTTCTTATCTAATGTTGAATAATGTAGTCATTGTGCCTTTCTTCTACAACTAATTTTTATTTGAAAGATAAATAGCTTTTTTTAAAAATTAATTTATATAACTCGTGTATTAAAAATATATAAGGTAAATCAGTTTTAAATAAACCACTTAATTATATGAATTGTCTCATGTATAGTGATTAGCTTGCTATATCTACATAATAACGAATGATGGGAGAGAGTCTAAATGTATCAAGCACCTAGAAAACATGCTATCATCATTTTCAATTGGGATCCAGGGGGAATAGCAATTATTTTTTAAGTATTTCAATAACTATTAACTAAAAAAGGTATTAAACCACTAAACATCACATGATTACTATCTCGTACTAGCACATAATTGTTATTAAACAATTCAAAACAAAGCAAAACTCTCCATATAGTAGTGCCATCTTGTGCTAACAAGAGCAATCAATGGATGCCAGAAGGCTTGTGCATAAAATCCCTATCTAGTGCATACTCATCCAATATCCCCAGACTAGTTTCTGGCTTGTGGCTTTCATCAGTGGGGATATTGGATGAGTAGGCACTAGATAGGGATTTTATGCACAAGCCTTCTGGCATCCATTGATTGCTCTTGTTAGCACAAGATGGCACTACTATATGGAGAGTTTTGCTTTGATTTGAATTGTTTAATAACAATTATGTGCTAGTATGAGATAGTGATCATGTGATGTTTAGTGGTTTAACACCAATCCTGCCTAATAGGATAGTGGTGGCTATGGTTGTTAAAGAGCCAAAGACACCAAAATGTATGAGTGCTGAATTGAGTCAGACCCGTATGACTATATAAGATATTGAGCTTGGATTGAAAATATTGTGTTTTCAATTTCATTCTCATAGTTTTGTAGTTAAATAGAGTTAAAAGGTGGGTGCTGTAGGGTTGCATTAGATCCTAAGATCTAGGTGCAGTGCTCTCAGATCCAAGGCTCCTCACTGATGAAGGCCACAAGCCAGAAACTAGTCTGGGGATATTGGATGAGTAGGCACTAGATAGGGATTTTATGCACAAGCCTTCTGGCATCCATTGATTGATCTTGTTAGCACAAGATGGCACTATATGGAGAGTTTTGCTTTGTTTTGAATTGTTTAAAAAAGGTATTCCTTCAGGAATAGTTGAATAACGAATTGGATCAATTAATCAATAATATTCTGCCCCATTAACAGGTCCAGAGAACAGTCGTATCACCAATTTATCCATTTTGCTACTTTGTTCTTTTCACTGCCCAGCTCTTCAATTCCATGGAATTCTACCCATCTCTTATATCATCCAGCAATCTCAATCTTTTTCATTTTTCCTTGTTTCCACTCGCCATTCCCTCCAAAACATCTTTCATTAAACTATACTTTCTTCTTAATATATATATACAATTGAGTTTCTATTTCTAATTTCCTTAATCAATTTTCTTTTTTCATTAACTCTTTTCAAAACTTTTTCAAATTGAATAAAATGCAAATTTATTATTACTCTAACAACTTTATTAATTCTAATTAATGTAGTATATTACAGATATTATTGACAAAAGATTAAGATGAGGTGCTAGAACCAAGTTTGAGTTTTATCTTTATGATCCGGGATTTAAATTAAGATCAGATAATTTTTTGCTTCTTTCAATCTCCAAATAGGCTTAGGATTTTTATTTCAGGCAGAAGCAAATAATCAACTTAGTTAGTCATTCATAGATTGCTGAATTGAATTTTGCTAATTTTAATTAAACATTAGAATATGGATGGAAAACATCACTATTTATTTGTCAAGCTTAGTGAGAAATATCTTCTTTATTTAGAGAGTTGTTGGATAGTATTTGCCCTGCAGCAGTTTTTAAAAGTATTGTTTCCTATTTGTTTATAAAATCTATAAATTTATAGATGTAATGTTATGATAACATTAACAGAACATGGCACTAAACCTTTTTATTTTATAACCAATAGCTGTAGATAAATAAACAAATATTAACAATCAGAATTACAAATTTTATTATATTATAAATCTTAGCACAATTTTCAGTAATATGAAAATAAGTATTATTTATAATTTATATTGTTATTTGATGGAAGATATTAATATAATATTTATCAATGTTAATTAAGCAATTTTTTATTATAAGCTAATCATAAATTTGATGATTTTAAAAATATATTTTCATATTTTTTTTTTTAAATTTGCATATGTAGGACATACATTTGGGAAATTATGACAATAACTATCAGAATGATGAGTAAACATGTTCTCAAACTTCAGAAGGAAGTAGATGATGCCAGAGAAAAATTGGAAAACAATAGAGTAAGGGAATTTGTTATTTCTTAAACTATATATTTATTTATATATGCAGAAATATCAAGAGATAAGTACTGGTACTGGGAAAAAAAATTCACTTATCTTTTCAACTGGGAAAGCATAAACATTTTTTTTGCAATTATTAAATGCTTTTATTGATTTTGGAAAATCTGTTTATTTGTTAACTTTTGATCTTTTTCAAGTTAGACTAAAATTTTAAAATCGAGGTTTAATATATTTAAATTCAATAGAATTGCTTGAAAATTGATATTTAATTAAGTTATATACCATTCTAACTTTTTAGAAGGACTTTTCAGTATGATAATTATTTTGATAGATATGGAATAGAGGATGGGGAAAATTTGAAAAATATTCAATAACTTCACATACTGCTGTTAACAATTATTCTTAAAACTTTCATTTGTTTTAAATTATGCTTCTGAGAGGGCATTATTTTTTTTTCCAATTTAATAATCTTTTAATTTACTTAGGGTAATTATTTTCATAAATACAGAGCTGTTTTAAGCAATTTGCATACAAGAAGTACATATATTTCGTTTTGGTAGTCTGTTTAAATTTAACAATTTGATTAAAATTTAAAATAAATATTTGATATATAATAAAAACATAATTTACAAGTGCAGTTTTCATTAGTAAGTTGCTGAACATGCAGCTGGACAATTTAAAAAATAAAGAGCAATTCGCTGATGAAATTTCACACATTTTGATGTCAAATTTTTTGGAGCATAGGAGTAAAAATAAATGAAA
Source organism: Epiperipatus broadwayi (assembly GCA_028023455.1). Lineage (NCBI taxonomy): Eukaryota > Metazoa > Onychophora > Udeonychophora > Euonychophora > Peripatidae > Epiperipatus > Epiperipatus broadwayi. Next base: position 1,928,901 of record JAQFVV010006223.1, on the reverse strand, counting down.
CAAAAATTTCCACTTTACAAAGGCAAAATATCAGTTGTATTGGTCAGTAAGTAAATAAACATGGCATTTAAAATAGCTTTTCTGAAATTTTTTGAATAAAGAAAAATTATAAGATGCTGCCTTCTTAAACGTACGAAATCTTAAAGACAATTTGAAATGCATGTGAATCCCTCTCTATTCTGTAACCTTATCAGATGATTTTTAGAACTTTTGAATGAAAACGAATAAAAACTTTCACTTTACAGAGACAAAATGGCAGTTGGAATGATCATTAAGTAATAAAGACCTCATTTAAATTGGAAATAATTATTCGATTATAAAGAAGTAAGATGGAGGATAGAGAAAGTTGAACGAATAGAATAAGATCTGATGAAGACTGCATGGTACAGTCGAAACTGTAATCGATAATAAAAGTTTTTTTGCTGAAAAGTGAAAGCATGTAAGATTTTTGAAATTCAGAAGTAATATATACTATTAATAATGCATTTTTATATATAATTTGCAACAGTAAATAAGAAATAAACTTTTAAAAATACAAGTCTAATGTACAGATTTGAGACATTCTATATTACAGATTTTCTTCTACTTTGACATGTATCTATCTTAATTCAGTGCAATGCTAAAGGAAAATACCACATATAATATGACTAATAAAAATTATTAATATATTTTTATTAAGTGATTTGTATCAAAGATGTGAGTCCGCATATTTGGCTCTTATCAAATAAACTAGTAATTTGCTATCTATATATATTTTGAATAATGATAAAGATGTGTAAGAGATTGTGATCTGGACCACCTCATGAGTACTAGTTCAGCATGTAATGTGCATCTTGGGAATCATATATGTTTTTCACATGTCTTTGGCCATGTGTTTATGATTATACCCCTACACAAGATGTTAAAAGCGGATAGAAACCAGTCCCTACTTTGCATGAGAGTGGCGTAGTGAAAGTTACACTACAGAAATATTATTCATTATTGGATAATCTCTAGTCTAATAAATGACTAATAAAAATTATTAAAATAAGAGACAGTTTGAAAAAAGAATGCAGAAATACCAGGAAACGTAAGCCTGTCAACATATTTGGAAAAAGTATTTTAAAAATAAAATAATAAAACTTATACTAATTAAAACACATTTAGAATGTGTACACATATATTATTAATAAATATGATATATACATAAGAGGTATACATTTTAATTTATAGCAGAAATATCTAGTTATATACATCAACTATAAGTGTTCAGTCAATTTAAAGTACAATATAGTTTTACATTTTCATTTACCATGACAATACTAAAAATTTAAAAATAATAGAGATAATTTTTTTAAAAATATTAAATCTTTTATTGACTGCACTAAAAAGAAATAAAATAATTGTTTCTTCAACTACAATTGGAGTTTTTAGATTTAACTTGAAATAAAAACATGGGAGAGTTGAGAAATTAATTAAATCAATCCTTTTTTTTATAACAAGGGATTGACTTAATTAATTTCTGGACCCCCCCATCCCTGTCCCATGCTTTTATTTCAAGTAAATCTAAAAACTCCAATTATGGTTGAAGAAACAAATTTTTTTTTAGTGCACAGTCAATAAAAGCATTTAATATAAACAAATTTTTTTATCTCTATCATTTTTTAAAATTCTCTTTTAATTATATGACAATTTATCTACTACAATCAATACATTTTCTTTATATTTGATTTTCAAAAGAATATAAAAAGTTGAAAAATTGAAGAAAGCATTCAACAATGCATTTTTTTTTTATAAATTAATATTATGAATGAAAACATTCAAATGCCTTCCATGACAGAAGGTTCACATAATTTAGTTATTATATAATATATAACTTCGTTAACCAATGAATTAATGGAGGGCGCTAAATGCTCATTCATAATCTTTGTGGATCCTGGACATCCATAATGTCATTGTCCACAGATTCAATTATTTTTCAATCGAAGAAAAAAATATTAAAAAAAAATTATATTATTATTTAGAGATATATTTTATCATTAATTTTCAACATACCTGTTTTTTTATAGAAAAAAATATTCTATGCTTTATTGAATAATTGGTATTTTGATAAAATAATAAAATTAATGCTATTCACAATAAAATTTATAGAGCAATTAATTTATGTTCAAATGATGATTTATTAAAAAATGAAATTGAAATTATTATTGTAAATGATTATCCTAATAATATTATTAATGGATTTTGTGATAAAAATATTGAAAAAAATTATTAATGAAGTAAAATTAAATAAAAATAATGAGAATAAAATAATTTATATTGATTTTAACATTTTTAATTGTTTTTTTTTATATTAAAATTAAGAAGTTTTTTTAATATAATTAATAAAAAATATAATTATTTGTCCTGTTTATAAAAAGTAAAAATGGTTAAATTTGTTGATTAATAATAAAATTGTAATTTTTTTAGAAATAATGATTTGAGTTTATATTAAAAAATGTTTGGATTTTTTTTTAGGGATAGTAAAGAAGTCTTGTGTATTGGGACTACAAAAAATAAATTGAGTACAAGAATAAAGCAACCTTTAAATGAAAAAAATCTGCACTCTATGTATATATGAAATAATTTAAACATAAAAATTTTAAAATAGAAATGCTTGAATATATAAAATCATATTATGAAAGAATTATAAAAGAAAGTATATAAGTGAAATGAAATTCTTTAATGAATAGATTTTTAATTCCAAAAAAAAAAAAAAAAGATTTATTGATAATAAGTAAAAACAATTTTAAGATAAAGTTTAATAATAAGATTACAATTGCTAATTAAGGGGAAGAAATATTTTATGGTTTAGGTTATTTGGTAAATAAAAAATTCAATAAAAATTTAATGGATATAATTGAGATAGAACTTGATAGTTAAATAATTATAGGAAATTAGATTGGAGAGTTTATATAAGGCATGATTTTGTATATGGGGAATGTGAGTGTTAGAGGACATAGTTTTTTTAAGATAAATATAATATATATTTTTCTTTTTGATTATATAAGGATTGTATAATCTTAATTAATTTTTTTTCGCCATTAAATTAGTATAGAATTATACGTTTTTATATTATTTGGGTTTATATATATATATATTTTAGTTGATCCTTGATAAAGACTATATGATATAGTTCATATTTGGATATTTGATATGTATATATAATTTTTTATAATTCCTGTCATAAAAACAAGTTTTAAAGAATCAATTTGGATTAAATGGACTATTTTTTGAAAAGTTTTCTTATTTTAATAAGAATTAATTTTAGTTATATATTTTATTTATTATACACATTGAAATACATGGTTTTTAATTGTTAGCATTGTTATTTGACGAAAGAAAAAAAATTACAAATTGAGAATAAAAATGAATTTAAATAATATAATAATTATCTACAAATTATGTATGAATTGTGAAAATATTTTGTTCTAAAAATTATTATTCTACACAGCACATCAACAAAAAAACTGCTGCTGGTAAAAGTACAAAATTTTAGAATCACATCTTTAAAAAAAAAAGAACAAAATGAATTGTATGATTGCTTAAATAGGAAAAGAATGACTGTTTTAAGGTAATTTTTTTTATTTTAATTACAAATTAAAAAAATAAACGTAGAAAATTTTTTAATAGAAATTTTTATTACAAAGATTTAGTTGGTAAAATTATCCAGGGGGAGGCAGAATTCAAGAACTGTTGATATTTCTAAGTAGCTGTGTGTCAGGTATGGCAAGTAGCTGATGTCTAAATTTAATTTTATTATAAAACAAATGAAATATAGGGGAGATAGGATATAATACAAAATGTTATTTTAGAAATCATAATGTGATGAGGATAAAAATTGTGGCTTTAATGTTTGTGAAGAATCCTTTCATAATATTATAGGTATGTTTAATGACCATTTGAAAGATCATTTTATGGTAATCCTTTACAGTGAAATAAAGTAGTTGAGACTTCTTCATCTCACAATCTTAAAGAGCACATATCTGTATGAGAATTTCTCTTCGTGAATAATTACAAGATATTGGTATGAAGAACCATAAGATTAATGTTTAAACCACTAAACATCACATGATCACCATTTCTTATGCTTGCTCATAACTGTTATTAAAACAGGCAAAACTCTCCAGTAGTGCCACTCAGTGTAAGCCAAAGTAATCATTGGATGCCTGAAGGCTTGTGCATAAAATCCCTATCTAGTGACTATTCATCCAATATCCCCAGACTAGTTTCTAGCTTGTGGCTTTCGTCAGTGAGGAGTCTTGGATCTGAGATCACTGCACCTAGATCTTAGGATCTAATGCAACCCTCCAGCAGCCACCTTTTATCTCTTCTTAACTACAAAACTATGAGAATAAAATTGAAAACACAATAATATTTTCAATCCGAGCTCATTAGTTTATATAACATATAGGTCTGAACTTGGTTCAAATGATCACCATTTCTTATGTTTGCTCATAACTGTTATTAAAACTGGAAAAATTCTCTATACAGTAGAGTAATCAGTGGATGCCAGAAGGCTTGTGCATAAAATCCCTATCTAGTGCCTATTCATCCAATATCCACATACTAGTTTTTAGCTTGTGACTTTCGTCAGTGAGTAACCTTAGATCTGAGAGCACTGCAGCTAATGAGTTTGGATTGAAAATATTAGTGTTTTCAATTTGATTCCCATAGTTTTGTAGTTAAGTAGAGATAAAAGGTGGCTGCTGGAGAGTTGCATTACATCCTAAGATTAGGTGCAGTGCTCTCAGATCCAAAACTCCTCACTGACGAAAGCCACAAGCTAGAAACTAGTCTGGAGATATTGGATGAATAAGCACTAGATAAGAGATTTTATGCACAAACCTTCTGGCATCAATTGATTACTCTGGCTTGCACTGAGTGGCACTATTGTATAGAGAGTTTTGCCTGTTTTAAAGATTAATATTTATTAGAAAATTCAAATACACCTGGGTCTCGTTTTATGCGGATTATTTTAATGCGATTTTGAAGTTATGCGATTCATGTTTCTTCTTAATATCTTTCATATTTCACTATATTTATTAGATATCAAGAAATTTAAATTATTAATAACTTATTTTCACTTGAAATACTTTTTTTTCCCCAAAAATATAACGTTCTATTAGCAGCTAACGTGAATATGGCCTGAAGCAGTATTTAAATTTTTAACTTCTATGTAAATAACCTACTTGTACTAATGAGTAAATAATAATAATAGATTTATACTTACATATAAAAATATCGCAATAAATATTTAAAAAATTTAAACTTTTAAAACGTACTTTGTTATATATAACAGAAATAAATAATCTTTTAGATTTTTAAAATAAAAAATGAAGATTTTATAAACTGAAAATAATCTTTCTAATGATAATGTATAATATTTTGTTTTGATTGCAATTTAATTTTTTTAATATAGAAACAGAAAACCATTAACACAGCATAAAACAGAAAGTGGCGCTAGTTGTACATCACATCACGAATAAAAATAAAGTGGCTAACAGGTTTCTCTGGGCATAATTGCTGAGAGATTCTTGACTTCATTTAAGGAGAAGCTACAATACATCACATCACATCGAGTCTGATTTCTTACCAGTTTACAAATGATCGCTAGCGGTAATGATTAAAATATGTATAAAAAATGTAAAATTAACTATTGTAGTAGTAAAAAAAGTTTGTCTTGTATTAATTTTTTTCAAATATTTGAAATTTTTTATTAGTCATACTTTAATTGCTTATTTTTTTAATGGGAATTTTAAAGTAATTTTTCCTTGTTGCTTTGCTTTTATGCGAATTCTGAAAATTACAGCACCTATCCCCCATTTTTCAAGGTAAGTCAAGTCTATTTTTGTGCGATTTTTTTTAATGCGGGTTTTCTGTAGAACCTATCTACCGCATAAAACGAGACCTAGGTGTATTTTGATTCAAGATAGCAATGTTTGAATTTTTTAATGATGATGTGATTGTTTAGATGAAGCATTGGATTAGGAATCCCAATTGGAGTAGTAAGTGGGTAAGTAATGTATAATCATCTCAGTATTTAATTTTGTAAGAAAAATGAGACATTCTGCTAATGATTTTTTATGGTTTGTTAGAATTTTTTTATGTCAAGAACATGGAATTTTAATAGAAGAGATTCTTAAAAATGCTTGAGTCTCTGGAAAGCAGTTCTCAAATGAAAACAGTATTTTATTATATCTGTATTGATGAAATATGTGAATAGAGTGCAGCAATAACCCATTGAACATAAAATGTCATATTTTTTTTTTATAATCATGTTTATATCATTGTTCCAAATCATTTGAGATTAAAACAAATTGTCTTTGCTAATAAAAGAATTAGTATTATTTTCAATGGGTATATAGTAAATCGATTTTGGAGAAAATTATCATATTAATCAGTAATGCTTAAGCATGAATTTAAAGATAAGTATTGGAAAAGGAATTAATTATTTTTCCATTGAGTGTTATGAGATGGTTACATTTACAAAAGTAAAGGAACTAAATTCTCCAGATGAAAGATATGTGTGTGTTGAGTTGAGAATATTTCTCACTTTAATGATCAACATTAAGTGAATAGTTTGGACTTCAGCTTTTTAAAAGGAAGAAATGTGATGAAATGAATCATTTAAGAGATATGTGTTGCAGATTTATTGAACTTCTGTTTGATCATGTTCAATTTGAATCAGAAGATTAATATAGACCATGAAAAGAGCTCAGGGGAGATTTTTGGATGATAGAATTGTTGTGCGTGTAAGCCAAGGGATTTTTTTCTATTTATAGTAATGTGCATATTTCATGATTCATCAAGATATTAAGAATTAGATAGAGAAAATAAATGGTGATGTAGAATCTATATGAAGGCCTTTTAAAGAGATCTAGCTTGACAATACAATGCAAATTTTCTGCATTCTCAGTTATGGTCTATTATTGTATTTAAGTGTAATTGTGAAATATAGTTAGAAGAACTTTTTTTTGCACTTGATATTTGTGAAAAAATGAAACGCTAAATATTATTCTTTAATGGCAATTCTATAAATTTGATTAGAAAGATCAGAATAGATGTGAATCTGAGGTAGTAAGTGGTGAAAGCATTTGACTTTAAGAAAAGGAAGCACAGATATAGGGAAGTTATTAGATGATTTTGATTTCATAGGACAGATAATAGATTATGTTGTAGATTATGAGGCTGGAAAAGTATCTAAGATAAGAAAGATTAAATTGAAGATTCGATGTTTACCAGGGTGGGTATATATATAGTATAAGAACTATGTTATTCTCGAAAATCGGGGAAGAAAAATTAGGATTGGATTGAGTTCATTGTTTGTTTTTGAATATGTAATATGTTTTTGATGTAATTCTTCTATGATCAAATCATAATCATTTTGAATTGCTGAATGTATACACTTTTGGAGTTTATATTTAAGTATAGAGAATATACCCTCTTGACTAATTATATGGATTGGAAATAGAATTTGGTTTTTTAGTAAGTAAATATTTTTTTAATATTTATTACTTCTGCTTTTGTATTTTTTTAAGTGCTAAGTTTGATTAAACTGCAGAAAAACTCATGAATATGGTCTTCAAATCTCATCCAAGATTTACAAGATTCCTTTGGGACTTTTGTTATTTTGTATATTAATTTAATAATGTATGGGACGACATTAATAAATGTAAACCAGACCTGGGTTGAATCAAGTGATAGAATATCAATCTTGTTGAATTTTATTTGGGTTTCAAAGAAGATCATTTCATTAGTTTTAGATTTTAGAATTCTAATTATATTCTTGTATATAAACGCAGGCTGAGTTTGAAAATTTAATTTAATCCCCAAATTAAATACATAATGTCAGAAAAGAAAACAGGTATTAAAGAATAATTGGAAAATAGAGTTCAGGGAAGTAGAAAAACAGATCAATCAATGAAAGACTTAGATTTTTTATAAATGTAGATAGAATTTAGAGAGAAGAAACTTTCATAACTTATAAGTGATTATTGATTAAATGAAATTTTTAATATGATATATTAGAATCTCTCATTAATATAATAGAATGGGATTAATTCAAAATATGACATTGTTATGGTAAATGAGTTAATGGATTAATAATAACTGAAGGTGAATGGAGACTAAAGAAATTTGATAATTGACACATATAAAATTTTGAAAAAGTGGATTAATATTTCTATTCCTGTAGCCAATCTATTGGACAACAAGAAATAGGAATATTTGAAATATGCCAGATATGTATTTGGATCACCACAGATTTGTTATAAAGTTTTGTTTCTGTTAAGGGAATAACATGGTTTGAATATCTTAATTAGTTTTGTTTCTGTAAAGAAAATGATGTATGGCTTGAATATTTTAATTTAATTTTTAATATGAAATATAAATTTAATGTAAAATTACCTGCATAATACTAATCAAGTCAAATCTATCAGTAGACTCTTATGGATTGCTGTCCTGGAGGCCTCAATAATTTGTAAATTCAAAACTCTTATGTCCTGTTTTTTCTCTCATTTGTTTCTCTTTCACAAAAACAACATTTGTAGTTCTATAAGATGTTTCAGTCAAGTCTCAACTTAGTATAGTACAGAATCGAGTCAAGGAATATCAAAAAGTGAGGGACTACTTATGATCACTTTAATTGAGCATATTAGTTTGCTTATCTTTCTAGATGATTCTTTAGAAGGACTTTTTTTGGCATATTTTTTTGGGTTTTTGGATTTGTTTGTTTGAGACATTTTTAATTTCAACTTTTTAAGTTTTTTTTAAATTGAGTTTAGAATTTCATATTTTTTTTTAGATGTTGAAGTGTTTTCACTAGTTAGTTTGGTCCTAGATTAAGATAGATGTGGTCATTTTAGATCCACTAATGATAACTAATTTTTTTTATATCATTTTGTTTTGTTATCTTTGGCTTTTCTTGTAAAAAATTGTGAGACTTGATGTGCACTGAATTTTTCTATTATTGATTCTGATACTGATAAAATTTTTAATATCACTGAAATTGTATGCACTTTTTTTCTTCTATTAAAACACCTTTTTTAATTTAAAAATTTCTTTTTAAAATTCCTTTACTAATAGCATTAAAGGAATTTAATTAAGCCTTTGAAGAGTTTTGATGTTTTTGTTTCGGAATCAAAATTTCTTTAACTTCTTTTGGGAAAAGTTTATTACAAAAAATCTTTTAGTTTTCTATTTTATACTGTACTTTTTTTTAAAAAAAATGTAAAAAAGATTTAGAAAGAATTTTCTTTTATTTATTTTTATTAGACATTTTGTTTTGAATTAGATTATAGCTATATGTTCATACAGTACTTTCTCTTGATTTTTTTTTTGACTACCTAGAAACCAGTCCCTACTTTGCATGAGAATGGAGTAGTGAAAATTACGCTGCAGAAATATTATTTATTAAGATAATTAAAGTGTTTGTTTTAAAGAGAATTATTACACGATGAGCTCACTATAATATATGGTATTTAGATTTTGCACATATTTTTCTCTGCCAAATGTATTTGCAAGCTAAGAAAAGTCTGTGATTTGTCATTTATTTATTTTTGATTTTTGTTCGTATTCTAGATGAAAATTCAAGATATTGCTATAATATGTGACAATAATAATAATTCAAAATATAATTGATTTTTTTTTTTGTGTGTGTGTGTGATTAAAAATAATGTTAATTATAATATATTTGTATAGGATAATAGCATGGACGTAGAATGTAAGGAAGAGAAAGATGTTCCAATTGAAGAATTACTAGAAAGGATGGAAGAAAGATTGGAATATGCACAAAGTGAACAGAAGAATCTCTTTCTTATTATATTTCAGGTAAATTGCCTCATTACTTTTTATTGATATTTACAGAATTTAATCAAAATTTCACTATTCAGAATATTGAATAAAAATACAATAGTGTAAAATATCGAAGAAAGCATAAGAAGTTCAGTTTACGTTGCAGTCCGTTATTAAAAAATTTTCACATTCAGAATCTTATAGCCAAGACGGGGAAAAGTATATATATTTATAAAGATTGATGGTAATTGTTTTGTCTAATTAGGAAGTTGAACTAAATTAAAAAAAAACAAAACTGTTATATAAACAGCTTTTAGATAATGATTAAATTTTATAAAAATTTAATTATGAATATCTCAGTAATCATTAGCATAGATTTCAGTTTCATCTGTCTTCAAAATTTATTAAATTATGAGTTGTGTTAAAAATTGAAACAAAATGTTTGAATTAGTCAACTTTAAATAACTGATGCTAATTTGATTTTTAGAAGTATGGTAGAGATTATTGTTTTTGTATAAGATTTTTTTCTAACTGTTAGTGCTTAAACAGCATCTTGTATTAAAGTGCATAAATTATTACATTTCTTGTTTATGGTTGCTTGACAAAGTTATGCAAAAGAGTTTATTTACTAATTTCTACCATTCCATTTTGTCTAGTCTACTAAAATAATAAAAAGATGTTTGTATTTATGATATTGATAGAATAGAACAAATATCATTTTTTCAAATAGAAAGAGAGAAGTTGTAATAATTTTTCTTTCAGTATAAAAAAAAAAATCAGAAGAATAAAAAAATGAGCGTTATTATTAAATGGAACGTGAAGAAAGCAGGGCATGATTTAGTTGAAGTCAGAATATACAATCTAGAAATGTAATTAAATTAAAAAAGATGCTAGAATTATCGTTAGAGTAAAATAAATACTAAGAAAATTTAAAAGAATATAGAAAAAGTGGAAGATGATTAGTCGAACATTATATATTGTAACGATCGAAATGAAAGTGAAGATCGAATCTAACCGCAAACTACGATATCTGCTCTACAGGGTGCCATCTAGGCATTTAAACCTAGAAAAATTTATAGAGTAGGCAGATACGCGCTGTTAAGATTCCACTTTATTTAAATATTTAGATCGTTAGCCCAAGCCACTAGCTCAGTGGAACAGCAGAGATTATAAAATATAACTTTATATCTCAAATATAAAAAAAAATAAAAGCCACTGCCAGAAATTAACACATAAAAATATTTATTTACGCACATATAAAATCATTCTAAATTCGAGGAATAAGTTTAACATTTTAGATTTTTATATTAATCTTTAATTTTACATTTAAATAAATTTCAATGAGTTTAATATTTTATTTAGATGGTCCGAGTTTGAATAGACTACATAGATTTGCATTTGAAAAGAAAATATTTTAGCCCTTATTTAACCTTAGGCCAAAAAGTTCGCAGCCAAACTGGCGTCAATCCATCTGATACATTTATGTATTCAATATAGCATGAAAATATGACAACACAAAATACTGTAGAGTTAGAGAAGACATTGTCTCTCCACCAACAGGAATGCTGTATCTATTGGCGAGTAGAACACATAAAACTCCATAGGAATGGATTGCGGTCCTTTGCCGTCTTACAAACCCATCCATAGGCAAACAGAAGGTGTGTGGCGTATATGTGCAATCCTGCCCGTAGCGGATCTCATATTACATCTACTAATTACACAAATATATCCAATCCATTGAGCCAATTCAACTACAAAACGAATAACCTAAGATTACCCTCCCTTAAACTATATATAACTTTACAAATCTATACAGCCATTCACGCCCGACTTAAATTTAACATTTATTATGTTCGCACAGATGAATTTTATAAAATTTGTTTTAAAATGTTGAGTATAGATCGGCTGCACAGATTCCACAGTTAAAAACATTCCAAAATAAACATAACAGATCCAAATACAAAGTCATCGCTAATGTCAATTGCATAGGGAATACAAAAAAAAAACCCACTGGTGTTCATCATAAGACACTGCAGTGACATGATGACTTATATATTCCAATCGACTATGAAACAGCAACATAATTAACCGCTAACGAATCTATGCAATGTCTATACCCAACTTTAAATTTCATGCATTTAAATAATTTATACAATAAGTATTAATACAATAAATAATTTATACAATAAGAAAAAAAATGGAAATGATGTTTATAAACGCAAAACATATAAATTTAAACATTTTCAATTGATTTTAAACTTAAAAGTCAGATATAAGTTCATAAGCTTGAACGAAAGTTCTTAATTATTTTTAAATTTTAGAGTTCATGTCAATAGCTTACAGTAGAAGAAATCACTGCTCTTGATGTAAATTTCCACGGAGTCTTTATTTGAAAACCCGGTCAGATGTTCCGGAGGTAGCATTAGCTGGTTCATTTTGGTATCACAGTCAGTTCATTTTTTAAAATAGAGAGAGAGTGTGATATGTGCGTCCTATCACCGACCCTCAAAAACAAACCGGAAAAACTGACTGGAACTCAATATTTTTCTTTTTATAGTCCTCCTAAGGATTCCATGAACAAAAACGTCACTGTTCATTTTTTTCGTTATGGTCCAGGCCTTTATTTGCTTCCATTGGTCAAGCTAATTCTTTATTCCTTGTCTAATTTTGATCTGACTTTTTAATTACACAGCTTTTGGATAATTAATAAACAATCATTTCCATTTGCAAAAATATTTTATGTTTAAGTCTTGTATACTTATTTATTTGTTTTTTTAAAAAAAAATATTTTTAAAGTTTTGAATCTGTGCGAATATATACGTTTAACAAACATTTTAATTTTAGCGTTTAGTTTTTTTTTTTAATAGATTTTATTTTTATTTGCGAACTTTAAGATTTTATTTTAAATTAATGTAACGACATATTTATATATCGTTACAATATATCTCTTCAAGATAATGATTCAAACATTTGCAATCTTAAGGATTTGAACAAAACAAAATGCTTGACAAAATCTTGATCTTATTATATGTCGAACCAAACAAATATTCATGTTTTCTTTATTGGCGTAACCCAATAATACTTTGAGATGATTCAAATGAACTTCTATATCAATCGTTTGCAAGTATAGATTAATAAAGCTACCTTTGCAGGAGATCAACATGATTGAAAAACATAAATGTTAGCATATAAAATAAAAGAACCTGACTACTTTATGAATTTTTGTTTTTGGCAGTCCAAATAGCATTTTTCTGCATAAAATAATTTATTTACCTATGGGAAGATTTTAATTTTTTATATTTAAGGATTGCAAAATTAACAGAATTGAATTATTATCAATTCAAATTTTCTTCTAAGAAGATAGGAGCTTATCTGGATTCTCTAAATATGATGAAGGTAAATTCTCTTTGATTTTTGGGATTACTTTAAAAGTTATTAAGAAACTTAATATATATTGTACCATTTATTTATATATGGTACAAATATATTGGCATTTGGTAATATTTAAAAAAGATAAAAAAAGTAAAATTTAAAGACTGTTCAAAAGATACAATTTAGTTTTCCTTTTTTTTTTTTAGTTAGCATGATTTATTTTTAGATAACGTAGAATGAAAGTTATTTTTGTTTCGAATTATCTATTTAATTTAGTTAAAGTTAAAATTGGAAAGAATGTAAGTGAATACAGATTGTTTATCCAGATAAATAAAAGAAAGACATTATGGTGGAAATATTTTATAAAAAAGAGACTTTGCAACTAAAAAATAATAATAATTGTACAAGATTACAAAACTTGCCTTATAATAAAACAAAAGATAAGAACATATGCACTGAAATTTGAAAACTGGTAGAGACTATAAAAAGAGGAAAATATCTTTAAGCCAAGCCTTGTCTGTTTTTTCTTTTGGCTGATCCTGGATCATGAAGAATCCAGGACCACTCTATGCTGAACTACACCTTTCGCCATAAAGAGATCACTCCAAAAAGCTTTCGAGCCCAGTCTTACTTTGAACCAAAAACATCAAACTAAATTTACGAGCTCTTTCATCCCAAGAAAACCATGTATGGAATGATCTACGATCTACCTAGATCCAAGAACTTACCGGTAAGCTACTATTATTTATACCAGATTTGTGACTAAATTAAGTGTTTGCAAACTAACTTTAACTATGAAGCTTCAAGTACCAATAGAGACATTCGCTGTTTTATTATTCAAAGTACTTGTGTTTACTTAAAGAAGAGAATGAGAATATGAACTATTTATGTTCTTTCCAATTTATTAGTAATTCGTAATTTATCGTTTAAATATTTTAAATGGTTTTAATAAAATATTTATCATTAATATAACACTTTCTTTGTGTGTTTGTAATATTAGTTTATTAGATTTATTATTAAATAATTGCGTGAGAAACATATAAATTACCTTTTCCAATAAGCTTGTGTAATAAAATTCCTAAAGAAAAATTCATACAAAAGCGTTAAGTGATTACAAAACGTATTTCCCGATCTTTTTACTTATTGCTTTGAAATTTGTGATGCGAATTAGCAGGTTTTAAACCCTGGTATCCTCTTTTTTAAATAAAAAAGTGATTCCGCAGGCAATCCGCATCACAATCTAATATTAGGTCAGTTAATCAGGAAATATAACTATATTCCTGAAATATTCAAACTTATAAATGAACTGAATATTCTTTTTCTATAGTTTGATTAATTTGCACTTTGTAGTGTGTAGAATAGAAGGCCTAAACCAAAACATAAAACCCACTGTGAGCATTACAATATATATTTTATAAGTTTATGCACTCACATTGCAATTTGCTGTATTATCATTAAAGATAAATAATCATTAAAAATACAGTTATTTTATTTTTCTACTTTTTTTTTTTTAACTGCATACTTCAAAAAGTGGGGGTGGAGGTGGGGGTGATTGAGAATGTTTTACTATGTTTATTATTTGAATGATTGTGTACGCTCATTTATTAAAATATTCATATAAAATTTTATAAGCGTAGTAAGAAATATCTTAACAAATTCTTAAAAAATTTCATTCTTATAATTAAATAAATATATTAAATACTCCTTTTTCAAAATGTTATTTATTTTCTGAATCAGTATATAATGTGAGAAAGTACTGAAAAGTCCCGGCGAGTTATATATGTAAACTAATTCAATAGCTGTAAAATGAGCCCCATATCGCTTGCTGGGGGGGGGGGGTCAGTACTTCTACATTATTTCATCTAATTCAGCCTATTAAAAAATATATTTCACTCATTATATGTAAATAATAATTAAAAAATTCAACATTTTGATATTTATTTATAGTTTATCAAGATAATATTATTATCAATCTGAAAAAATTCTAAATACATATAAAGTATATCCTTTACATGCATATAATGTATTTAAAAGCATTCTGTAATATTTTATATATTATCTCTTCAGTAATTCAAAAATATTAAAATGAAATAATTTTTTTATATAATATTTGTGAATATTTATCTTACTTTTTTTTTCCCCATATGTCATAGCATCGGTCGGGAGGTGAACCCGCAATAACCGTCTGCAACCAACTGCTTGCTTGCAAGACGGCTGTGCTGACTTCTCGGCTAACAACGCTTGACTAAAATATTATTGTCATGGATAGATTTTTTCATATGTCATAGCATCGGCTGGGAGGCGAACCTGCAACAACCGTCTGCAACCAACTACCTGGTTGCAAGGCAGCTGCGCTAACCTCTCAGTCTTACTTTTTATAAAATGTCTTCTCACTCTTTTTATTTTACTTTTGTAAAAATAACTTGAGTTTTAAATTAACCTAATAAAATAAAAAGGAGAAGAGAATTGAAAAATTAATTTATGAGAATAAATTTTATAAAGAATAAGCTACAGATTAGCAGATAATATATAAAAAGTTTATTTCATTTTTATATTTTTTAATTGTGAACAATCAATTTTACATTTATAATATTGAAAAGGAATAATGTAGAAAATATTTCTAGATGACTTTATGAAATTATATGAATGTATGTACTTTATATATATTTCAAATGCAAATAATTGTGATTATGGCGAACTTCACCGAAAGTGCATTTAGCATTAGATTATAAACAAAAAAGAAACCACTTTGTTACGCAGATGAACAAGTGTTTGCAAATTTGAATTACAAATATAAATGAAGGGAAAAATCAATATTTATATATATTTCTATTTTTTTTTTTAGATTGATGCTATTATTATTCTATCATATGACTTTAACTTATATATTGTTGTTTAGCAGTATATATTTTTCTTTTACCACTATTTTCTTATCCAATGCTCTTAGACTAGTTTTAAGTTTATGGCTTTCATCAGTGAGGAATTTTGGATTTTAGAATAATGCACCTGTACTTTTAGGAGGTGGTGAGAGAAAAATGTAATATTATTATTGATAAAGATTATAAATAAAACGTAGTCGTTGGGTTTTTAACATTTACATGTATTGATTCAAAAAACTAGAGTTTTCTTTAATATATTCATTTAAAATTTTGTAACAATTGGAAATTATTTTTAAGTTTACCAATTCTCATTCATCTTTTTTAATGCATTCTAGCGCTTTATTATTATTTTGACTGAACATTTAGCAAGATGTGAATCTGAAGGAATTGATTATAATACTTTGTGGTATCGCTGGGCTATTGGAAGATTACAGCAGATTTTTTTAATAGTATGTTTAATTTTTGATTATTTTTTTAGTATTATAAGATGAAACATATTATTGTAACTCTTTTTTTTAAAAAAATATATTTATATTGTAACGGACCGTAAAATGTACCGGGAGTCTACAGGGTAAGATATTTAATTAATTGATGCCCCAAATGTTTGGGTTGCCAAAATATGTAACGGACTGTAAAACCCTTTTAGAATAGTATACCCAGAGCCTTCTCTACTTACAGGTCCTATTACTACTCGGGGTTCTAACTCAGTGTAGACATTTGCCTTTAACTCTGCTCAAGGATGGAATTAAATAGGATGGCAATAATGTGACCTCTATATAGATCCTTAATGGCTATTGCTAATAATAAATTAAAAATCTGTATGCATGTATAATAGCTATTCTGGTGAGTGAAGTATGAATGATGCTTGACAATCTAGAGACCAGAGAAACAAAGGTTTTAACTTCAAACAATAAATATTTATTGACAGATCATGCTTATAGTTATAATATTTATAAATCAACAGAATATATACATGATTATTATAAAACATTAATTTATCTCTACAATAGCTGTAATTTAAATATTAAAATATAGGTTGAAATAAGAATTATAAAACTTAGTGCATAATTTACAATAATGTATTAATTATTTTAAATATAAAATTATATTACTAATGTACGATTATCATTCTGTTTATGTCCTTTAAATGTACCTCAAGGTTATGTCCATGAATTGCTAATTTGTGTTTTGTATAGTTAAGAAAATATTATATATATTTACTTATTAATTAGTTTGATTTTAATGTATTAATTATCTAATAAATGTAAATATTTAAAATTTTACCTTTTGTTTCAGTCATTGTCCAGTTTAATTTAAACCTTCCATTATGATAATATTTTATTTACAAACATATATAATATATTGATGTATAGTTTGAGTTGTGCATCTCTCTCACCCTATAAAAATCTAAGCAAATGGGTTCTTTTGTTTTTTTAAAAAAAATATTTGCTACACTTGAATAAAAGAGTGAGAAAAATTCACAACCCAACTCTCAGTATACATTTAAAAAAAAAAAAAATTTGAAACATAAAATATAATGAAATTTTGGAATTCCTTAAAACAATAGCACATTAAATTTTCAAGAGCAGCTTCTGTATTCTTAGCAGATAATGTCTTTCTTTCCTTCATGTATATTAAATCATGTTGACGTTCTAAGCATTACAATTCCCATGACGAAATTGAATTCCTCGGCGTTTGATTTTAAAGCCATGCATTTCCATTCCATAACAAGATCTTTCTACGTTGATTTAAACAATATATACCAATAAATATGATCCTCCATCACACGTCAATGACACCAAGAGGATAGAAAAATCCCCTGACACTCAATTAGCAAAAGTGCATTGTTAGATTTTATTTACACAATATAAATTATTAAATATGAATCCTTTTCCAAAGCTTACGTTATATTATAAGGCGAACGCTATTTCTATGTAGTTTTATTTATATATGTATGAAACGCATGATAAAGATTTTACTTTAAAAATAATGTTAATAAAGTTCTATTTCATCATTAGTTGATTTTATTTTATCCCAGAAACATTTGATAGCAATTATATTTTTTAACAATGTTAAATAACTATGATGCTCTTAGCATTTATTTGAACGAACGAAAGTTCATCAATTAAATAATGTTTTTTTTTCCTTTTAAAACATTTTACACTTATCAATAATAAAATTCCAAATATTAAATAGTTTAATATTAATAAAGAAAGGAAATCCTAATAACTAACATAATAATTAAAATATTCTTTACAACTTTACTTTCATGCACTTCAGTTGAACAAGAAAAACCAACAACAACTAAAAAAAAAATCTGTTGCTTAGATATTTTTCCACGTTCCCAAAATCAACAAAGGTTTACTCTTTTTTTCCTCTTTTAAACAAAAGAAACGTGGTTACTAGAATTTAATGTTAAATATTCCCTTTTTTATTTTGTCACGTCATGATTTAAAATCTACATTCATGTATATATATGTGTATATGTATATATTTTATTTTACATTTAATAAAAAAAAAATAAATGTGTTCATTCCTTCATGAATGTATGGTTATATTTGTGTATATATATATGTGTATATGTCTCCAAATATCTAAAAATTAGGTTTTAGAAGTTGGCTGCCTATTTAATCTTTATACATTTTTATCCTAAAACATCAGTTACTTATTATTATTTTTTTACAAGAATTGGACATCACCTTACATTTCCCCTACCCTTAGAAGGTTAAAATTTAGACCATTGTCAAAATTTTAGCACCTAAACAAAGGTTTGGATGGTTATTGTGTTGGATAATTTTATTCTTTTTAAATAGGGAGAGTTCTAATGCTGTCGTACTTATTTTAATTTACCCATCAATATACATTTGCTTTTTTTTATATTACTCATTTCGGTTAGACTCCTATCCTTATCTCTTTCATCTTAACATTGAATTACTGTCATCATTAACATTGTTTCTATTATCTTTTCTAGAATTACTAACTATATGATGGTTGAATAGTCTGAATTTAACTGGTTAAGTGTCTCTGTTCCAGAAGGCACATATTTGAGTTTGTCAGCCTATATCCTGCTCCCTAGGAGTCTAATTGGATTTTTATAAGGTCTGAACAAAATATGGGATTCCCACATTCTATGGGTCAATTCCCACATCTCAGCCAATTCTAAGATACCTCATGAAAATGTTTCAACATTAATTTGAGTGCATCCTCATCACATCTACCTACTCTAGCTATTTACTCACGAACAATGCTGTCTTTCTCATTACAATACACTTGCATATACCCATTTACATTTTTTTTATAAACTTCACTTTCATCTACTTTAATCATGGTCATCTGTTTACAAATAACTAAGCTTCTGTACATGGCAGTGCTTGACAACCACTGTATGGCTTTAATATCCGAGCATTATAAGTTCCTTTTATCTCTCCATCAATATTTAACCAAAATAAATTTGGGCCAGCTTGTTTCACAATAGCATATGGTCCAGCATATTGTTGACAAAATTTATGATAAACATTATCCATTGGTTTACTTGGGCTATGTGTTTTCACAAAAACCTTGTCTCCAATCTTAAAGTGATGTCTGCTTTCCTTTCCCTTCTTATTTCTAAAATTGGATTTATTAATTAACTGTTGTCGAGCCATTTGAATTTTAGTTTCTATGTCATAGTGATGACATTCAATTGGAGGTTGGTATTTCACAAATAATGAAGGAATAGGTTGGTTAAAATGTAGTTGGATGGGTGCGAATCCAGTAGATTCATTTGCACCCCAATTTATGTAATTCACTACCCGTTCTGTCTGCTTCACCCACTCCCTATTGTTTTTATAAGATTTAATAGTCAAAAGTAAACTTAACATTTTTTTTTTATATACATATATATTCACTTAACATTATTTACAGGGTTCAATCATTAAGAAAGTCCATTTTTTATGTTCCAGGGTTGCAATCATGAAGTCTGTCCCTTAATTTGTGCCTTTCTCTTTTTAAGGACTTTCCATAAATGTGAAGGGACCTTCATAAGTGTTGCAAAGCTTATGGAATCTGGGACCTTTCTGTTTCTTTGTAGGGAGTATAGTTGACTCCAATAACTCCAGTAACATCTGGCAACTGTCTATGACTTGGTCATCTTCCTGGTTATGAAGAGACTTGTTGTGCCATAATACACATTCAAGATGAACAAGTGTATCGACTTCATTTGTCCTTTCAAAGTTGGCTTCAATAATGGAACAATTTTCTTTTGTGAAAAGCCTTTGAGCATATAATAGCCTTTCTTGGATTTTGCTACTATGTTCATGGACCTTGTATTTAGAACAAACTTTATGTTCTGAACATCGAATGCTCACATTAACTTGTTCTGCTTGATCATCTAACATATTCATTTTCATACTCTTCATGGGAAGGATTGAATCAGCATCATCCCAAAATGTTTTTGGGATTGCTCCTTCCAACTTAAAATTGGTGGAATGATTTTCTATCATGTCTTCAAGTACTTGCTGAGTCCATGTAGCAGGACATTCATGTACAAGAGAAGTTCCCATAGTAACAGAATATTTAGTACTTCGATTGGATTCAAAAATAAAACTAGATGTTTTTTTTATATCATTAATATCACAGCTCATACTATCTACTCTATTATTAATATCATAAATTTTAGATTCTATCCTATCTATATTTTCTTTTATACACATTACCTTTGCTTCCAAATTACTATTTATTTGGATCTCCAAATCATCGATATCAGTTTTAGTTACCATAGTAAACTTTATATCCTCTATCTTAGTAGATTCCTGGGCTTCGTGAACTTCCTTAACTTTATTCTCAATTTGAGTGGTAATACTTTCCTTAAATTCAGTATACTGCTCTTGACACTGCAAGTTCACTTCATCTATATTTATTCTCACTTCTTCTACATTTCGCTTTAATTCCATACTACTGTTATGCACTTCATTCATCTCTGAAGATAACTGCTCCATGGCTGTAGAAACTTTCATTTCAATGCCACTAATTATTTTCTTAACCTCCTCATCCAATTTGTCAATATCAGCCTTAGTTACCATGTTGCTTATTTCAGCCTTGATTGTATCTATCTGACCACTCATGCTATCCATCCGACCATTCATGTCAGCCTTGACTATATCTATCTGACCACTTATGCTATCCATCCGACCATTCATGTCAGCCTTGACTATATTTATCTGACCACTTATGCTATCCATCCGACCATTCATATTGCTTATATCAGCCTTGGTTGCCATATTATCCATTCGATCCAATAATGTTTGGAGCATCTGCATCATGGCTCCACTATTTTCTGTAACCTGTATTAGTCCAATTCCAGGTGATTGAGCAGACGGTTCATTAGAGCAGTGTTTCCCAACTTTTTTTGGCTCGCGTACCACTTGGTATTACATCACGCTAAATTGTACCACTTCGTAAAAATGATTGTATTTCGTGAAATTTGTTATCACATAATGAGACAAATTACATTGAAACACGCCTAAACTTCACGCCGGATTATAAACTCACTGAAATTATAAACTCACTGTAGCATATATATATATATATGTATGTGTTTCTTCAAAGTTTCATATTTATCTACTATTTTGTCATATTTCGTTTACTAATAAATGGTTTTAATAAAAACACAAAATTATAAAAAACCAATTAATATATTTTCTTATCATAATCAAATATTTTTATAAAATAAATTTAATGAGATCCTTGTGCTTGTTTTGAAGAACATAATTTTTTGAAATTTGGTTCAAAAGATGCGTTCAATCTGTTTCGATATTTATTTTTTAAAAAAATATATGAAGAAAAAGCTTTCTACTAATTCCTACTAATAAATGGTAATATTAATTTAAGAGCGTTCTCAGAAAGCTGTTCATATTCTTTAATGTTTAACCAAAAATTAATTAGATTGTGTCGTTTGAATTCTACTTGTCAAGTTCTGTCACATGATAATTCTATTAAATTTTTATTTATCCTTTATTGATAATGATGTAGCTTTTTCTAAATTTTCTTCACAGAAGGGGTTTGAAATCCAATTATCATTTGTGTTTTCGGGTTTTGGAAAATATTCCATGAAAGACCATTTTAAAATCCTGTTAAATGTGCTATTATATTTTCTCGTATATCTTGAGACAGACTAACCTTATTTTCAAACAAAAAAATATGTAGAGTTTTGAATACTTCCGATTGATTGTTTTCGACGCACTGTTTCCAAAAATCTAATTTCTTAATCATACTTTCAATTTTATCATTAACATTAAAGATCGTTATCGACTGTACATATTAACAACTTTACTGTATAATATTATTAATTAAAATAATTTTTATGAATTATAGGAAAAAACATTTCTATGATATTTTTATGATTTAATTTTTTTTATGACCGCCATTATTGATTATTTTTAGTGTACCACCAACCAGCAACTCGCGTACCACACCACAGGTTGGGAAACACTGCATTAGAGTCTCCTTGAATTTGAGATATCATTTGTTTTTCCTCTTGCATTGAGAAAGAATGCTCAGCTCCAACCATTGACCCCCCAGACATATTCATGTCTACTGATCCTACTTGTTCCATATTAGGATCATGCTCAGCTTCATTGCCACTAACATCCTGTGGCTTTACATATAATTCCTTACTCATACTTGACAAATATCTCCCACTTCTGAGAAACATACAAAATAAACTAACACTTTTCTTTAAAATATCTACTCTATGGCAAAATTATTTCTTTTTATATAATGATCTATAATATGTCATAGGATCTTCTACCAACTTGTGTCATCTCATGTGATTTTGGTTACCTTAAGTATCATTGGTATTAATGCTGGTTTTATATATTTTTTCCTTATCTGCTTCATTTGCCTACTCTTATTAGATTCTTGATCATCTATTTAGTTTTGGTCTCTATTTATCAATTCATACCTTCACTCAGAGTTATTTGAACTTATTGTTTATTGACTAAATTAACTATACCACTAAGTTGCCACACCATTTAATCCATAGGGTTATGTAATTTATAGTTTATTAACTGACTAACTAAAATATGATAAATCAGGTTATACTAAAATTATGGACAATTTCTCATAAATTCAATTTATGTCACACTAAAAATATACAGTAACATATGATAGACCCAACTCTTTAAAGCTCAACACATTGTGTATCACAATATAATAGACAAAACTTTTCACATGCAGTGAATCTAAGTATTCAAGCTTACCACATTGCATGCCAAAATGTAACAGACTACCAACTAGAATGAATTTAATAATTGGCTATTATGAATGCGACATGATAATCAACTTTCATTAAGTCTATATATGCCAGTGTACAGGCTTCACTGTTGATGGTGTCAAAAATGTAACAGCATGTAGTTTGTATCTGTGGTGAACTTACATTTTCAGGCCCAAAACGTTGCGCGCCAAAATATGTAATGGCCCAAAACGTTGCGCGCCAAAATATGTAACGGACCGTAAAATGTACCGGGAGTCTACAGGGTAAGATATTTAATTAATTGATGCCCCAAATATTTGGGTTGCCAAAATATGTAACGGACTGTAAAACCCTTTTAGGATAGTATACCCAGAGCCTTCTCTACTTACAGGTCCTATTACTACTCGGGGTTCTAACTCAGTATAGACATTTGCCTTTAACTCTGCTCAAGGATGGAATTAAATAGGATGGCAATAATGTGACCTCTATATAGATCCTTAATGGCTATTGCCAATAATAAATTAAAAATATGTATGCATGTATAATAGCTTTTCTGGTGAGTGAAGTATGAATGATGCTTGACAATCTAGAGACCAGAGAAACAAAGGCTTTAACTTCAAACAATAAATATTTATTGACAGATCATGCTTATAGTTATAATATTTATAAATCAACAGAATATATTATACATGATTATTATAAAACATTAATTTATCTCTACAACAATAAGACTAGCTGTAATTTAAATATTAAAATATAGGTTGAAATAAGAATTATAAAACTTAGTGCATAATTTACAATAATGTATTAATTATTTTAAATATAAAATTATATTACTAATGTACGATTATCATTCTGTTTATGTCCTTTAAATGTACCTCAAGGTTATGTCCATGAATTGCTAATTTGTATTTTGTATAGTTAAGAAAATATTATATATATTTACTTATTAATTAGTTTGATTTTAATGTATTAATTATCTAATAAATGTAAATATTTAAAATCTTACCTTTTGTTTCAGTCATTGTCCAGTTTAATTTAAACCTTCCATTATGATAATATTTTATTTACAAACATATATAATATATTGATGTATAGTTTGAGTTGTGCATCTCTCTCACCCTATAAAAATCTAAACAAATGGGTTCTTTTGTTTTTTTTTTAAAAAAAATGTTTGCTACACTTGAATAAAAGAGTGAGAAAAATTCACAACCCAACTCTCAGTATACATTTAAAAAAAAAAAAAAATATTTGAAACATAAAATATAATGAAATTTTGGAATTCCTTAAAACAATAGCACATTAAATTTTCAAGAGCAGCTTCTGTATTCTTAGCAGATAATGTCTTTCTTTCCTTCATGTATATTAAATCATGTTGACGTTCTAAGCATTACAATTCCCATGACGAAATTGAATTCCTCGGCGTTTGATTTTAAAGCCATGCATTTCCATTCCATAACAAGATCTTTCCACGTTGATTTAAACAATATATACCAATAAATATGATCCTCCATCACACGTCAACGACACCAAGAGGATAGAAAAATCCCCTGACACTCAATTAGCAAAAGTGCATTGTTAGATTTTATTTACACAATATAAATTATTAAATATGAATCCTTTTCCAAAGCTTACGTTATATTATAAGGCGAACGCTATTTCTATGTAGTTTTATTTATATATGTATGAAACGCATGATAAAGATTTTACTTTAAAAATAATGTTAATAAAGTTCTATTTTATCATTAGTTGATTTTATTTTATCCCAGAAACATTTGATAGCAATTATATTTTTTAACAATGTTAAATAACTATGATGCTCTTAGCATTTATTTGAACGAACGAAAGTTCATCAATTAAATAATGTTTTTTTTTCCTTTTAAAACATTTTACACTTATCAATAATAAAATTCCAAATATTAAATAGTTTAATATTAATAAAGAAAGGAAATCCTAATAACTAACATAATAATTAAAATATTCTTAACAACTTTACTTTCATGCACTTCAGTTGAACAAGAAAAACCAACAACAACTAAAAAAAAAATCTGTTGCTTAGATATTTTTCCACGTTCCCAAAATCAACAAAGGTTTACTTGTTTTTTCCTCTTTTAAACAAAAGAAACGTGGTTACTAGAATTTAATGTTAAATATTCCCTTTTTTATTTTGTCACGTCATGATTTAAAATCTACATTCATGTATATATATGTGTATATGTATATATTTTATTTTACATTTAATAAAAAAAAAAAAAAAATGTTCATTCCTTCATGAATGTATGGTTATATTTGTGTATATATATATATGTGTATATGTCTCCAAATATCTAAAAATTAGGTTTTAGAAGTTGGCTGCCTATTTAATCTTTATACATTTTTATCCTAAAACATCAGTTACTTATTATTATTTTTTTACAAGAATTGGACATCACTTACAATATGGACGTTTTGTTAGATGCAAAATATATTCAGAATCTAAAGTCATTTTATGTTTTTTTCTGTTATTAGGAAAGAGTGTGTACTAACAGAAAAAGGAAAATTTATGCTGTTTTCTTTTTTTAGTGCAATGTTTTAAAATAAAAATATTCACATAGACTCTAGGCAGTCAAAAAATGTATTACTATCATTTTCAATCCACTGTAGAATCCAGTAATTTCTTATTTAGAACATTTCCATATCCTATACTTGCCTTTTTATAATATCTTACAATCCAGTTTAGACGTCAACCATCCATCTATTGTCATCTTATATTGCAACATATTTAGCCCATTTTCATTTTCCGCCACGTAATTTTTTCAGGGGTTTCAGTATTTGTTTGTTCTGTCATTTATATTTTGTCGTTGATTCTTCTTATTTCTTATATACATTTTTTAAAGCTGTATCTGTGTGATATGAAATCTCTGTAATGCTGTTAAGTGTCCACATTTAGATCCACATGAAAGAAGAGGTAAAGCACATCTACTAAAAACTGCTTTTCAACTACACGAGTTTCTTTTAATATTAAATTATTCCTGCCAATAGTACTCAATTCAGTTTTAATTCTGTCATTACTTTCAATACTTTATATTTATTAATATTCTGATCAAGATCTTTATAATTGTTACCTTTTGTAATTCATTATTCCTGAACATTATTTTAATCTTTTAATCATTTATCTGTAGTACTTCTGTCTAGCTCTTATCTGATATTTTTTTTTAACATTTCTTGAAGTGTTATTTGCAAAAAACAATCACATAATCTGTAAAATCTAAATGATTTGAGTAATCACATTTATTTTAATTCCCATAGCTTCCATTTTAATCCACAAAATACTTTATGTAACAATTTGGGAGATATGTAACCACTCCTTTGTACTCTTATCATTATTAATCTTCTTAGTGTTATTTTGTAATCTAATCATCACTCAAGCATTTTGATAATTATACTTCATTATTTGACAATAAATTAGGTTTATATCTTGATATTCTAAAGCTTTAATTACAGAAATATTTGTAGCCTTTTCACTCATTGGACTTTTCTATAACTTCTCATAATATTTGAATGTGATCTATTTTGCTAAAACACTTGTAAATCTAGTTTATTTTTTTGATGGTTCAGAATCCAAAGTTTGCTATAGATGAGTTGTAATTATCTTAGTAGATTTTGTATAAAACTCATAGATCTGTAATTTCTAGTATCTTTTTTATTACCTTTCTTAAATATCAATATTATTACAGCATTTTTCCAATCGCTTTGCCAATAATTTTTTTATTTCTTCACTGACTTCTTTTAAAGTATCATTAATAATTCCATCATTTCCTGGAGCATTGTCTTCTTTATAGATTTAATTGCATATCTCATCTCATCATGTAAAATACTTGTAAATTTATATATATAAATTGCAGAAAATAGTTTGTTTTCTTGTTCTTTATATCATATAATTTTTTTTTATAGAACTCTTCAACACATTTCATGATATAATAATCAATCTAAATAAAATTGAAACAAACAACGAATTATAATTATTTAATTATCAACCTGGCTTTCATCTCTTATCGAGACCTTTTCAAGATATAAAGTTTTATACATCATATGACTTATTAATTACTTACTCCACCTACTAGACATTACTTCACCTTCAACAATATAATTAACATTATACATATAAATGTATAAATAAATGACAAAAAATAATAACTTTAAAACTATATAAATACATATACATATGTTTTAATAGTTCGAAACGGTCTCGATAAGAGATGAAAGCCAGGTTGATAATTAAATAATTGTAAATATAATTCGTTGTTTGTTTCAATTTTATTTAGATTGATTATTATATTAAGTATATATTAATAACAACATTGTGGACAAATAATTATATTTTTTATTGGATATTTGACCATTGTATACATTTCATGATGGCATCTCTCTTTTTAGTAATAATTCTGTCTTCTCTTTATTGTTGAATCAATTCAATACCAAGATGTTTTAATTTTTTTGACTTATTCTCTTCTATAGCTTTCCTTGCATATTATATTTTCTTATATCATTATTAAGTTTTTTTCATATTTGATAAAATTCTAGATATTCTTAATGAATTATTTTCTAAAAAAGTTTTGTATTACTTCATTTCTTCATTGTCATCTCAGTAGAAAATTTATGGATAAATTGCCGCTTTTTTGTCTTATCTATCAGTTTTTAGTAGTTCTTTATCTTTTTATTGATGAACCATCTTCAGAGTCTATTAATATTTTAAAATTATTTGCAAGTTTTAATTTGAATTTATTGGGGTATTTCTGAAGGTTAGGAATATCATTAAGAATGACTTTCTTAATAGTTTTCATCTCTAGTTCTCCATTAATATGTATATTAATCTCATTAATTGATGATTACTTTCTGTGTTGAGTCTATTAAGAACACCACAGTCTTGAAATATATATTTTCTGTTAGTCAAAATATAATCCAATTTTACTGTACTTTTGGACGTTTCCATGTCTATTTAACATTTTTCTCAAAGAAAGAATTCATAATGTATAATTTTTCTTTTTCGGTGAACTTCACAATTCTCTGTCTTCTCTCATTTTTATTACTACAACCAAATTTACACACAGTACTTTCATTTTTTAATGATTTATTAATTTTAGCATTAGAAATCTTCTATGATAATTTTAAAAGGGTCTGATCAAAAACATTTTGTACACTTATATAAAAATTTTCTCTTTCATCATCTTAATGATAACTAGTTGGGGCATAAGCCTTAATTATCTACGCTTGGTAATTTCCATTAATTTGAATAACTCATCTTTCCAGTCTGTCTGATATTTCATCAATCTCTATAATGTTGTTCTTCCGCATTTTATTTATAATGATTCCCATTCCACTTGTGCTTTTGTAATGAAGTACATGTTCACTTTTTAAATGGTCTCTTCAGGTTTTCTTTTACATTCATAAAGTCCAACAATGTTCTATTTAATATTAGAGAATTCTTCCAATTTTTGTTTCACTTGAAAATGATTTTCAGTTTGTAGATACCTAAATAAAAGTTTGTCCTTGAATATCTGCCTAGAGCTCTGCAATAAAAGAAATAATTGTTTTACCGTTATGATTGTAAATATCTTTTTTTTAAAAAAAATCACATATATATTCTTTTTGCTTTCAAAAAAACTCAACTGTTATTTCAATTAAAAACTAGCAAGCAACTGAAAAGATAAATTATGTTTCTTGATAGTAAACTTAAAGGTAAGAAGTCAATAAACGCATTTTGATGGCTGATATGTGTTGGTACTTAGCCATTCTGCAATGAGAAAAACATAGTGAATGAACATTAGGAATTTTCTCTGCTTGGTTCCTTTAAGGCCTCAAAGAATCTTTTTTCAATTAAACAGCAAACTCCTTTCTGCAAACACTGTTATTACTCCAAAATCTCACTTTTTATTATATTACACCTTCTCTCTAAATGAAGTATAACTGTTGAAAAAAAGTTAATTGGCCATTCTTCTGAATAACAAAAACATTACAAAGATAAACTATTTCATTTCAATATTTAGCCAGTCTTCAAATATAGTGGTTACAATCCAATCTTCCATTATTACATAATCTATTTTATACTTTATTTAGCTTTGTTTTTTCTATTAACATGGTTATTATTTCCATTATCTAAAATTTTCAATATATCTTCTCTACTAATGGTTTGCAGTTCTTTTATTCATTTTATTTTCTTTTGTTCATCCAAAGTATTCTATTCTATTATAAATAAAGTAGAAATTTCTTTTGTCTTTGAAATTTTCTGTCTCACTATAATCTTCTACCAACATTTATCTAACTTTTATACCTCAATTGATTACTATGTTTCCCTGAAAATAAGACCTAATCAGAAAATAAGCCCTAGCATGGTTTTTCAGGATGCTAATAAGCCCTACCCCAAATAAAAACCCTAGTTAAGATTGCCTCATTGAATCACATGACGGACATATTGAATTATAAAGTAATGAATGTATAGATAGATACAAATGTAGAATTTTACTTGAATAAGTGTTACTCAGAATTATTTTGCAGGCAGATTCATAACTAATCGTTTTAATAAACTTACAAATAAATTTTACTTTGCATTTATCAATGCTTATTCATTCAGTCTGATATAAAATTCCTTTTTCATCTGATCTCCAACTGTATATATTGTAAATAAATCAACATTAACATATGAAAAGCTGAAACTTATAATTAATGGTGATCTTAGTTCACAAATTAATGATATTTGGGTGGTTGGTTGAGTGAGGATGGAAGAAGTGAAGCTGACGTTAAAAGAAGAAGAGCATTGGCAAAGGTGACATTTGTAAAAAGAAAGAAGATATTTTGTGGACTTATGGAAAGAGAATTAAGGAAGAGATTAATTAAATGTTATGTGTGGAGTGTGTTAATGTATGGTTGTGAGACATGGACATTGAGTAATAGAATTAAGAAATGATTGGAAGCTTTTGAGATGTGGACATGGAGAAAAATCTGTTGGATGAATAAAATAACAAATGAAGAAGTTTTGAAAAGTTAATGAGGAAAGAAGATTGATTGAAAATATCAGAGAGAGAAAGAGAACCTGGATTGGACATATATTAAGAAGAGATTATAGTTTAATGAAAGATGTTTTCGAGGGAATGGTGAGTGGAAATAAAAAGAAAGGAAGGAAGAGATTGACATTATTGGATGATATAAGAGATGGAAAAGCTTATGTGGAATTGAGGAAATGGGCAAGAAAGAGAATGGAATGGAAGAATGGATGAACTGATGTAGTGACTACTCTCTGGACCTGTCTATTGGACAGACTACTATTGATTACTAATTTAACAGAATGTAAATAACTTTTTAATATTCTCGTATTGAACAAAAATGTTCTGAAGCAAAAATTAATATAAGACCTGGTCTTTTTTTTTTATTGGGAATATATATATTCTTTTCATTTTTTATCCAATGAAAGTATCTGTTCTTGATTAATAATTGCAAAAGATTTTCCACTCAAACTTTTAAAATAAGATACAAAAATTAAAAAATAATACTATCTGCTTTATGAGTTATCTTTTAAAATAGTAAAATATTATTATTTTTTTATCTTTATGTCGAATCACAATTCATCTGTGAGTAATATGATAATGTAGAATGTGTTTGCCTTCTCCAAAAGGACAATTATGTAGCAAACATTTTTGCATAATTCAAATTAAATCTGAAGTTAATTTTATTTAATCAATAAATAGAAAGCATAGTAATTGTTAGGATTTCTCATG
The DNA here is from genome assembly GCA_028023455.1 of Epiperipatus broadwayi. Lineage (NCBI taxonomy): Eukaryota > Metazoa > Onychophora > Udeonychophora > Euonychophora > Peripatidae > Epiperipatus > Epiperipatus broadwayi. The sequence continues at coordinate 1,897,855 of JAQFVV010006223.1, read as the reverse complement.
GCTTTTCTAGAGATTGGTCTAATTATATAAACAATAGAACTGTTTTTAATTTTTTTGTCTTTTTCAAGCTCATGTTCTGTACCATTTCTCTCATCCTTTTTATGTTAATGATCTAGTCTTTGTGTAAATAATACTCTGATAATTTTTTGAAAAATGTTTTCAAGCTATTTCATTCTCAGTAGCAAAAATGTTGGTTATCAAAGCATAAATTAAAACTATTTAGCAAATAATTATAATATTAATTAAATCAGCATTTTAAAATGATCATTATCATCAACCATTATCAATCCACTGCAGGATGAAGGTCTCTCCAAGTTCAATCCATCTTTTCCTATCTTTAGCTTCTCTTCTCCACATCACCCCTGCACACTTTCTTATTTCATCCATCCCTCTCACATGTGGTCTCTTTCTGGATCTTTTACAATCTCTTGGAATCCAGTTTAAAATTTCAATTGTCAATCTATTATCATCTCTTCTAACAATATGTCCAGCCCAACTCCACTTCAGTCTTTTAATTTTTTCAATGAGGTCAGTAACACCTGTTTGTTCTCTTCCCCATACATTGCGTTTTCAATCTCTTCTTGTTACTCCCAACATACATCTCTCCATACCTCTTTGAGTAGTCTGAAGTCTCTGTATTGCTCTTCTTCTATTAAGTGTCCAAGTCTCAGATCCATAAGTAAGAACTGGCCAAACACATTTGTTAAAAACCTTTTTCAAACACGGGCATATTTCCTTTAATATCAAGTTATTTCTACCAAAAGCACTCCAACCAAGTTTAATTCTATGATTAATTTCATCCATTATGTTTCCATCTGTATTAAAATGATACAGAAATTAAATTCATACAATAATCAAGAAATACTTGAATCCGTGCTTAATTCTTAACATATATAGTATTTGTGACTATTAAGAGTTGTTTCTTATAAATGCATTTTCTATACATAAGATTTAGCTCTCAATTTAATCCATATTAATGTTACTATGAGAATTGCTTTTGTTATTCAATATATGGTTTTACTAATGTAAACAAATAATATCAACATACTCTATGCATTTTTAATTTCACACTTCGAAAAATTGTTGATAGTTTCGATTATCCAAAAATCTTTTTCTGATCAGTAACAAACATATGTATCTATCATAACAAATTCAACATAGAAAATTTTCATACACATTAAAAGTTACATAAAAATAAATTAATGATAACATAAATATGATTTTTTATATTAATTATATATTACAATGCAATTTATTATCAGGCTGTGACTTATGTGATCTAAAGTATCTAATTATTATTTATTTATATTTTGCTAGAATATATTTGACGCTTCCCAATATTCCAAAAAAAGTAAATATTTCATTCCAAATCGTAATAATATTCAGTTTTCTTTCTTTATCATACTACAATTTAAATTACCATTTAGATTTTTTTCTGCATAAATTTTATGTAATTGCAATAGAAATCTAGGGTACAGATTAAATATTGTTTTACTAGTCTAAGATTGGCTTTTTTTTTTTAAATCGGAAAACTTGGATTTACCAATTATAAACTTATTAAAGATTTTTATATTGAAAATCAATTTTTTTGCTAAAGTTCTCTTGATGTTTGTCTGATTATGATATAAATTTTTAAAAAAAAATTATGACACTGAACATTTTTTTGGACAGTAGCATTGAATTCTGCAGTCTGTTCATTTAATCTTATTGACAGTAAAGCTGAGATAGAAAACATTTATAGATTTAATATCAGAATAGTCTGTCCATTGAAGTTGTATAATAGAAAATCAAAAAAAAAAAATTCATTTTAAACAAAAACCAAATACTAATAACCAGTATTGAATTGTTTTAAATTTGTAACTAGAGCTAGATCCAATATGCACTAGATATCCAATAAGCCATGACTTTTTTTTAAGAGTCCATTAGTTTAACAGACGCTTTTAATTACCATTCTAGATAATTCCTAAACTTTCTGTTTTCTTTTCTTTTCAAACCAAGTATATAATGGGAAGCATGTTTTTCCCCTCATAGGATCAGATCTTTATTGTTTTAAGGTCGTTCAGGATTTTTTTTAAAATCCACCTATTTCAGTCTTCCCATTCATTTTTCTCTATTCTTATATCACTCAGAATGTCAATGTGATCATTCTACTTCTTTCAATTTTCATCATAATATCTTTTTTGTTGTTGAATATATCCTTATTCATCATCCTGCACCTACATCACATTACACATTGCAAAAGATTGGATTTTTATTTTTTAAACATTTTTGAGCAAGATCCACATTTTAGATGCATATATGTTCATCATATGAAGTTTTGATAGCTTGTTTTTTTGCTCTTTACTGAAATTTTTTATATGTAATTAAATGTCTTTTTTGTGTGTTCTTTCTTTTTTTGTTATAAAAGTCATATCCTTTTCCAAATAATCGGAAATTTTATTAATTCCAGTTTCATTTATCAGTCATATATTTCATTTCTTAATGATCATCTTGTTTTTTATTAATTTTCACATTATATCTTGTTTTGGAAACTTGTTCATTTTTTTCTAGAGAATTTTTATTTACCTATAAGAACTATATTATTGGCAAATGGAATTATGCTGTACATTCAACTATTCATTTTAACACCATGTTTATTCATTAAAGAGAAGAAATAAAGATAATATCCTTATCTGGTTCATTTTATAGTTTTTATTTTTTATTGGCTATTTGATTTTTAAATAAATTTATATAATGCCTGTCATAAATAAAAAAAATTTTAGCTGGTGTAATTAATTGTGAATGTTCTTAGGATAAATGAATTTCCCAATAGCATATTTCAACTCATAATGTTGTTGCTTTTTCATCCCGCTCTTCCTTTTTCTTTATTATAGGATAATTTCATAAATTTTTTAAAAAAATGTGTAATTAGTGCTAATTTTTTTAAAAGTAAATTAAAATTTGTTTTATTAAATCACAGTAATGCTGATAAATTTTTAAATTAATCTTAATATTTAGTATACAAATGTTAGCTATTTAAAAAAGATTTTCTAAAGAAACTTTTTAAATTCTTTTTCTTATTCTATTAGTATTAGTTTATTTGGAATTTTCATTTAAGAATTTTTATGTAATATCTTTTTTTTTATATTTATATTATTTCTTGTTTATTTTGCAGCACCATGAACAAGTTTATAAATACATTACGACTTTAGAAACTCTCTTATTCACCAGTGACATCGATATTCATATTCTGGAAGTTTTCCAGCAATTTTCTGCATTACGGTCTTGAAGTAAAAATAAAAGAATGATTCAAATACCATGGAAATTTTTATTTATATAAATAGTAAATTCTAGTAGCACATTTTTAAGAATATATTGTGCTCTGGTGTATTTTTATACCATTTAACTCTGTGAGATACACATTTTTTTTTTTTTTAAAAGATAAAATAAATAGATGGCAGATTAATGCCACTCCAGATTTTATATGTAGACAATGTTACTGACATTATATGAATAAATAATGTCTATCATAAAATTGATTGTCTTTTTTTTTTTTTAAACCATGCATATATACATTTGTTTTCTTCAGCACACAATTCAATTTCTTAAATGGAAGGACATTGAAATATTCAACAAGTAGTTTGATGCAGAGCAAGCAATATTATTTTCTAATGCGTAATCAATACAAATTGTTTTAATAGTTACATTTATATCAAATATTTTACATTAAGTTTATATTAATTTTCAACAGCCAAACTTTATAAATTATTTTATTCTTACATGAAGAAAATTCAATTGGAAAAAAATTTAAAGCGTAAGTCGAAATTGTTATCTTATTATTTAAACTCATATACCATATATATATATATTAAGTGTAATAATGCTCAAGACTAAATGGGTTTGTAAATAATCATTAAAAACTAGTCAACACTTAGACAATCCCAATATCAACGAATAATTTCAATCTCTGTAGTCAAGTTGCAATCTTTAATGTCTATATAAATATATTGGACCATAAATAAAGGTGAGATTCCACTTTCATTTAAATTTTGGGATTACACCTTTATTGTTAAAATATTGTCTTAAGTGTTGACTGGTTTTTAATGATTACATGTATATAATATTCAAATCAATTTTAATTTAATTAATCAAACATATATATATAAAGAATTTTACATATATGAAGTTTGTCTGGTTTTTTGTTAAATTATATCTAATAAGTAAAAATTTTCCTGTTAAATCAAAAAGATATATGTCAACTTGATCACAAAATGAGTTAGAAGAGTGTTAAAAGATGGAAATTTAAGCTTTTTTTTTTTTTGGTTAAATACTTTTAGAAAAATTAAAACTTTGTGGTATTAGTAAATTTGATATGATGCTCTAGACCATGGATGGCGAACCTATGACACGTGTGCCAGAGATGGCACGTTTAAATTTTTTACTGGCACGCGAACTATTTACATATACTAATTATCTAGACTTTAAATTATTCAATATTTTTTTGTTGCTAAAATCTGTACTAATAAAAATTTACTTAAAATAAATATAATATTATACTAGAATTCAATTTACAATTGAATTCTGATTAGAATCAATAAATTACAAAATTTGAAAAAAAATCATACATATATAGGTGGGGATGATATTTTAAGTCATCCTGTCAAATGATTCCAATATAACTCTTTGAAGTAATTTTTTTCAAAGTAAAGTAAAAGTAATAAAATTATTTTCGGTCCTAATCTTTTTTTACCTAAATGTGTTGACATCATTTTTTTAACATAATCAAAATCGTGAACAAAGGAATGAAATGCGTAATCAATACTATCAAACGACGTTTCTTTTTTTTTGCTTGAAGTTTTATTGTAAAAGTGTAATGTAAAGATAATAATATATTTTAACATATAATAAATCTTTGATTTATAACATTATTAACGCTCATTTAAATTTACTTTTAAATAATTTGTTACCATTATATTAATATGATTAGTGAAAATATAAAAAAAAAATTGTTAAACAGTAGAAATTTCAAAATTGGTGGATTGATGAGTATGGAATGATTAACAAATGCACCAAGGCAATATGTTGTTTTCTGTTCCAGAAGTTATATTGAAAACATCATCGGTAAAACTGCATTACGAAACCAATCATAAATCGCTTTGTGAAAAAAGTAAAAATGAACAAAAAGAATATATTGCCCAAGCATTTAAAAATATAAATATTCAATCAACATCTTGATGAAATTTATCGAAAATCATTCAAATATAACTGCTGGTAGTTTTTTTATTGTAAATGTAATTGCCAAATATGGGAAACCTTTTAATGATGGAGAATATATGAAAGAAGTTCTTTTTAAAGATTTTGAAAACAAAGCAAAAATTATTCAGAGCATAAAAGATTTATCATTGACTAGAAATACAGTTAAAGAAAGAATCCTGAAAATGGCTAACAAAATAACTTACCAACAAAAACAAGATATAAAATATAGCTTAATTTCTCTCTGCATTGTTGAAAGTACAGACATTTAATTTCTCTCTGCATTGTTGAAAGTACAGACATAAATGGATCAGCCTTCTGGCTATTTTTATTCACTATTGTGTTAGAAATAATATCAAAGAATTGATCTGTTTAAGTTCATTAACAACAACAAAAGGAATAGATATTTGCAATGAAGTTTCAAACCATACTAACTGAAAAAGAAATAGATGTTGCCAACATTGTATCAGTAACTACAGATGATGCTTGAAGTGTGACTGGAAAAGAAAATAATTTTCTCAGTTTATTTACCCAACCATATTGGACATTCAATTTTGTGTTTTCATTGTATTACACATCAGCAGGTTTTATGCACAAGGTCAATTTTAAGTCACTGGATGATGTTATGAACTGTTGTGACTAAGTTAGCCAATTTATTTTATAAATTTATCGAGTGAGGTAAACTCAGCATACAATGGTTTACTTATGTACTACAATGTCCAATGGTTAAGTTGAAGAAAAGTTCTTCAAAGATTCATTGAGTATTTAGATGAAATTAGACTGTTTTTGTGATGAGAAAATCATTGAAAAATATAATGAATTAATGGATGTTGAATGGCTTTTGAAATTAATGTTTTTATTGATATGTGTCCACATCTAAATGAATTAAAAGTGAAACTGCAAGATTATAATAAGACAATTGTCATGTTTGATTTGATCAAAGCATTAGAAGTTAAATTCAAATATTCAATCGTGATGTTATTTCTTACACCTTCAAATATTTTCCGAATCTAAAAAAGTTATTGAGTGATTTAGAATCTCACAAGAAGCCAGATCACATAAAGTTGATGCAAGACTTTTGTGCTATAATTCAACTGATAATTGATGAATTTTCATTAAGATTACACAATTCAGACAATTTTCAAAAACATCAAAATTTATTTTATACCCAGACACAATATCTATGGAGTCTAAAGTTAAAAATTTTGAATGGCTTAATTAGGAAAATATGGAAATGCAATCAGTCAATTTTCAATCCAGTTCTATATGGAAACAGAATTTTATTGATTTGAGGAAAGAATTAGAAACAATGGTAAATGATTGATTATTGGACATATGTAAAAAGAATGCTGAAAAGGAACTACTGACTGCCTGGAATTCTATTCCTGAAACATTTGATTGTTTAAAAAAATTAGAGACCACTATATTATCAATTTCCTCCTCCATATATGCATGTGAATCATTGTTTTCAGAAATGAATTTAATTAAAGACAGTTCGAGAAATAGAATGACAGATGAATCTAGTTCTGCATCTACATTATTAAAATTGACAAAATGTAAACCAGATATAAAGCATTTGGCATCCAATGTACAACTGCAAAAATTTCCAAAATTGGTTTTAATTACTATCAATTTTTCACTATTACCTTTTATTCATCATGTGCTCTTCAAAATAAATATTGTTCATTTTTATTTAGCTTTTTTAGAATTTTTGTTTAATTATTATTATTATTTTGTTTTATAAACTTTTAAAAAACTAAAAATTAAGTTGTTTATATTTTGATTTAATAACTGTATGGCACGTCGATCATTCAATAAATACTTTTTGGAAATTTTTGACACGTATACGTAAAAAGGTTCGCCACCCCTGCTCTAGACAATTAAGCTGCTCCACCAAATTCATGTATCTAAAATTTACCAATTCAATTCCCATGTTCTATTATTACTGGTCAAATTAGAAAAGCCTGAAGAGAATATAATAACACTCAAAACATTATGTTCTATGTTAAGCTATTTATTATTGCTAACAGTTGAATATATTTGGAAAAGTATAAGTAAAGTTTAAATTTAAAAAAAAAACATTTACAATTTAATTAGATGGAAATAGTTCATCATCTATTAAAACAAAGTTTCAAACAAACATATAACTTATTTTGTATAACTAGAAACCAAATAATAAAAGGCATTTAAGAAGAAATGAGAAAAGATTTAGTAAAATACTGTCATCACAAAGTTTCAGACAAACATAATTTATTTTGTAAACTAGAACACAAATAATAAAAGGCATTTAAGAAGAAATGACAAAGATTTTTTTAGAAAAAAGTCATGGCAGGAATAAATAAAATAGTAAAATAAAGGTGGTTCAGCAGTATCAAGATTAAAAAAAATGATAAAAATTCGTAAAAAAGATATGAAAAAATATAAAAAATGGTTAAAAACATAGGCTATGTGGTATGAAGAAAAAATAAATTGGTTTTATAAATGTAACTGAATAAAACCAAATCATCATCATTCTTTATGTTTACACAAACTGTTTACACAGAGGCTACACACACAATAGCACCATTCAGTGCAAGCAAGAGTAATCAATGAATGCAGGAAAGTTTGTGTGTAAAATCCCTATCCAGTGCCTACTCATTCAATATCGCCAGACTAATTTCTAGCTTGTGGCTTTCATCAGTGAGGAGCCTTGGATCTGAGAGCACTGCACCTAGATCTTAGGATCTAATGTCAACCCTCCATCAGCAACCTTTTACCTTATTAGCTAACTATAAAGCTTGGAGTCCAAAATGAAAATACTAATGTTTTTAATTTATGCTCAGTAGCTTGTATAGATCTGAACTCACTTCAGGTGGCTGCTGGAGAGTTGTATCAGATCATATGATTTAGGTGCAGTGCTCTCAGATCCAAGGCTCCTCACTGATGAAGGCCACAAGCTAGAAACTAATCTGGGGATATTGGATGAGTAGGCACTGAATAGGATTTTATGCACAAACCTTCCTGCATCCATTGATTACTCTGGCTTGCATTGAGTGGTGCTACTGTATAGAGAGTTTAGCCTTTGTGTAATTGGATAAGGTTATTAAAAATAATATAAAGTCAGTTATCAGTATATAACCTTAATGTCTTTTATGAAAAAAATTAATTTCCTAAGCTTTTTGACAGTGTAAGCTAAAAATAAGTATTTTGATCTTTGGCAGAATGATAAATTTGTTATATTTAGTTAAATAAATGGGTTTTCATTGTCTCTGATTTAAATGAAGGCTAATTGAATACCCATAACAATTCTCAAAGTTTGAAAGCTTTGATCATATTGCTATCTTGTGTCAATTGATTATAATAAGTATTTTATCTTCAGATAAAAATTAACTTGGATGTTCATTTGATAACACTATAATATATGTATAAAAATATTGTATAATAAATGCTTTTATTTACTGTGGATTAAAAAGCCAAAAAAACTTGCTTCTTCAACAATTGGAATTTTTATATTTAACTTGAAATAAAAGCATGGGGGATCTAGAAATTAATTAAATTCCTTGTAAAAAGTAGTGATTGAATTATCTCATGTTAAATATAAAAACCACAATTGTGGTTGGTGTTTATTATAAAATATTTTTAATTTTTTAGTATTCAAATATTTTTTGCAATTATTTAAATTCAAAATTTAGAAAGAAAATTATATACTGTGTTCGCAGTCTTCTTAATATTTGAAAGGAAATCATATGCATTAAAAATTGTTTATAAGATTTTGTTTATGAAGAAAGCATTTAAAAAAAATTGTTTTACAATTAAGAGAAATCAATATTTATTTTAAATGATTACTAAAACGTATTAGTTTTAAGTTTTTTTTTACGTATATATTGTAACCATTAGTTTCTTTCGTAAAAACCTTCAAACAGATACGCTTTAAAAATGCTTAAGTGAAGGTGTTTAGCTTTCACGTTATTATATTATCTGTTTACGCTTAAATTTAATATATTTCTTTCGTAAAGAAACTAATGATTGGGAAATAAATAATAGGATTAGTAGATGGCTATATCCGAATAAAAAAATTTTTTTTAAGTTCAAGAAAAGTTAAAAGCTTTATTAGAGACCAATGACCGTGTTGCTTGAATTTAATGTATAGATAAAAATATGTTTGTATTTTATTTAAAATTATAGTGTATTATTATGTAGAGGGAAAGGGGATTGACTATTGCGCTCACTATAATATCTTAAAATTTTGATTTATATTTCTCATAATATTTCTAAATAATGAAAAAAATGATAGTACAAATAGAAATTGAACTTGTCTAGATAGTATTTGTTTGACAGTTTTTTTTACAGGAGAATAGGTTTAAATTTTCAGGAAATTATGAAAGATATTTTATAAGAATATGAATAAATAGATTATTTAGTATTATGGATATGTGCATGCATGGGTGTGTGTATAACGTGTATATAGACTTTGATCATGGAAATTTACGCATTGTACTATATACTATTTGATGGTATAATCTGAAATGGAATTTATTTTGTATGGGTTTTATAGAAATTGGTTATTGCTTTCAGTTCTAAATTTAATTTCAAGTTAAAAAAAAAAGAAAGAGAAATTTATTTATTAAAATCAGTTATATAAAATACCCACTATTATAATTTTTTTGAATATTTCTCGTAGATCAAAGCGAGAAATGTGTCAAGAAAGATAAGATAGAGCTGAGATCAATAAACCAAAAACATTTAACAAATATCAAAGGTTATCTGTGGGAATTGGTAGATAGAGAAGATGAAAGCAAAATTTGCAGGTGGTTTTTTTTTATTTTTATATAAAAGCTAGTGCAAATGAAGTGGGGGTTTTCTCTTGCTGATAATTCTCTGCTGCTTGCTTATTCTCTGATCTGATCGTTTGCCTCAGAAAACAGTTGGCAAAACTTAAGAAAATAGTTATATATTAATATGATGGGCTAATTATATATAAATGGGTGTGCATCTCTCCTTTAAAATCAGTGATGGCAAAATTAATTCACAGCAAAAAGTTTATATCTTCGTATTTGACTTTTAAAATTTCGTTTAAAGAAGATATCTCAGGAACAATATTTTATTTGTGGCTTAAATCCAAAACTTCAAGGAATAATTGGATTTTAATAATAATTGGAGATGTAGTTAAAATACTCATCATTCTTATTAATTTTTTTTTTGATTGTGATACCAGTAAGTAAGAACTAATGTGCCAATATAGTTTATTTGAATCGTTCAAATTGCTGAACATAAATTAGCAATTCATCGCTTATGAAATCAAACCTAAAAATATATGTGGAAATATAGCATCTAGAACACTGGTTTTGTTTGATTTTTTTTTCCTCCTAAAAGAAAACTCAGAAAATGAAGTGTAGAAAAATAATGTTATGGACTAAAATGTGAAACCAAGCATCTGGATTCGAACAAGGAAAAAACAAAAACGAAAGTAACCTGCAGGACTATTTTTCAAGTTTTAAATTATCACAATTAAATATGATACCTATTATTAATGTAGCTACATCCTGGATGGTAAATGTTTATGTACAATATGTGCATGTTTTTGTTAGATTGGCATTGACCTTGCAAAACATTCATATTTAGCTCCGAAGAAACCCAAACCAAAGAGACAATATGTGATGTTTTATTGTTTATTTCTTTTGTCTTTTATTTATTTATTTATTATGTTTAATAGATATTTTAACATTCATAGAAATTTAAAAAAAAAAAAAGATTTTGACCCCTATAAGAAACTATTGAAGTTTTAAAAAATTATTAATGTATAATAAAAATGAAGTATGAATGCTTATATATTTATCACATGAAAAAAAAAAATTTTTTTTTTGGTCAAAATTATATGCCTATTGGTAGAGTTGTGAATGTCATTTGAATAGTCGCTGTACCTTGACAAGTAGATACAATCTGTTTTGATCATAAATCTTGGATGAGTGTTGCTGGGTGCTTGACTTTTAAAATTTAATATAGTTCATGGGTTTTGTTCATGATCGGTTAAAACATTTGTCATTTTGCATCAATACTATAACCCTGTATGTGGGAAGCTGTAAATGTTGATATTATTGAAGTTGAGTTATCATACCCCCTCGAAGGGATAAATAGAAAATAGCTATCTTATCATTTAATTACTATGTATGCAGATATTGGGAGATCAAAGACTTGATCCTAGCTCCATTTGTACTTATTATTTAATTAGGGAATTATTTATATAGTTGTGGTAAAATCTTTTGCATGCCTATTAAAAGTGTGTAGAGACTAGTTCCTCACATAATGCTTAGCCTCAGGAAGAAGACAGTTCCCTGGCCAATGCTAACATTTGAAGATATCATTTGTTTACTGAGATACTAATATGTGCGTTGTGAAGTGCGGCATAATGATATAAAATGTAAGGAGGATTGCAAGATAGTATAAAAGTTGTTATGGCAGGGTTAGGGTTATAATCAGATGTGTGTGTGGATGTGATGGATGACAGAGTTGTTTTAATTTATACGTTGGTCGATCTGTAGTCAAAGTTTATGGAAGATAAATATAAAACATCATCAAGCTGTGGCAACATACTAGTCTATCCTAATGTATACCATTGTTAGATTGGTAACATAACTATCAGGATTACAGGGGGCTGGCAGTGAATATTTAGTATGCATGGAAATAAAATATTGTTTTATATTTTAAACAATTACAATTAATGAATAGTCAGAAAAGTTGGATATAATATTGTCTTCATATAGAAAATAAAAGATATTATTGCTTGTTGTAGTAGTTAAATTTATAGTTATTGTAGTGAAGTGGGCCAAGAAATTGAATAGGCTGTTGGTTAAAGTTATAAGATAATATCATTTATATTCAAATGCGGATTTCTAATTCCGTGCTTAAGCGCATTAACATTTAAAGTTGAAATGTGGGTCAAAACAGTGATTAAGTTTAATTTTGAAATTTAAATAATATGAAAGTATCTATTTTTATTATTATTTTTTATAGTAGTTAATGTAAATTTCATCTGGAAATTAAATTTTTAATTTTATAATGAATATAATATTTGAGCTTATGGTGATATATGTGTGTTTCTTTTCTTATTTAAGTATAATAAATATTTGTTATTGTTATAAATTTATATATGTGTCTTGTGTTTTGATATTTTGGATATGTAGAACATTACACTGCCTTATAGAAGGTATATTCTATATACTACCATAACCAATTTTATAAACGTGATATAAATACGTGTTGATATCAGATTGCATTTAGATTTATGAATTGTCTTATGTTTGTTGATTTCCATAGTTCATTTGATCGCATTTAAATTTATGAATTATCTTATGTTGATTGATTTCCATAATTCATCTTTATAAAATATCAACGAAGAAAGGTTTTTGTAGGGGGGGGGAATGTGGATTAAGAATATACCTTCCTAAAATGTCATAGATTTAAAAAGTACTAGTTAATTTTGGCAAACAGATGATACGAAATAAAATAAAATTAAGAGAAAATAGTCAATTCAGACATGTTAAACTTAGTTATTGAGTTCGTTGCAATGTAATGAATATTAAGAGTAGACATAAAATCCCTTTTCTGCTTTTGGTATTTAATATGATTCCCACTGGTAAACTCACTTTTAATTTAGCAGGTTTATGGGATCATATCTATTGTAATAATTAATAATTGCACCTCACTAGCAGATCAATACCTTGAGAGATTTGAGTTCTTCGATTATTAAATTTAAGAGAGCTAGCTTGGCAGTCAAATAGTGTAAATGTTAAAAATTGGGAAATACTATTTTGATAATTAATCTGGAATTAGTTGGAATAAAAAGGACATTCAATTTTGGTAGACCTATAGGTGTGATTAAGGAAATAAGATTAAGAATTGTCACTTAAGAAGATATGAAGAACAGCACAGACATTTAATGTTATATAATTGTGACTATTAAGAGTAATAGATGCTGATAACGAAAATAATAGTAGTTGGGTTAAATGGGAGGAATTTATTACATTTCTTTTATTTTACTTTGAATTAAATAATAATCTAATAGTATATATTATAAACATAAGTTACGAGTTCTCTGCAGCGATTACTGATTTATTTCTAGTCATTTATATATTAGAAATATACATAACATTCTTGTGATTACCATTAGAGATCATATATCTATATAAAGTTGTGGAAGAAAGTTGTCTATATTATTTTGTTAGTAGTGATAACTTATCATGAGAATATTTACCTAATTGTTATTAAGTTCAAAATTAAGACCAAAAAAAAAATAAAATCAAAGTATATGTATAAATTAAACTGGATGTATCAATATATATATTTTTTGAAGACATTTTAATTACTTTCTTCATTGTATCCTATAGCATGGATGATGATCTCTGATGGGCATTACAATTTGATAGATACAATTTGGCACCCGGGTATACATAATCTTATTATTACTATTAGTAGGTAAACACACCAGCATTCCTTATTTGGTTCCAGTATTATTTTCAATCGACTTGCCTAAAATTGAAGTTAGAATATATATATATTCATACTGTCCTCTTGCGTGCATCGTTCAAAACTTACTGAACAAATATCTGAAACAGACATCTATTTCTATGTACAAAATTTGAAGAGAATTCATTTGACAGAAGTATATTTTTGATTTCAAATTTTTACCTAAACAAATTAACAGTTTCTAACTTAAACAAAAACTTTTAATAAAAATTAAAACACAAACTTTGACCATGTAATGATAGTAATTCAATCATTAGAAAATTTGTAATGTTTGAAAAAAAGAAATGCAAAAGGGAAGTTGATGAAAGTAATGAACTTATTAGAATTTTCAAATGCTAATAGAATTTAACTGAACACATATAAGATTGAGTTATCTAAAAACAAGTTGCTAATTTTCTATTTTCAAACTTTTGTTTATCTTGGTATTCCAATAATTTCCCAAGAACAAACTAATGAAATAAATGTTAAGATATCAAAAATTTCTAATGCTCATCTAAAGAGAAGTACATAGAAAGAATTAATGTTAATGATATTGCTATTCTGATAAAAAACACAGAGAAAAAATAAATAGAATTTTTTATTAACCCATACAATGCAAAAATTCTAAATTAGTTTCTTCCTGTAATAATAGTAAAAATAAAAATATTTCTAATAATAAAAATAAAAAAATATGATAGCATTGACAAACTAAGTTTGATAAACCTAATATTAAACATGATGCTATTGATAATTCTTAAAAAATTATAATATTAAAAAGAAAAATCTGTAGAGAAAAACATCTATCTTTTATGGTTCTGAAAAATACAGCACTATTGGATTTATATTGTCATGTTCTCTGTCTTTCAATCATTTACTTTTCATATCAAATCATTTACAAAGTCTTTTAGGCCCTCCCCGAAAAGTACAGTAGTGTCATCTATTTATTAGTATCCTGTTCTCTCTTTCTATCATTTGTTCTGAAGACCTGCTAGAATCATATCTCGTAAATTATTTTCTAAAGCAAATTCTAAACAGCTATCATCATATTAATTTCTTTTTCCAAGCTACATTTATCTACGATATATTATTTCCAATGTTAGCATTCCACTGATAAAAAGTTATGACTGGTTGCTCAAAAGGTCATGACATTTAGAGCACAGTTCCATTTAATGGAATAAATTGAGATTAAAACATTTTTTTTTCTTAATCTGGAGTTATAATAAATCAGCTCTTGAATGTCCATGTATCATTGCACAAACATCCAAGGTATTCCGATATTAATTAAAATTATGAAATAAGTATTAGCTTCAGATCTTTATAAAATTATTCTATCTTGTCATCTTTATTATTTGATGTAGGAGCATATATGTAGATTATTATGATTTAAATGAATTTGAATTCTAATTATTGCTACTCTTTTATTGGTGGGCTTGTTAATTATCAACAAATTTTGCTTTTTTTAACAGTAAGTTCCAGCTTCATGCTTGAAATTATTTATAGACAAGATAAACTTATAAAAATATTTAAATCTCCAAAGCTACTGCATACTTTATAACTAATCTAAGAGCATCTTATTTTATCTTTTCAGAGTGTAAGACTAATTTTCCATAAAGTTTTTGACATTCTATTTAATCATAGAGAACATTTTGATTTAACAATTGAAATTATTCTAGTAACTATTTTGTTGAGGCAATCCTATTTGTCAATTGGGATTGTAGATTTGGTAAGAAATTCTTTGCGAGTTTCATACATTTATATATATTTTGATTAGTACATCAATGCAATCTCTCGGGGCATAATGCTTTTTATAGTCATCTGGAGATTATGCAAGAATTGACTTTATAACTCAAATCTTTCTATCTTTTCATGTCTGAGCATACAACTAAAGGAACACTAGATATTACTAAGACGTTAAGAAAAAACAAATGAAAAAAAAGAAAGCTTTTTTAAAAACAAAAACACATAATTTCCCGAGGAGGAAAAGTGAGATGTAGCAGGTATGAGATATAATCGTAGCTAATATGATATCATGAATTTTCCAAAATTCTGATACATTAATTATAATCCCACAAAATTACTACTAAAAAAAAAAACTTTAGATAAAGACCATCTCTGCATTATACACACATTTCTATCCCACCATTATTTTCTCTAATAAATTTTTGTTTAGTCTATATAAATACATACTATTATGTATGCAATATAGATGAAATGTAAAATCTAAGAAGCCAAATAACAAACTAATGCTTGATAAGTGTAGAATAAATTAGAAAGATGATTATTTTATCAAAATTATTTACACGCTGAGTAAATATATATATGTAGCTAATATTTTAGCAAATAATAATTTAAATTAATAGAATGATTAATTGCCCCCTTACCCATATCTTGGAATTCAAATCTGGATGAAGCTTGGAAATTTTTTTACAGTTGAAGATTTCCCAAATAAGTGTACAAAAATTCTCAGATAATCATCTTAGCTAGCAATCCAATATTTGTCAGTAAGCAATTGCATAGTTGGAAGATTAAGATTTTAGGGTATGTATATCAATGTACAGAGTAAAATAAAACAATGCAGTTGATAATTTGTGAAGAATACTACTTATACAACATTTCATATTTTTCTATAATTAGTTATTCTCAACCAAAATTACTTGTTAGTAACGACAGCTGTACAATGTTTAACTGATCAACAATACATTGTTAGTTCTTATTCCTGTGATGATTGGAATGACTACAAAAAATAATGATGATAAGTATGCAAGTGTATAAAAATGAATAATCACTTGTCATGCTAGTAGTACAAAAAATTAGCTATAAGGAGTACATTATAATCGTAAGAGTTATTAAACAAGATAGCTAACGATCTGGTATAGCAAAACTTCTGTCAACATTTTGTTTGAAATAGGGATTTATCTGGAATTAAGAAAATGAAGACTGATCTTAAAATTCATGTTTGAAGGATAATTAAAAAACTAAGTACAAAAAAAAAAAGCTGAATTAGGTAAGTACTTAAGAATATGTTGGATGAAAGGAAATGAGATCATAGAAAAAAGTTGTTAGATGATCTTAAGAGTTGCTATGAGAATTTGAAGAAAGCAAGAGAAAAGGACTTGAAAATGATTTATATTGAGGGATGATTTGCCCCCTTTTTTTTATAGCAATAACCAATATATTACTTTTCTATAAATCTCATATACACTTTAATGCAATTTTTATATAATACCTCTTTTATTTTTCTAACAGTTTCGACTGTTCTGCAGTCTTCACCAGAGCTACAACATTTAAACATATAACCATTATTTTATCATCATCAACATCAACCATTATCAATCAACTGCAGGATGGTCTCTCCAAGTTCAATCCATCTTTTCCTATCTTTAGCTTCTCTTCTGCACACTTTCTTATTTCATCCATCCATCTCACATGTGGTCTCTTTCTGGGTCTTTTACAATCTCTTGGAATCCAGTTTAAAATTTCAATTGTCCATCTATTATCATCTCTTCTAGCAATATGCCCAGCCCAACTCCACTTGTCTTAATTTTTTCAATGAGGTCAGTAACATCTGTTTGTTCTCTTAACCATACATTGCGTTTTCGATCTCTTCTTGTTACTCCCAAAATGCATTTACAAAATCTAAATGACTTAAATAATCTCTCATTGACTTTCACTCCTTTAGTTTTCCCACTTTAATCCACAAAATACTTCTTTCAGCACTGCAGTAAAAATTTTGGATATGGAGTCACCCTGTCTTACACACTTCTTAATATTGACTTTCCTACTATCATTATGTAATCTAATTGTTAGTGTTGCATTTTTATAAAATATTCTTTAAAATATGACAATATCCTGGATCTATACCTTGATGATCCAATGCTTTAATCACTCAAGAAATGCTTATAAAATCAAATGCCTTTTCATAATCCACAAATCCTAAGCATAATGTCAACTCATATTCATTTGTCCTTTCTTTAACTTCTCTTGATACCTGGATATGATTTACTGTACTAAAACCACTTAAATCCAGCTTGTTCTCTTGGTTGGTGGAAATCCAGTGTTCTCTGTAGACGAGTTGTAATTATCTTAGTAAAAATTTTGTATAAAACTGATAAAAGACTGATAAGTTTGTAATTTCTAATATCTTCTTATTACCTTTTTTAAATATTAATATTAATACTGCATTCTTCCCATCATCTGGTACATCTTTATCATTTAAACATTTGGTATATAACTTTGCTAAATTTTTTTCTATTTCTTCATCTGCTTCTTTTAATATATCAATTATAATTCCATCATTACATGGAGTCTTTCCAGTCTTCATTAGTTTAATTGCATGTCTCACTTGTTCATTCAAAATTCTGGACAAATTCAGAAGATATAATAGGTATAGGAAGTACTTGTTCTTTATTACTATATAATTCTTAATAGTCTTCTACATATTTCATATCATCTCTCTTTTTAGTAATAATGCCATCTTTTTTTTCTTATTGCAGATATAAATTTCCTACCAATACCAAAATGTTGTTTTACACTCTTGAGACTTTTATTCTCTTCTACAGCTTTCCTTGCTAGTTCACAATTACACTTTCTTATATCATTTTCAACTCTTTTCCGCACCATTTTACAAAATTCGAGATATTCAATCTTTTTTAATGCATCATTGTTGTATACCTTCATATTAAAACAGGCAAACCTCACTATACGTATCGCCACACACAGCAAGCTAGAGTAATCAATGGATGCCAGAAGGTTGTGCATAAAACCCCCATCTAGTGCCTATTTATGCAATATCCCCAAATAAGTTTCTGGGTTGTGGCCTTCGTCAGTGAAGAGCGTTGGATCTGAGAGCACTGCACCTAGATCTTAGGATCTAATGCAATCCTCCAACAACCACCTTTTATCTCCATTTAACTACAAAACTATGAGTCTTAAGCTGAAAACACCTTAATGTTTTCGATCCAAGCCCATTAGCATATATAGCTATGGTTATTAAAGAACCAAAGACACCAAAATGTATGAGTACTGAACTGAGTTCAGACCCATATGACTATAAAAGTTAATGGGCTTGGATTGAAAACATTAAGGTGTTTTCAGTTTAAGACTCATAGTTTTGTAGTTAAATGGAGAAAAAAGGTGGCTGCTGGAGGGTTGCATTAGATCCTAAGATCTAGGTGCAGTACTCTCAGATCCAAGGCTCCTCACTGACGAAGACCACAAGCCAGAAACTAGTCTGGGGATATTGAATGAGTAGGCACTAGATGGGGATTTTATGTACAAGCCTTCTGGCATCCATTGATTACTCTAGCTTGCTACGTGTGGCAGTACATATGAGTTTTGCTTGTTTTAACAACAGGTATACATAAGCATAAGAAGTGGTGGTCATGTGATGTTTATTGGCTTAATACCTTCACATTTCTTCATAAATTCTCTAGTCTCAGTAGAAATTTTATTTGTCAATTGCTGCTTTTTTCTACCAGCTATCTTTGTTGCAGTTTTTAAAAATGTATGTGTTATTTTCATATTAATTTCATTCAAATCTGAATCATGTTCAAAATCTACTAATACTTAAAACCTATTTGTATGTTCTAATTTAAATTCATTAGAATGTTTCTGAAGATTAGGAATATCAACTGTAAATATTGTTTTTCTTAATAATTTTTGTCTCTCTAGTTTTGCATTAACACGTATCTTACATCTTTCTAATCGATGATCACTTGCTGTGTTAAATTTATTAAGAACATTACAATCTTGAAATATGTATTTTCTGTTAGTCAAATATAATCCAATTCTGCTGTACTGTCATTTGGATGCTTCCATGTCCATTTCCTTTTAACATTTTTCTCAAAAAAAGAATTCATAATATAAAGTTTTTCTTATTCTGCAAAGTCCATAAGTCTATGTCCTCTCTCATTTCTATCACCATAACCAAAATTACCTACAGCATTTTCGTCTTTCATTTGCTTACCAATTCTAGCATTAAAGTCTTCCATAACAATTTTAAAATGTTGTTTACTCTGATCAAAAGCCTTTCATACATCCATATAAAAATCTTCTATTAATTCATCACTATGAAAACTTGTTGGGGCATAAACCTGAATTATCTGCATTTGGTATCTGCTATTAAGCTGTAAAACTAATCTTGCCACTCTGTCCGATACACCATCAATCTCCACAATGTTATTCTTCCATTTTTTATTTATAATGAATCCTACTGATATTTGTGCCTTTATAATAGAGTACATGTCCACTTTTTAAATCAATTGTCTCTTTACCCTTTCTTCTAACTTCACAAAGTCCAATAATGTCCCATTTAATATAAGACAGTTCTTCTTATAACTCTTGCAATCTTCCTTCACTTGAAAGTGCTCTGCAGTTCTAAGTACCTAAATAAAAAGTCATCATCAAATGGCAGCCTGGGTCCACAATCGGGATTCTTAGCACCCTCCGCCTTCGGCCACTAACTGCTGCCGTGGTTGGTGACTTTACAGCCTCCTGGGAATAAGGGCCATGATTTATTTTTTGTCTGTCACGATTGTATATATTGGAAAAAATATTCTTAACCTCGGAGGTAAAAAGCCAATAAACTCCTTGTGCTGGCTAATGCGTGTTGGTGAGCAGCCCATCCATGTTCATATACTATATGAATAATCACATAGTAATAACAGCAGTAACGACAAGAACGTATGGAGTGGACATTAGGAATTTTCCCTGCTCGGTTCCTTTAAGGCCTCCAAGAGGAATCAAAGGGTCTCCTTTCAGTTAATAGCAAACTCCTTTCTGCACCCATTATTTTATATACATATAAAAATATATATTTTACATTATTATTCATAATCATATTTTATTTTTAACTCTATACCTTTACTTCTCTTATTTCCTAATTATTTTATTATTTCTACTTCCTTTTTATTTCTTCTTTTATCCTATCATTCTACATTATTCTTTAATATCTCTCTATCACCTATCTATTTTAATACCTATTAATCTAATTTCTTCCTTTCTATTATTTATCTATACTTATTCTTTTATTAATAATTTTTATTTATGGCTATCTTTATTAATTATTCTCATTTTTAATTTATTTATCATTTTACTCATCTTTTTATAACCTTTCTTACATTTATAACACTTTTTAAAATTCTTTAGCCTCTTTTTCATATACTCTTTTAATGTAACTCCCTCTATTATCAATTTCTTTAACTTTTTATCACATTCTTTAAACTTTATATATATATTTCTATTACAGTATTACTCAATCTATAAAAATGTAACTTGGAAAAATAAAGGAGGAATGATATAAAAATTGCATTAAAGTGTATGTGATATTTATAAATGAGTAATATATATGAATATATGAAGAAATGCAAAAAAAGTAAAGAAGATATAACAATAACTAATAATAAACAATTTTCTATCTTTTGAAAATATTTTCTTTTTATAATAATTTTTTCAGATAGCCTTAAAAGTTGTTCAGTATAAAGATGATACATTGCAACTACTATTTACATGATTGCATGTATATCATACATGCTTAATTTCACAAGGATATTTTCGGTGGGGAAAACCCCCCACCTAAATTACTTGGTTTAACATAATTATGACAAAACAGCTCTCCACTCTACTGTTATCTAGTATTATCTATAACAATCAGCGATTACCAAATGCACGTAAAATTTTAATCTTTAGTATTTGAATATTATCTTCAGGCCAATTATTGCTTTTGCCTTTATACTAAAATATAGTTACCGAACTGGTTTCACATTTATTTAATTGTTCAGATTCAAAATCTTAAGATGATTTGAATTTCAAATTTTTAGCTTGATAGGTAAAATGAAATTAAGTGTTGCTGAATGCATATATGCACTCTTCCAACTATGAATCCCCAAGTCTCTCTAATAAAGACAAAACTCCGAAACTAGTCTGAGGATGATAGTTTTAATATGAAAATGATACATCCGGTAATCAATGATTACTCTACCTTACCTTATTATAGATGGCAATAAAATGGAGAATTGCTTTTGTAAATATAACAGATATATAATTCTATAAAAGTTTGTAATAAAAAAAAAAAGTTATAGGAAACGAATAAAAAAATTAGTTATAAAAGAATAAAATGCCAATTAATATGACAGTATTAAAGATGCTTTCTATTTGTGACAAGATCAGGAGCATTGGATAAGAAAATGAAGCAAGAATGGGATAAGAATTCAATTTGAAGATACAGTTTATGTAGAGATGAAGTGGAGGAAAATAAATATTTATTTTTAGAATGTTAAAAAAAGGACAAATTGTGTTTGGTATAATATGAACAAATAAAAGATAGTGAAAAAAAATTACATTTTCAGTACTCACAAAAAAGATTTTTAATTATGACGATATTGGAGATAATGAAAGAATACTAAAACAAATAATCAGATCACTAAAATGTGATAGAAAGAGAAATCGTCAATACCGCCAGAATGTTTTGGTAATAGCGGATTAAAAGAATGAATGGGAAAAAAATCTTGGAGAAAATGACCAATAAGGTACACAGTTTCATATCACATTTATAATTCAGCACATTGAAGAAATTTTCAATTAAATATAAATTTTCGTAGTAATAAGTCACACGTATAGAATAAATATCCATTTATTAAATAGGTGGTGCACTTTAAGAGATTAAAACGTATGTTATATTCACATACGCAAAATACAATTATCAATATTACATTCTAAATACTTTTCCTTTCATAAGTAATGTTATATTTTATGCATTTTCTTTTTTCCCCTTATGTCATAGCATCGGCCGGGAGCCGGGTAAAGGTTTACTTTAGCGACCACAGCATAAAAATCATGTTCGCCCTCTAGTTTTCAAAATTATAAGTAAATTATTATTCGAAAATCTTACGTATATACTACTATATTACAATTACATTAAAATTTATTAAAATGTAAAAGATAAAAAAAATATTTACCATTTTAAAGAAGTTGAAATAATTGCACTAGTTTAATTAAAATAATTAGTTTAAATTATTTGAAACTTAAGAATTTAAACTATCGGCATTTATAACTTAAGAATTTAAACTATCGGCATTTATAACTTAAGAATTTAAACTATCTCGATGGTTCTCGGCGGAATAGATGACAATGGGGAGCCATTAGTCATCGAAATCGACGAAACATATTATTTCCACAGAAAATACCACAGGGGGACTACATGCTTCTTGACAGAAGTTGCGGATAGAACGGCTGGCTCATTGGAGGCCCTAATCCAGCAGTACATTTTACCAGGGACTCGCATAATTTCAGATGGCTGGGCTGTGTACAATAATATCAGCAGACTTAGCAATGGGGTGCACATGCATTCGGTTGTCGTCCACCAGGACAACTTCGTGAATCCCGAAGACCAAGACATACATACCCAGAATATTGAGAATATGTGGATGAGGGTCAAGCGTAAGCTGAAATTCCAATCTGGTACCAGCAGGGCTTTATTTTCATCGTACCTCCAAGAATTTGCCTTCCGCAGTAGATATAGCACTGCCGCCCTTTTCTCCAACTGCCTGCTATGCATAGAGTATAATTATGCTTAAAAAGGTAAATTATTATTTTTTTTATTATCTTTTACGTTTTAATTAATAAATATTTATTGTAATTGTAATATAAGAGCAGATACGTAAGATTTTAGTTCTAATTTTAAAAACTAGATGGCGAATATGCCCTGGTCGCTAAAGTAAACCTTTACCGGGAGCCGAACCCGTATTAACCGTCTGCAACCAAGCAAGGCGGCTGCGCAGACCTTTCGGCTAACAATGCTTGACGTTACATCCTTTTTAAATAACAAAACAAATATCTTTTAGTCCAGGATTTGAAATATAATTTTTAGTGATAAATAAAAAATATAATTTTATCTTGAAGCACAAATAACTTCAAAATTGATTCCTATTTTGTTACAGATGAATTTGAAAAATTAAACTTACGATAGATCATTCTGAACAAACATTCAAATAATGACTAGTAAGGATTTTTTTTTTTTTTAAAATAAATTGGTAATTCTTAGAAATTTTGAATTGTTTTAATTTTATTTCCGTACCTTAATCTAGATGTAATTCAGAAAAAAAAAGTCAAATGCAGTCCGCAAATAAATTAAAAATCGGAAACTCTTCCTTTACGTTCCCAATCGCCATATCTTGTTGGTTCAGGACCACGAGGGCCCCCAATTTCACCACTTTCTGGATTAATATCATCTGGAAATGGAGGAAGTGGTGTCTGTCCAACTGGTGGTGTATGTTCTTCGGTTTCGGTGTCAAGCTTGCCTACTGGAGTTTTTGATTTCTTTAAAGGAGGAGTCTTTTTACTGTCATCAGATAATGTTCGAGAAAATGCTAAATTATAATAAAATCTTGTAAATACGTATTCTAAATGCATATCTTCATTAAATAAATTCACTTAAATTAAAAATAGAGAAATTATATTTTTTCAATTTTCGCTAAGATCTTTATTTGCAATAATAAAAAAAAAGTACCGTACATTTCTTACAGGATACCATAAAAAAAAAAAAAAAAAAAGCAAGGGACGGGTTGTGAGGGACATGGACAAATTCGGTTCTCTATTCTTAACCAATTTTGAAACCTTATTATTAAATAAAAAGATTACTTTACAATCATAGCATTTAGAAAAAAAAAAAAACTACCTAAAGAATAAATATTTTTCTTTAAAAAATGTAAATTATAAAGCTTTTTAAAAATATTACTATTAGAAGCCATTGATAAAATGCGGAATTACAAAAATTAAAAAAAAAAAAGAAGTAATTGACCTTGTTATAAATTTGTACATAAAATTAATAATATTATTTTAAAATAAAATTAAAAAATTATTTGCTCATAAAATTTTAATATAACTGCTATCTAAAAATTATGCTAATTACTTCTAATGCGTGACTAGTATTGTTTTTGGCGGTTCAACTCGATATGGAGATATTATCATAATATTATTTTGAACGTTTTATTTAAGTTTATAATTAAATAAAACAACATAAAAGTCATCAAAATATTTTAAGCATGTCATAATAATATTTTCTTCTAGTTTTTTTTTTGCTGGAAATAAATAAATGTCAAGCGTTTAATCGATAAATATTTGCTTTTTGTGTACAAATTTGATACAAGTAAGTTTTCTACTCCGTGATTCGATTTAAGATAGTATTTAATTTACTCGTACAAATTCCGAAACTCATATAATCTGATTAAATGAAATATAGCAATACACTTTCGTGTTTAATTGTCCATTCTTGAATATAGATACTATGGTGTTTTAATTAAACTGCATATAAATAAATAGCTCAACGCGTGGCCAAATAATTCAGTTTTAAATATAATTAAATGCAGGATAATTCTGGCATCCATTGATTACTCTGGTTGGCACTGAGTGGCCCAACTGTATGGAGAGTTTTGCCTGGTTTGATAACAGTAATGTGCTAGCATAAGAAATAGTGATCATGTGATAATTCTATCTTGTTGACTTGTTCAATCCATTCAGGCGTTATCGAATTTTGGAGTTGCAAGATTACTCTTCATTCATTATGGGCAGTTATTTCATTTTTCTTCACGCACTTGTAAATATTTTGTATCCCTGAATATTTCTAGTTTTCTCCATGATTAACCGCATTACTTCACTAAAATAAGTTGGCTTTATCTTAATAATATTCAGGTTTAATGCAATTTACAAAATATTAATTTTGTGCGTTTACGTTATTAGTTAATTAGTTTATTGAAGTCGGTGTTTGATGTATGACAAATTTACTTTATTATCTATAAATATATTAATACTAATGTAAATGAAGGTTAAAATAACTTAATAATGAAATCTTGTACATTTATGTGTAATAACTTTTTCTTCTTGCATATAGAAGAAGCAATAATGTGTAAAGGTAAAATAATTTTGTTTAATTAAAGAAAATAAATTGAATATCAATTAATGATTATATTTGTGATCAAACTATTGTTATATAATTTGTCAATTTCTTTAATTGTAAGATTGTATGGTCTATTCTAGTTCATCGCGAATAACTTGTGTTCTCCACAATCTAGTCTGGCATTACAAAAGAGTATTCTAATGTTTTGGTTATCAGTATTCGGCGAAATAAAATATTGTTTTAAATATACATATCTTGGTTTATGTGTAATTTATGTAAATAAATATAGAGAAAATGTAAATAATTGAGACGTTAGTCTAACCATTACAACATATAAAGGATAGGTAATAAATACATAATGAATAGAGAAAAATATATTTTTTCAATACTGTGGAAAAGTTACTAGGGGACAATTTTTAGAAGATAAATAATGAAAGACTATGTCTTATACTTATTTTCTTTTTATATTTAGCCTATCTTTAATATCACATCTATATTAGTGTTTTAGTTCATTAATGGAGGTTAATATCTTTAAAATCTGGCAAATATTCATAGTATTTTAAAATTTACTATCTCATGTTCATTAAATATATTTAAAATTTAACTTTATTACATTAGAATATACTCAAAGGGAAAGGGTAAAACTTCATTAAATTCAGTAATATTTCTCTTGCTGTATTTGCACCATTTTAAAATTTAGTTGTACACATGTTAAATATATTTAAACTGACATCCCTAAAGATTTATCAATTTCATAGTAAAAGTTTAACAAATTCAGTAGTATTTCTCTTGCTATACCCATTTAAAATTTTACTTTAACATGTGTTAAATATATATATATATATAAACTAAAATCCTAAAAGTTTATCAATTTCATTATTATAACTGTTTTAAATTGTCATTATTTAATGAGAAATTAAATACTCATTATATAAATACAATTTAATTTGAAATATATGTACAAAATTAATTTTTTCCCAACTCTATAATTTTTTAATCATTACTGTCCTTTTGTAGGTTTTTATGATATCATTTGAAAAGTTATGATATAGATTTTCAATGCATTTTTATATTGCAAATTGCAAATTTTTTTAACAAAACAAAAATATATAAGCTAGTAAAATTTCATACAAAAAAAGAAAATTATATAAGATTCTTCAAGATTAGTGCAGCATTTGTTGATTTAGATAATTACCAGCAAACTTTCTCATTATAACATAGATATAATTTTAATACAGACTGGGAAGAATGTTTTTTTGTCTCAACGATAAAATTAAAGTGTATGATTTATGTTAGCTATGTAAAAGTGGAACATCCAAAA
The DNA here is from genome assembly GCA_028023455.1 of Epiperipatus broadwayi. Taxonomy (NCBI): domain Eukaryota; kingdom Metazoa; phylum Onychophora; class Udeonychophora; order Euonychophora; family Peripatidae; genus Epiperipatus; species Epiperipatus broadwayi. The sequence goes on along the minus strand of JAQFVV010006223.1, from coordinate 1,870,931 downwards.
AAAGATAACATTGAAAATCATTTAAAAGTATGCACGGAAATTTTGATAAAGTTTATCCCATTAAAAAGTGAATTATTCAAACGAATGTTAAGTAGATTTAAGTCTCATTTTACTGGCTATTAATTGTATTTTAATAAACCATAATTAAGTCTTAGGCAGTAAAATTGGCATTATATCATGTGTCTTATCAAAAACTAAAAAATCTTTCATAGATTAATTCAAAAATAAAAATTAAATTATTTCCACAAGTGAACATATGATTTTCTTGTAGAATTATTATGTGTCATCCAGTAATTGTGATTTGGTTGAATAATTGACCAAAGCTATAAATAACTTTTTCTTGCAGTTTGATTAATTCATCACCATATTTGCTATTTCTCAGCTTTGTATTTTTAAATGCTTTTATTTAACTTTGAAATTCTGTTTGTTCCATTACAAGATTTGAATGGATTTTTTTCAAATTTTGTACATTGATGATAAGTCACTATTTCAGGATTGTCCAGCCTAATAGTTTTGGCACGCCAAATTTCAAACTGCATTGATATTGTTTTCAGTGATGTGAATCAGATGGTGATAGATTTTTTAGAAATAAACTGTCATTGAATTTTAAAACTAATTCACTAAAAAACTTAATTAAAATGGAAAGATAAAAAAAAGAATAATTTTTATTAGTTATTCATTATATTAGAGATTATTCATTTGATGAATATTTCTGTAATGTAATTTTTCACTACACCACACGCTTATTTCTATTGGCTTTTAATATTTTGTGGAGGGGTATAATCATAAACATATGACCAAAGACGTGAAAAAGAAATGAATGATGAAATATTATTTTTTTTTATTGCTTAACTAAAACCTACTTTTTTAAAAATTGTACCTTCTTAAACACAAAACTTGGTACTGTTCTATTAACTTGTGTCAGCCGCTTGATGGCATTCTTTATATGTAAAAACACATAAATATGCCATTTATGCGGCCATCACCAGCCATATTTCTATGCAAAAGCACAAAGAGGACATTTTGTGTGCCGTTCTGACTGCCGGCCTGCTGCTTTGTGTTACACACTTTATTCCTATGCTCACAGTTCAAAGTTCGCTACAGTATCGTGTGAGGGTGTCTGGACTTCAGCCTGCCACAACTCATCAAATATGCATGTCAAAGTAATTAGCTTAACAAGTCATCAGACCTATTATTACCTCCTAACAATTGTAAACCTGTCGCCATGCTTCCCTTGTCAATGTGGAATCTTTAAAAAATTCGGAAAGGGTATGTCCAAGCAAGATTTCGACCAGCTCATGTTTGCACGAGAACACATTAGCGACAAATAAAATGGCTGACTGCAAATTACAGGACAACAGCATACTTCTACATGCCAAGAGATGTGTGTGTGGTGAAAGATTGAGACTGGAGATGTCCAAAACCATCTCGCAGTTCAGATGCAAGTCCCATTCCTGTCAGCGAAAGTGTTCTCTTCGAAAGGAGACCTGCTTTGACGGTTCCAGAATCCCGGTCGTTTTAAAAGCCTTAGTGTGAGCCAGGTTCAGGAATGAAGCATGCTTCTGTAGCTTATGTCAATTTCTTTGGTTTGCTCATTTAGGAGTTCACTCCGGGCATCTCCAATATTTAAGGATTAGCCAATGAAGTATTTCGGAAAGCAATAAAAGAACTTAGACATACAATACCAAGTAGTACAGTAGTGCAGATACAGTCAAACAACCTTATTAACATTAATATATAGGTATGCCATTCCATATGTTACTATGCTACAAAAAAAAGAAAAAGAAAATCCATTATGAAATGAATAAAAACCCATTTTTTCTTAAAGACAATTAATTTAGATGTGAATATTATACCAGTATTTTATTCTTAGCATGAGTAAATTATTAATAGCTATCATCGTTGAACTATTTATGTACATAGATCTGATTCTGATTGAATATATAAATCCATGAAAAAGATCGCACGGTATCTATTCCAAATATTAAATTAACAGACGGGTATATAACTACTGCCTTCTAATGCGTAATTAATTAATATATATCTGGTTTGATTAAGTATAATGTGAGAGTATAGAATACTTCATATATATATATATGATTATTTTTTTAAATTAAACCATTTTAATGAAGGAAAGTAGTAGAATAATATTGATCCATTCATTAAAATAAAACTATTGTTTAATTACTAACCATCCAATAATCAAGACGAATGGCATGTAACAACTTTAAAGTCAAGCTCGTAATTTAGCGATAAAACAAAGAAAATGAAATAAATGTATATATATAATTCAATTACTAACTTAGAATATGAATTCGTGAATTGTATATATAATGTATGCTATAGAAGCTCATTCTAGTATAAATACCAAATTAAATATTTATATTATTAGTCTATTTTTCTCCAATGTACTAAACAAAGCTGTACAATAATTTTTATTATTGTTCTAATATAGAACAAATTAAAAAGATAGATTCAATATTTTGAACGATTTATTTTAATAAAAGTTATTAGAAAAATATTCTATATTACTTAAATAAAGAGTCTATAAAATTACCCTTTATAAAAAAATATCTTTCATATTGTAAAAGTTTAATATATTTTTATTAGTAAAATCTAAAAGATAATTCTAAATAGAAGTTTTGAAATATATATATAAATTCTTCAAAAGTATTTATAGACTTCAACCAAATCTAAAGTAAGAAGATTGTTTTATAGTTGCAGCAGGGGTAAAAACTCCATTTGTTGTGGGATAAAATACTTTTGCCAATCCGAAGATAAATGTAAATGCTGATTCCTAAAAAAAATGTCTAAACTGATATAAACTTCATATATATAATTGGATTACAATTGGTAATAAAATTATTTCTAGAAGATGATTGTATTATGTAAGAAGGATATTCAAAAACAACTGGATATTTTGACGGTTTTTATCAATGGAAAATAATCAAAGGATAAAGAACTTTATTGTTGAAGGACATTGCAACGTAAAGTATAAAAAGGAATAGAACAATTGCATGGATTTTTAATACATCGTATCATCTTTGACAATCATGATTTATAGGGAATTAATTTTATTTTCTTTCATGCTAAGTTCACTTATTTATTTTATATTTAATAAAAATTTAAATCTTCAGTCAAGCGACTTGACTAAAAGGTTATTTAAAATATATGAAGATATACTGAAGTATATTAAAGGTACAAAAGTAGACTTAATATTTAGGTAAGATATTTTTGGTACCCTTCATATTAAATTATTTATTATGACATGACACAAACATGTTATTATTAATTTAGTTAAACTATTAACAGTTACTTGTTGATAGTTGTGTAAATGATTAACATTTATGAGAAAGATTTATATTTTTTTAAAAAAAACAGAGATCAACTTAATGAATGGAATTCTTTTATACAAATTATATTTAGTTACTATAAATTAAATTAAATTAAGTATAATTAGTTTAGTATATTTTTATCTTATAAATTATAAGATCTCCATCGATTATATTATAAACTATGAAATCTGTTAGTATTAAGAAATACTTATTTACTATGGGAAAAGAGGGAATGTAATTATTATTTTAATATTATAAAATAGTAAATAAGTAGATAAAACACTAATTCCATTTTCTTTTGTTATATTTAATAAGTTTCAAATTGTGTATTTGTTAAATATTGTTATAATTTTTGTTAAACTTAATGAAGTCTAATTTATTTGATTCATTCATTTTACAAAATAAAATAAAATTGATTTTATAAGCATATACTTATTTATTATGTTTATTTGATATTCTAATAATTTAATTCTTTATTAAAATTATATTGAATATTGTCATTGATATAGTATATTAATGGAAACCCCTGAAGAGAGTCGATTGTAAAATCTCCCTGAGTTTGAATTCTGTGCATAATGGTATAATTAGTTAAGGTAAAGATTAAATGATTTAATCTGAATTGCATTTATATTAAAAATTTAATAAGATATTATTTATTTGAAATAAGTGTAGTTTTAGATTTAAATTAGATTTCATCATTTATAGCATCCTATGTGAAGACAAAGTCTGATCATAGTGAGATGTGACTGCCTTGACGTTTCCTTACGGAATCCGCACCATTACAATACATATATAATAAATATAACTTGTCTAATTTATTTACAGATGAGTTCCACCTTATGTTGCAGGGTGAGAGTAAAATTTGAAGAAAAAATTGTTTTGAACTTATTTTAATTTTTATCATCCAACTTCTCATTTATATACATATATTCCACATCATCAATTAAATAATAAATAAACTTGTTGATTTTGTAAATACGCTAACATTCATTAATATATAAAGATATTAAAAATTAATTTTTATACCAGGGGCCCGGTAATGTTATATTTCTATGATTTTGCATAGCATCAACGCCATCAAGCGGCTGACACAAGCTAATCAGTACCCAAAAGTCTTATGAATGATTTTTAATGTGCGCAAATTTCATTTGAAATATTGGAAATATAGCAACATTGTTTAGATTCTCGGTTTTTAAATTTGAAGATGGTTAGTTACAAACAGTTTGTTACAAAATATCTAAATACTAAAAAACAATACATATAAAAAATATTTTATAAAAAACATTTATTTATTTAAACCTATAATTTTTTTCTTAAGAAAAAACTTAAGGTGAAGATGTTTAATTGCTTTCAGTTAATGTAAATTTTTGAATATGCATCATATGATAAGAATCTACATGAAAATTGTGATCTTTGAGGAAAAAGTCTTCAGAGAAGAATGTTTGTCTCAATTAGAAAAAAAATGAATCTGAATATATGAAATGTTTATATTAAGAGATTTACTACAAGTGGTACAAGATTTCTTTAAATCAAGAGGTGAAATATATGTTGAACTTAGTGATGACTTATAAACAATGAGGATTGCCAATTCCTCAACAAGCTTTGTGGTAAATGCTTAGCCAGAGCCAGCACTTAAAATATCTCTGTCAGGAACCACCCCCAAACCCCTGACCATGGTTTCGTGCTTTGGCACTCCTCAGAGAGGGTAGGTTCTGAGGAGTGCCAAAGCACGAAACCATGGACAGGGGTTTGGCAGGGGGGGGGGTTACTGACAGAGAGATTTTAAGTGCTGGCTCTGGTTAAGCATTTATCACAAAGCTTGTTGAGGAATTGGCAATCCTCACTGTTTATAACTTACAAGCTTAAGAGAATAGGGTCATGTGATCTATGACTTATTTTGATTAGTGATGACTTGTTTGGTGGATTTATCTTTCTATGAACTTAGGTATCTTTTTTAATTATAATTGCAAGTAAGAAATTAATAATTGTGTATACTAATATTTTTAAAAACAGATTTATGCTTATATCTTTTCAATTGATGAAGAATATCATGAAAAACTTCAAAAATATTTCAGATGATTTGTCAAAAAATTAAAAATACATTTAACAAAGACAAATATGAAGAAACAATGACTTTTTACTCTGAATTTGGGAAATGTTCTAAATAATTATAAGGGTAAAATCAATTGTTATGTCCATCTTTTACGTGTTTGACATTATTCATACGGAAGATATGATTGAAAAAGCAAATAATACATTTTCATTATCTATGCTAGAAATCAAATTCTTCAAAATGGCAAATTCAAAAACTTATTTCATCCATTGTAACAATTGGTTTTGGAATCTAATAGATGAAGAAAAGTTTTCTGATGTAAAAATAAAGTTGCATTTAACATTGTTTTTTTTTTTTTGACCATTTTTACCTATATTAATCTGCATTTCCTAACAATATCAAAATATTCTTGTTGGACAACTAATTTGCCATTTAATATTATGATGTTCAAGATTAATGTTTTTAATTTTATTTAAAATTTATATTTGATAATGAGTTTTGGTTTTTTGAAAATAAATATATTATTTCATTATTATTAGTACATTATAGTAAATGTAGTATACAGTATATAGAGCTCGCAAAATAAGCTCTTAATAAGCTTTGAGAATGTAATTTTAAAGTAAATGTAATATCTTGTTCTCCATGATTCTTGGAGAAAATTATAACGCTTGATCTATAAAAGTCTGTCCAAACTTGATCTAAATTAATATGATTTCTTGTTTTCCATATGACCAAATTTTTTAAAACTTCATAGTTTCTGACATATTCATTTGTTTTATAAAATTGCATTCTTCATCCTGTTTTATTGTATCATTTCAATCTCACATTCAGAATAAAAGAGGATATACTAAATCCATATTTGTTTTGATTAATTGATGAGGTTTTTCAAATCTGTACAAAATTTTTTTCATCATCATTAGTTAATATATCTATTCAGCAACTTGTCTAAGTATTTCCGAGTATTCGTTTTTTTTATTTTTATGATTATTGATAATTTAAAAAAATTTTTTTTTTATTGGCTTTTATTTTTCACAGGTCCCTCCAATATATTGACATAATTCCTCTACTCTAAATATATGCTCAATCCAATTTATTCCCATTTCACAATTTTCTTAGCCGCTTATTTATACTTTAAGATTATTAACATGGTTTTTCCAATTCATATTTTTTAATCTTCTCCAAATCCACTTTTCAAAGCTGTTATTTTTTAATATTTCTTTTGTTGTTGTTATCCACATATCTATTCTTATAAAACTATATTCAGGATAAAACATTTAACAAGTCTTATTAAAATATTCATTACAAATTATCTTTGCTGCTCTTTCCATCATTAAATAAATCATAATACATTAAAACACTAACTTTTCTTAAGTTTGTTTTTATGAGCAACCGAATTTTTTATCCATATTAAAAATTTCTTTAGCTATTGCATGCAATTCTTTAATATATTTTACATTTTTTACACCATCAAATAATTAACTTTTTAAATATGTAAAAACTCTATATTGCATCCCTATCTATTCTCATTGCTTTAAATGGAAATGTATTTTTTTTTAATTCAGAACTGTACAGATATCTATATTTACTGTCATCTGAATAAATTTTTTACTTCCAATGTTAACTCTATCCTTGTCAAAATAATACTTATCAATTTGTAAATAAATATTATACAAAAATGAGAAGAGCAACTCCAATTTATATCTCATATTTGTTTTTCTTTAACATTACTATTTAATCATATAACTTCATTTATAAGTAGATTTAAAAAGTCATCTTCCTTTCTATATTTTTCTTTAAAATATCAAATAAAATAGCCCAATTTAGTCATAATAACTTTTATATATTTTATACCCTCATTAAGTCAATTGTTTTTGTAGTTACATTTCTTCTAAATTGAAACTGCTTTTCAAATAAACATGTCCAACCTGGTGTAAATACTTAATCTACTCAATAGTCTCAATGCTATTTTGGCTTTTTGTTAGATTAAACTTATTGTTCTAAAATCCTTACACTTTACTAGATTTTTTTTTTTATAAAAGAATCATAACTGTTTAAAGAAAATTTACTGGCCATTCTCATGAATCGTAAATTATAGTAGTCAGTTAATTTCGTCAAACCTTTTTATTCCATAGTTTTTAATTCAATTAGAATTCCATCAATTCTCTCCACTTTGCCAGTCTTTATCTTACTCATAGCTTTTCACTCTAGATCTATCTTGTCACAATAAGATTTATTATTTCTATTGCTATCTTTTCTACTAATAATTTATCATTCTTTGATTCAAATTTTTATATTCCTGTTATTCTAATCCAAAGGTATTTGGAATTCGATCATACTTTCATTTGTAATTCTTTCATTTCATTATACATTTATTTTTCAAATATACTTATAATTTTATCTGTTAAATGTTTCAATACATTTTTAATTTTTTTATATAATCTCTAATTATTAATATTTTTCTTTACACCTTTGTTAATCATTTTATTGCTGAACCCACTGCTTTTTTTTTTTTTACTCATAAATAGATGGTTCCGATACTACATTCTTTAATTTATCTTGAATATTTCCTACTATTCAAATTTACATTATCATTTATCTTATTATCATAATCCATTTTTTTTATTAGTTTAAATTTTTTTCTATTTTTAAAATTTGCTTCAATCTAGAGTTCATTTGTGAATTATTACCTGAATTAATATTTTCTCCAGGATGTATAATTGTATTTTTAAAATAATTTCTATGTTTATTCGGAATTAATATATAATCCAATTGAATATGTTCTAATTATTTGGAGATTGTTTTTTTTTTTTTTTTTGAGAAATTTATGATTTTTAAACCATGTATTTATTATAATTTATTATTTTCTTATAAAAATTTTGCTTTCTGTTTTATTTTTTAAAATCCTAATTCTTAATCTACAATCCCATCTTTCCATATCTATGACAATATTCTAATTTTTCATTATCATTTTGCAACTATATTTCTATTTTCAATTTTTTTATTCATAATCTCTTTCTATATTAATTTCATTAATTGTAATATTAAAATATACAATGACTAGATCTTTTACAACAGCTTTTGGCTTTATTATCATGTACCAATTCTTTAGTGGATTGCTACCTAACAAATTATCTTTTGCTTTTATCCTAAGACATTATTTGTTCATTTTTATTTTATTTTTTCTGCATTTGCCACCAAAATAAAAAAAAACTTTCATACTCTTTTTATTTCATAACCCATCTCTTGTCTAACAATTCACTTTTCCTGACATATTCTGTTATACTTTTTCTGAAACTCTTAATAAATATATTCTATTGTTTTAGCATCAATAAAAATCTGCTTAATCATTATATACAATTATTTTAGTTAATTATATATACATAGTAATTTTTTGTATGCATATATAATTAGATCATTCTCTTATCAGATGCTTAAAAAAATTATACCTAATTTAACAAATAAATACTAATATAAATTAATGAATAGTTTTTAAAAAAGAAAATTAATCCTCTACAAGCTTTCTTACAAAACTAATTTACAAATCCTAAATTAAAAGTTAAAAAAATAAATTTCAAAAAGTATAATGTAAGCTTATTAAAAAAAAAAGCACACCAGTGGAATAAATTTTAGTATTTGAATAAAGAATTATCTATACCTTAAGAAAGAATAAAAGAAAAATTGACAACAATAAAAACAAATATAATTAAATAAATAATTGGTTTATTAAAAAAACCTCTTAAAGAAATATTTCATTACAATAAATTTAAAATGTTAAATTATATATATATTTAATAAAATTGATTTAATTTAAATTACACTTATGGTTAAAAATGAATACTGATTTATTATGTGTAAAAGTAAACCATAATTATTATATGTAATAAATATTTTATTTAATACATAATAATTATTTTAATACTATATAAAAAAAATTTTCTACAGTACAGGCTTTTTCATACCTGCATTTCAATATGTAATATATAGGGGTTTGAACTCAGACTTTCATACAATCCTCAACTATCCACGTTATCTCATACTGCTGACACACTTGATCAACTTAGACTTTCATACAATCCTCAACTATCCACGTTATCTCATACTGCTGACACACTTGATCACACACATGTTCCAAAGATAATTTCGTGCTAAACCAGCACTCATCGCTTGGTCCAGATTATCATTTCCACACATATATACAATCAATGCTCAGCTTATATTAAGATAGCCAATCTTCATACTTTAATGGACAGGCTTCAATCCACTTCACCCCACAACTTTTCAGCCATCCATTTCATTGAAAATCTGATGATGGAACACTCAAAGCTCTCATTGGTGCCAACCTTCTCATCCTACCCATGTTGACCATAAACCACTCTAACCCTTCATGTACAGGACATAATCTATTTAGATATATATACAAGGGATGGTTTTTAGTAAACTAAAACTTTAACAAAAATTTGTAATAATATCTTACATAGTTAATTTGTTTTATATTTATTATGTTAAATGTATATATATATTACTACATTATAAAGTATCAGTGTTCTTTTTAAAACTCTTATCAGCTATAGTTCTGATAAGTAAATCTTAAATTTTCATTAGTGATATTAATGATTTTATTTTTTATTTTTACATTGAATGCAGGCAACATTTTTGTTTTAGTGGTTGTTTGCGCACGCACACACACACAGATGAAGTAGAAATAAAAATATTTACATTAGTAATTCTGTTTTTATATTTATATTATGCTTTTTTTTAAAAAAATATTTTATTATAAATATAAGATTTCTAGCATCATTTTACTGTTTAGTAAAATAATAACAAGATATAATTAAATTGTGATAGAAAATATGATTTATGTGACTATTTTTTTGTTTTCAGATGGCAGACGATGTTACTGAAGTTTTTTATACTACATTAAGTTTACTCAATTTTGATGCTGCTGTAGAAGAAGCTAAGCACAGAATTCCATTTACCAAGTAATTTTCTAGATTCATATTCATATATTTTGATAATATTTGGAATCAAAATTTCAACATATAGCTCTAATTTTGGCTTTTATTATTAAAAATAAATTTGCTTTATTACACTGTGATATTTTGTTTTTAAAAATACATTTGACATGAAAAATATTGTAGTAAAATTTATAGAATGTTAGTGTTTTATACATGATGGTTACTACTATGATTTTAGTATTGCGATTTTACCCTTATAACTTGTATCAAAAAAAAAAAAAAAATTATGCAAATATCATGATAATGTTTGATAATTTATATATATAACTTTTAGACTGAAAATAGATATACTTACTATTTTTATATGTTATTAGCAATAAATTGTAATGAGAATGGTCATTCTAACCCTAGAATAATCGTAAAAAAAAAGATTAGAAAAAAGTCAATGAGAAAAAATTAGGTTTTGCAATATGATAAACTATTCCATGAAATATTAATATATTTATATATAAGGCATGCTGGTTTTTTGGTCTATTTATTCGATATCTTTGTATCAGCTTTTAAAACTTTTTTTCTGAACTGCTTGATTATTCTGCCTTCCCCAAAAAATGCAATCAATATGAGGGTTTTGAGCTACATTTTATAATAAAAATGAGCTATGTTTTTTCTACAATACCATTTTCAAGTTTATAAAATACTTTTTTTTTAATGTGTATATTGTTATCATTTTTGAGTTTAATCTACTTTCTTCTATCTATATTCCTTTCCATTACATTGCACTAAACTTTTTTATCCATCTATTGGTCTTTTACAATCTTTTGGTATTAAATTTAAAACTTCATTTGTTTAACTGCTATCATCTTTTCTAATATTATATCTAGCTTAATTCTATATTATTCTTTTAATGAATTAATATCAGTGATATCTGTTTATTTTCTCATCTGTACATTTCACATTTAGTCTATTCTTAAATAATCCCAACATTCTTATTTTTATACTTCAATTTGACTAAATCCTTTTATTATTTTTCTGTTAAATGCCTGGATCTCAGATCTGTAAGTAAATATTGATAAATGTATTTGTTAAAAATTTTTTTTTTCAAATATTTCTACTAAAAACCCTTCATCCTAGTTTAATTGTTTAATTAATTGTATCAATCATATTTCTATTTGTATTAATAATCTGACCAATGTATTTGTAGATATTAATTTCATTAATTCATTATTGTCAATCTTTATTTTTTTTTAAAAGTCCCTAAATATGATTTTAATCTATAGTCTAACTTTATAACATTTTCTGAAGCTTTGCAGAATCTTGATGACTTAAAGAATTTCCATTTATTTTGTTCCTTTTGCTTCCCATTTTAATCCATTATATATTTCCTGTAAAACTGTTATAAATTTTTAAAGAGTTGGAATAACACTGTCATTTATCGTCATCGATATTAATCTTTCTAGCATCATGTAATCTAAACACTTAGTCCATTTTAAAAGATATTTCTCAGAATTTGTCAATATTTCAGGTCTATGTCTAGATTCTAAAGCTTTAATATAATCTATAAATCCAATGTAAAATGGAAATTCATTGCTTCTTTCTATAACTTCTCTTAATATTTAGATGTGATCTATTAAGCTGCAATCACATAAATCAATCTTGTCTTGTTGATTTAAATCAAAATTTTTTATAAATGAGTCATAATCCCTATAAAGATTTTGCATTGAACTGGTAGACAACATATAGATTTGTTATTGTTAAAATCTTCTTCAACTTTTTAAAAATCAATAACATTTTTGTATTTTTCCAATCATCTGGTAAATCTATTATTTTGACGTGGTTTTATAGCTTTGTGAACAAGCTTTTTCTTTAAACTATCTATATTCCATTTTTAGACACCTATCTATATCTTTATATTTATCTACCTCTTATATAGCTTTACCTGTATATCCTCATTTCTTTATTTAATAGAGATATTTTTTCTTTGACATGATAAACGTCTTCTATCACCACTTTATTTTATGTTCTTGAAATTTTTTCCCTTTTATAGTTTTCCTTGCTGATATGTTCTGACTATAAAATTGTATCCCTCTAATGTAAAAACTAAATAAAATCTTTATGAGTGTGTATGCATATATAAATTGTCAGAAAGTAAAAAAAATATAATAGCATTCTAGAAAATTTAGTATATGTAACAATAAAGTTATGCAAATATGAAAATTAATTAAAGTTGTTTATTTGCAAAGAATGAAGTATAAGGACTAACTGCAAATTAAACGTCAAATAAAATCTACACAACAAGCCGCATAAGTGCACAATATTGTGTGGGCAATATTTCATACTTAGGGTAATAATATTTAAGTAAAACTTTGCAACATTTCAGTGCAGTATATCAATGTAAAGTCAAACTATGTGGACTAATGCAGAGAACTGTTACAAGATAGAGTAAGAAGAAAATACAGGAATCTTCCCTATTTTATCTGCAAGTTTGATTAATGTTAAATCACCCAACAAGCCATTAGTTGAAGTTATTAATATTTCTATTAATTCATTATACGTACATATTTATTTAGAGTAAACAAACTTTTATATATAAACTTCTGATTAGTATATTTATTCTCTATAAATTAAATTAATGTATATTGAAGCAGTCAATCTGAGATTCAGATTGCGTTTCATAGTCCTATCCAATCTCACATCACCAAACTAAATTCAAATCCCATTCATACACTTATATGCACCTATGTAATCCAAGTTCTCTTAATTTCCTTTTAAAATAACTCTGCCTAAGATATTTAATAATATCTTAACTAAATAATAATATTTTATATATTTTAATAGTTTGTATATGTGCGTAAAGCACATGTATATATGAAAGGTGATTGAGGATTGTATATAAATTAATATTTATATTCATATGTTGTATATTAAACTAGATATTTAAAATTATATTCAAATATTATATTAAAATACATATTCATGTAATGGCAGTCAGGATGATGCAATCGGTTTGGAAGCTTCTAGAAACAAAATATTTAACTAAAATCCATTAATATTCTTAAAATTATTAATCTTATAAAAAAAAAATCAAATCTATTTCTGAGCTAGAAATAGATTTAGAACAATCATTTTAGAAACATACCAACCCGATTGCATTGTGTTATACTACCTTAACCCTTAGAGACCTGAAAGGCCATTTTGAATGTCAAAAAAAAATTACAGGACATATAATTTTAAATGAAATTTCTAATTTATTACAATAAATATAAATATATATATACATTTTTAGAAAGTGCAAATATGAAAGAATGTAATAAAGCTGATAAAATAGTCATTACCAAAAAAAAAAATAATTAAAAAAGGAGATTTTTTATATTTTTAAACATATTTATTTTTACATTGGTTCACAAATTCTCAATTTTGAAAGGTATAACTTAAAATTACTATTTCGTAGACAGCTTCATCACATGCGTCTCAAAATGCTGAAAAAAATGATATGTAATATGTCTTACCTGAGATAATTTTTCTATGCAAAAATTACAAAAACAGTGTGATTGGTAAGTTCCATTTTTACTAGCCGCCCTACATGTTCTACTTTTATAACAGTATATGCTAGAAATTTTTGGTTATCCTTGTATGCAGGTATCTGTTAGAAATATGTTTGGTTTTTAGTAAGGAAAAAAATAACAGAAATAATTTACAAGATGTTGAGGACTTTAGTAAATTATATAGTAATGTATAGTATAGCTGTTATTACTATGTGATTATTCATTTAGTATACGAACATGGATGGGCTGCTCACCAACACGCATTAGCCAGCGTGGTGAGTTTATTGGCTTTTGCCTCTGAGTTTAAGATCAAGAAACACCATGGTCTTTCTTCTCAGTGCCTGATAAGGCAGAATGAATGTTTGTGTAAATGATAAATATTTTCCCAATACATATAGACAATTATGACAGACAAAAATAAAGCATGGCCCTTATTCCCAGGAGGCTGTAAAGTCACCAACCAAGGCAGCGGTTGGTGGCCGAAGGCAGAGGGTGCTAAGTATCCCCTGATTGTGGACCCAGGCTGCCATTTGATGACGACTTTTTATTTAGGTACTTACAACTGCAGATCACTTTCAAGTGAAGGAAGATTGCAAGAATTAGAAGAACTCTCTTATATTAAATGGGACATTATCTGACTTTGTAAAGTTAGAAGAAAAAGTGAAGAGACAATTGATTTAAAAAGTGGACATATACTCTATTATAAAGGCACAAATATTGGAAATACAAGTGGAGTAGGATTCATTATAAATAAAAAGTGGAAGAACAATATTGTGGAGATTGATGGTGGATCAGACAGAGTGTCAAGATTAATTATACAACTTAATAGCAGATACCAAATGCAGATAATTCAGGTTTATGCCCCAACAAGTTTTCATAGTGAAGAAGTAGTAGAAGATTTTTATATGGATGTACAAAAGGCTTTTGATCAGAGTAAACACCATTTTAAAATTGTTATGGGAGACTTTAATGCTAGAATTGGTAAAAAAATGAAAGATGAAAGTGCTGTGGGTAATTTTGGTTATGGTAATAGAAATGAGAGAGGACATAGACTTGTGGAGTTTGCAGAAAAAGAAAAACTTTATATTATGAATTCTTTTTTTGAGAAATGTTAAAAGGAAATGGACATGGAAGCATCCAAATGAAGGTACAGCAGAATTGGATTATATTTTGACTAACAGGAAATACATATTTCAAGATTGTAATGTTCTTAATAAATTTAACACAGGAAGTGATCATCGATTAGAAAGATGTAAGATACGTGTTAATGCAAAACTAGAGAGACAAAAATTATTAAGAAAAACAATATTTACAGTTGATATTCCTAATCTTCAGAAACATTCTAATGAATTTAAATTAGAACTTACAAATCGGTTTCAAGTATTAGTAGATTTTGAACATGATTCAGATTTGAATGAAATTAATATGAAAATAACTGATACACTTTTGAAAACTGTAACAAAGATAGCTGGTAGAAAAAAACAGCAATTGACCAATAAAATTTCTACTGAGACTAGAGAATTTATGAAGAAAAGAAGGAATATGAAGATATACAAAAATGATGCATTAAAAAGAATTGAATATCTCGAATTTTGTAAAATGGTGCGGAAAAGAGTTGAAAATGATATAAGAAAGTATAACTGTGAACTAGCAAGGAAAGCTGTAGAAGAAAATAAAAATCTTAAGAATGTAAAACAACATTTTGGTATTGGTAGGAAATTTATATCTGCAATAAGAAAAAAAGATGGAATTATTACTAAAAAGAGAGATGACATCATGAAATTGGTAGAAGATTTTTATCAAGAATTATATAGTAATAAAGAACAAGTATCTCCTATATCTATTACATCTTCCAAATTGCCCAGAATTTTAAATGAAGAAGTGAGACATGCAATTAAATGTATGAAGAAAGGAAAGGCTCCAGGTAATGATGGAATTATAATTGATATATTAAAAGAAGCAGGTGAAGAAATAGAAAATTTTTTAGCAAAGTTATATACCAAATGTCTAAATGATAAAGATGTACCGGATGATTAGAAGAATGCAGTAATAATATTAATATTTAAAAAAGATGATAAAGAAGATATTAGAAATTACAGACCTATCAGCCCTTTACCAGTTTTATATAAAATTTTTACCAAGATAATTACTACTCGTCTACAGAGAACATTGGATATCCACCAACCAAGAGAACAAGCTGGATTTAAAAGTGGTTTTAGTACAGTAGATCATATCCAGGTATTGAGAGAAGTTATAGAAAGGACAAATGAATATGAGTTGTCATTATGTTTTGGATTTGTAGATTATGAAAAGGCATTTGATTCTATAAACATTTCTTCAGTGATTAAAGCATTAGATCATCTAGGTATAGATCCAGGATATTGTCATATTTTAAAGAATATTTATAAAAATGCAACAGCAACAATTAGATTGCATAATGACACTGGGAAAGTTAACATTGAGAAAGGTGTAAGACAAGGTGACTCCATATCTCCAAAACTTTTTCAGCAGTGCTGCAAGAAGTATTTTGTGGATTAAAATGGGAAACTAAAGGAGTGAAAGTAAATGGTGATTATTTAAGTCATTTAGATTTCGCAGATGATGTAGTTGTTTTTGCAAATAATGCTTCAGATCTGCAGGAAATGTTGCAGGAATTATCAGATGAAAGTAGGAAAGTAGGACTAAAGATAAATGTTAAAAAGACTAAAGTAATGTTTAATCGATTTACTCAAAATATGAAAATAAAGATTGATTATGATGAATTAGAAGAAGTTAACAGTTACAAATACCTTGGTCAGATTATTAATTCAGATGGAAACATAATGGAGGAAATTAATCATAGAATTAAACTTGGTTGGAGTGCTTTTGGTAGAAATAACTTGATACTAAAAGGAAATATGCCTATGTGTTTGAAAAGGAAGGTTTTTAACAAATGTGTTTTACCAGTTCTTACTTATGGATCTGAGATTTGGACACTTAATAGAAGAGGAATTCAGAGACTTCAGACCACTCAAAGAAGTATGGAGAGATGTATGTTGGGAGTAACAAGAAGAGATCTAAACACAATGTATGGGTAAGAGAACAAACAGGTGTTACTGACCTCATTGAAAAAATTAAAAGATTGGAGTTGGGCTGGACATATTGTTAGAAGAGATGATAATAGGTGGACAATTGAAATTTTAAACTGGATTCCAAGAGATTGTAAAAGACCCAGAAAGAGACCACATGTGAGATGGATGGATGAAATAAGCAAGTGTGCAGGGGTGATATGGAGAAGAGAAGCTAAAGATCGGAGAAGATGGATTAAACTTGGAGAGACCTTCATCCTGCAGTGGATTGATAATGTTGATGATGATGATAGTATAGTATAATATTATTATATATTACTTTTATTATATTAGTGAAAAATGGTGTGTGACCTAAAATGTGTATTCTTTTCAACAAAATAAAATGTACTCAAAAAATAAATATCAAACAAAAATTTCTCCAAGATAAAATGAACAAGAAAAATCAATAAATATCAAAATAAACAAATTTATTATGAGCACTTATTATATATGTGTGTGGGAGATGAAATATGAGAGTGGATAGGGTATATGATGAGTGTGGATGTGCATATTTTTATATTATTCAAATGTATTGTCTAAAATTCTATCGTATATATTGTACCTATATTGATATAGGCACATATAATTTTATCTAAAATTATATTATTAAAATAATCGTTCATAAAACAAAAACATAAAATTAAACGTTGAAGAGTTTATTGCAGTTTGTTTTAGAAAAGGATAAAAATCAAATAGTTTTCTAGAGTTAGTTTTGAAATAAAAAAGCTACAATTAATTAATCAGAAGGGGAGAGGGGTGTTTCGTTAGAGAAATTAAACTAAGGGTTATAAAAGGAAGTAAAGAGTTTTTATTAGTATTCGTAAAAATATAATTTAAAAAGTTAAAACATACAAATCTCTTTTCATTCAAGTTTCATTAAAGAAAAAATAATGTTAAAACTAAATAGTAAATTGTATTAAAAATATATGTGCGTATATATGTGCGATTTGTAAATAAATAAAATGTATGCGAAATAAAAGATTATCATTAAAACCACGGCAATGCCTATTAATAAAATAAAACAACACGTTTTATTGCATGGCTATTACTAATTAAGCAATCTTCCAAAACACGTTTATCAAATGATTATCACTGGAATTTGACAACAAATCTTTGCCGGAGAAACAACAAGGCGCAGGTATAAATAGACCTTTTTTTATCGGACAGTAGTCAGTTCACAAAGTAATTGAGTAGTGCTGTTCAGAAATTAATTGGGTCAGTTCACAAATTTATTGAGTGAGTGCAGTTCAGAAATTAATTGAGCAGTTAACAAACAAAATGCTGTGTTGAGAAGATCTTAGGAACGCACGTTTATCTCCAGCCCAGATATCCTAGAAAACAGCAGATCTGCCCGTGAAATAATGTCAGCTTAACATCTTAGAAAATCTCCGTCAGTATCTAATTGTCCCCGATAGTAATAATCGTGAAAATCAGGAAACTCAGCAAGGAAACGTCCCAGCCGGCTGGTAAGCATTCATAATGGAAACATTTTCACCGAAAGCAGCCTCCAAAGAACAAAATTCTACGTCAACATTCAAAAGCCTAGATAAAACATTTGCTTATTTCATTTATACTGTAATAGCCATTGCATTGCATTAATTCGTTCGTATGAATCTTTCAAGAGTCTAATTATATGAACTCTATATCATACATAAATGAACTATTAATATGTGTGATTAAATTTCAAATGCTATGTAGTCCTTTATTATCATTATATTGTGTGTGCATGAGTTAATATGTGCGTGATCCTTATATCAATATTATTAGTCAAAGTAGATAAATTCCCAGTGTTCTGTTATGAAAATATTCAAGAATATTTAAACTATTTAGAATGTTAATTTAAAATATGCGTGTGTTTTATTAGAAGTATAAAATGTTTAAATTTAGTAAATAAATGTTAGCTAATAAATTATCTTTAAAATTAAACTTTATTTGTCGGTCAATTCTTTTTAACAAATTCTTTTATCAATTCTTTTAATCACTAATTAAGTATAATCTATTAGTGATTACAAATAGCTGAGCTAGTCGTGGATTTAGGCGTTGAGTTAGTGGCCACTGTTCAAAGTGCGTTGTCTATTCTTTTAGTATTCTTTTAGAATAAACAGCTGGCGCCCGTGTTTATACACAAACAAAAAAGTGCTTTGGATTTGGTGTTGAACTCAACAGCCAAGAAGAAGCTATGTCCTGGAAATGTAACGCTAGTTATATACTTTATAGCTATCGTTTGGGCATACATACTCTCCGAGTATGTTCTTCTCTGCCTAAGAGACCAGTGTTTCGAATGCACATATTCGAACTCGGTTCAATATATATATTGTTTCTATATGTATATATCAAATTCTATCGTATATATATTCTTTTTTGCATATATATATAATTCTATTGTATATATATTGTTTTGTATGTGTATATATATAATAAAGAGTTATAAACTAGGTGAGAAAAATAATTCAAAAAAACGTTTTTATATTATTTCACCTGTATTGTATCATATATATATTATATCTATATTTATATATAAAAAAATGTAATAAAAAGTAGGTCACAAAACATTGAAGTAAAAGATTTTACATTTCAAATGTGCTTTTTATCTAAAAGCTTATCATTTTTATAAAAAGAGAGTTCTAAAACTAGGTCAGAAAAATATTAAAATAAACGTTTTTATATTATTTCATCTGTATTATATCATATATATATTACTTTTAATTATATTTAATTGTAGAAAACAATAATAATAATAAAAATAATAATAATAATAAAACGAATTGAAATACAGAATCCTGTCTAAATGTTAGCATCAGTTTCAAATTTGAATCCAATTATGAAGGCATCAAAACTCATTATTATTATAAATAAATCCAACAGTAATCCTTATACGTTTTTGATATAATCTTTTTTTTTTATTTTTAAGCTTTTTTAACTTTTTTTTTTACAAAAAAATTTGTTTCTACTAAGAGGGCTTATAAAAACCCTTACGTAAATGAACATAATTGTTATGCTGTAAAACAAGTTCAATGGACCGTAAATCATAGTTACCGTCATTAAATCTAAAAAACAAGAAAAATAAAAAAATTGAAAATTGTATTTTACAAAAACTTTCATAAAAAATCCAAATTTTATCGTAAAAATAAAAGTTATAGCTCATTTTAACCATAACAAGATGGCGGATTGAATGATCTGAGAACCGTAAGTGTACTACTTACCGATTCCGCGCAAACTCAGTTGAAAGTCTAAATTTTTGTTCAGGGGCTCATAAAGGCGCTTCGGGCTCAAAGGGTACCTTAATAACAAAAGGTAAATTCCTCATGTAAAAGTCTATCTGTAGCAGCATTTTATAGCCTTAGGTAATGGAGCGTAAAAGAATTCCTTAGATAATCAGGAATTGTATAAATAGGGCCCGATTTCAGTCAGGAAAAAAGAGTACTTAAATTTGTAAGGCATCGGCCAAATGAATCCACGTCACTCAAAATTTCAATATGACAACTGTTGAGTAGTAGAGAAAGATGCACCTTCTCCTGACCATGCCTAATCCAACTCCCACCAACTTGCCACTCTACGCTAAACATCCGTGAACTTGATGCTTTGCTTTAAAAACTAATATGGAAATCTGCTACCTGCTTCCAAAATAATCGAAAGAGCATTCGTGCTCAAAATAAGCCACAGTGAAACATGATTTTCATAGCTTATCAGAAATCACCAAGAATGAAGGTAATGCCATTGAAATGCCGCCATCATAAACTTTCTAACGTTCTTTCTAGTAATTCTTAAATGCTTAAGAATTTAATATTAACGTCTTATAAATTCTGTAACCTGATCTCTCATAAATTTTATAAATCTTTAAATATGTACTCTTTTAATGTGATTCTCTATTTCACTTTATAAATATCTTAGATTAGCCTCATAATTTAATTCAAATTTAATTTGATGCGGCAATTATTTTCTTAATAATTTTGTCTAATATATATTTTAAATCCCAAATGATATGTCAATAAACTCCCACCCTCACAAGTATAATTATTTTTTAGCTTAGCTCCTTGACATTAGAGGTGAGTGCCAACTCATTAATTATTTTGTTTTTACTTTTAAAACTACAAAACGCTTGCTAGTTTGGGAGAAGATTTTAAATGTCTTTTTATTCATTATACTTTTGGCTTTAACAACAGAGGGGAGAAATAAAGTTCATCCTTTGATTAGTTTACGAGTTATACAAATGTTAATTTGCTTACTAGTGTAGTATTGATTCAAAACAAATATATTAATTATATATATATTTTTTATATTTCTTTATTCTTGCCCAGTTAAACATATATGTATACTTTTATTAAAACACATCTTAGACTTAATTTTATATTATATTAAACATATGGGGAGTTTTATTGAAGAATGTAATAAAGGGCGGGGGGTGATAGAAGGTTAGTATGTTAAACTTAAATATAGTTTTATAATAACGCCTTTTAATTTATGTTTAGTAAATCCGATCATACCATCATATCTGATTTTAATGCTTTAGATAATAAGCTTAGTTATATATATCTGGGCTAGTTATTAGTCTATCCCAAGCGTTGTTAGCATAGGCTATTATTTTTTATAGTCAAGCTTTATCTAGAGATGTGTGTCGGAACACCCGCGCCATCGCATCTTCGTTGAGGTTGTAATCAGGGCAGTGAATGACCCTGGACTGTCTACTCTCGCAACGAGAGCAGTGCATTTGGCCCATAGCAACTCCATCTGAGACCTCAACTCCTAAAAGCCGATTCCACGAAATGTGGATGTGGCAAGTCGGCATGGATATTTTTTTTATTTCACAAAGATAAAGCAATTTTACTTCCAAGAAACGGATCCGCAAATCTTATTTGGCCATTATGTTAACACTGTGATACTTAATCATATTATATTCCTCCTTTAAAATCTTAAGCCTATAAATATCTATATATGTGATGTTATGGTCTAATTAAACGTAGTTCGTAAATTTATTAATGTTCCACTTATATGTTGCTTAACAACTCTAGATAATTTATTATAGAAATATTCCCATATACGTTAATCATCCAAATAAAATAAATAAATCTTTATTGCATATATTTTCCATATTCAATTAAATTATGCTAAGTTGGTCAGTTAGTTAACCGACAATTATGTAAATCTTCCTTAAATCAGTCAAGGTTGTTTTTCTCTTGTAATTCATGCGAATTGTTATAATTATACGCTACGTAATTGTGCTAGATTAATTGTTGAAATATCATAACGCCGCATCAAAAGTAATAATATATAAACTTATATGTAAGTACCCATGTTAAAGTGTGAATAAGCACAACACGGCTTATTTGTAATATGAAGCTAATTATCTAATATAACTAAGTGTATAAATTTCTGATTTTCTATTTATCTTTATTATTAAATATAATATTAAAACAAACATCTCTGATCATTGCAAGTTCTTTATTTAATTGATTTAGTTAATTTTAAATATAGTTATTAAATTATTAATGTCATGATTTGGAAAGTTATAAGATCCCGCTAATGTCAAAATATGCTTGTCTGTCTCACATGTACGCACGCAGTTGCCCTGATTTTAGGGCAGAGTTCATGAATGTTTCTGACATGTATCTCGCGCATGATTGGACTCTAGATATTTGTGGTCAGATTCTAGATCGAGTTGTGTGATCATATGAACCGACCAGTACAATATACAACTGACTAACGTCAATCTTGTCTCTGTATACATCTGTTTGGTATAGTTGACATTTCAAGGATTTGCATAATGAATTAGTTTGACACAGTCAGCATCTCAAGGGCCTAGTGTAAAGAATTAGTTTGGCACAGTCAAAAAGTAATTAAATAAATTGTGAATCATCGTAGGAATTAGCAGGAGACTTCTTTAGACCATTATAGAGTACTAAGGAATAATGAAGTCGGACAACTTGGCAATGCAACACAGTAGAATGGCAGTTATATGTGACTCATGTTGAAAGGTATATGACAATAAATAATATTGTGGATAATAATTTAAGAGTTGCTACATTAATGTGGATTTCAGGAAAGGAAGTACTGTAAATTGTCAAGTATCAGTGTGACCAGAAAGCATCTAAGAATATTCCTTATGAAGAATTGATACAGAAGTTAAATATTTGCTTCAAACCAAAGATATCAAGCCACATTGCACATCTATGCTTCTGAAATAAAATCCAGCGATCAAGAATAAACGGAGTATAATATGGGACTGTGTGAGCTGGTGAAAGAATGCGATTTTAAAAATGAGTTAGAACAATGTTTCTCAACCTTTGGGTCGTGTTAAATTTTTAATGGGTCGCAAATATGCACAAGAAATAAAAATATAAATATCTGATAGCAAAAATCTTTTTATATTTTTAGAAAATATTAGTATTAATAAAAAAAATTAGTAAGTAATACTACCTATGCTTTGTGTAGTTTTCTCAAATTCAATTGTAAATTTGAATTGAAATAATCATAATATTAAATTTCACGATTATTTTTAAAATGTAATTGTTCAAAAAATTGCAACCAAAAATGTAACTAAAATTAATGCAGCCAAAGCATCAACCAGTGCCAGTAGTGGAATTCAGTAGAAATATTCTCAGTTCACAGTGTATAATTTGAACTAGTGTGTAGTTGTTAAAACAGCAAAGAATAAATTTTTATGTATTACAGTTAACACCATTTTTCTAAATCATTGTGTTAAGTTAATAATTGAATTTTATAGTTTGTTTTAAAAGGTACTTACATTTGTAATTTACAAATAATACTTATATTTCATTGTATGCGATTAATACATACATTATACTGAAAGCATTTAATATTTTCAATTTATGTCTTCTTTTGTATTTCTTTCAGCCTTGTTTAATAATGAATAAACAAAGTAAAATATTTAATTTTTTTTGGAAGAAAGAAACAAGAAATTTCTCAAGAACCCCATTCGGATGATGAAAATGTAGAATTGCCTACTACGTTGAGTGAACCAGTAGTGAAAGAACCAAAATTGACACATACTTTTGTTTATAATTATAAAGAAAAATATATTAATTATGGTTTCACTTTTATAAAAGAAAATGAAATAGAGCTACCACAATGTGTTGTCTGTGGATCTACTTTGGCTGATTCTTCATTCAAAAATAACAAACTATTAAGCATTTGGAAACAAACCATAGTCTGTTGATTTTTTTTTAAGAAAACGAGATGAATTTAAAACAAATAGATTTAATTTAACAAAATTTGTTTCTACAGATAAAAAACTTTTAAAATGTTCATATTTGGCAGTCTATCCCATTGCTAAATGCAAAAAAGCATATACAATAGGGGAAATGTTACTAAAGCCATGCATGAAAGATATTTGCAAAGACTTATTTGGCAATGAATTTGAATCAAAAATAAATAGCATTCCCTTGTCAAATGACACCATAAGTCGGTGAGTAATTGATTTGGCTGGTAATGTAGAATCTTAATTAATAGAAAATATAAAAAAATCCAAATATTATTCAATTCAATTAGACGAATCTATAGACATTTATAATGATGCAATAATATTTGTTTATATGATATATTGATCTTACATGTACAGATATTCAGGAAGAGTTTCTATGCAGTTTAAAATTAGAATCTTCAGCAACATCAGAAGACCTTTTAAAGATAACGAAATTGTATTTCCAAAGAAAAAACATTTCTTGGTAAAGATGCGTAAGAATTTGTACCAATGGGGCTGCAGCAATGGCAGGAAAATATAGGGGTTTAGTAACATGCATAAAAGAAATTTGTCATCCAGATTTAATAATAACCCATTGTTTTCTTCATCGGGAACAATTGGCTATCAAAGATATGTGTACAGATTTACATGATATTTTAAATCAGGGTGTATAAACAGTGAACTATATTCGAAAGAGTGCACTAAACACGTGTCTATTTAGATTAATGTGTGATGAAATGAGTTCAGCTCATAAAAATTTATTATTAGATTCCCACATAAAATGGCTTTCAAGAGGGAGAGTTCCGAGTAGATTATTTGAACTTCTTGTGGAAATTGAAATATTTCTTAATGATCAGAAGCCAGCAGTATTCAGTGAATATTTTAAAAGTAATGTGTGGCTTTCCAAGGATGTCACACAAATCTTTTTCTTTGTTACAATAAAATGGAAGCATTTATAAAAAAAATTGAACTCTGGTTAAATACAATTAGAAACAATTGTTTTGACATGTTTCCTTTGTTTTCACAAATAGTTGAGGATAAAATGGTAACGCATGATGAAATTTCAGGTATAATTAAAATCATTCAGAATCACTTATTAAAATTAAAAGAAAATTTTTTTCAATACTTCCCACCTACAGAAGATATTCATTTCAAAAATATGTGGATCTTAAATCCTTTCCAACAACACCATTCACATAACTTAAATGTGTCAGAAGAAAAATTAATAGAATTATTGGCGGACAAAAGTTTAGAATTAAAGTTTAAAGAAAATTTTGCTTAGAAGTTTAGGATGAATATCTAATCCTTAGTGAAAAGGTTATAAAATTGTTATTTTCATTAGCAACAAACTTATTTGGCTGAAAGTGGATTTTCAACAATGATTATTACGAAAAATAAGTTTAGAAACCAACTCTGTTAGTTCAACAATGAGATTAGCTTTAACTAATTCTAATGGAGCAAGACTTGACAAATTAATTGAAAAGAAGCAACAACAACAAAGCCATTAAATAATTATTTTGCATTGTATGTTTATAATTTAAATATGTTTGTAATAAATATAATTAAAATTAATAAATTAATTTATAATATTTTAATAGCAAATTTTATTTAAATATGTTATTGCTGCAGTTTTACAAATTTTTTACAGTAACTTCAAATAATATTCAAATTGAACTTATACATCAAAGTAGACTATTTTTTAAATTTTTCACACGTAACCTAAATAAAATTCTGTATGACTTATTTTTGTAATTTTTGCTTGTATTTCGTATATAAATAAAACTTTATTTGAAAAGAAAACACTTTCTTGTGGTAATTAGCAAAATATGTTAAGAAATATGTAGTTTAACTTTAACTCAACTTTTAACTTACAAATTATTTGTTCATTATAAATATCACATTGATCCGAATATATACATATATACAGTACCGTGCTGATGTAATATTTTTTATTTTATATTATAATTTATGTAATAAACATTTGGGTCGCAGAACTATTTCAATTTAGTCTATTGGGTGTGCAGCAAAAAGATTGAGAATCGCTAAGTTAGAAGTTATGTTATTAGATCAGTTGTTATAGAATATGCAAGATGATAAGCTCAGACAAGTACTATTAAGTGTCTGCACCTATATATACCGATGCTATAGAAAGAGAAATAGTGTTTGGGATCATCCTTGAAAATGTACCAGAATTCCAAAATAGGATAGATATTATGAACATAATACATCAGTAAACACAGATGACAAACAAGTAAGAATACTATGGAGGATGTCTACATATGTAGATTTATACATGAAAAAATGTTGTAAGTGTAGTCTGAAAGGTCATTCATCTAAAGTTTATAAAAAAAGCACAAAGACCAAAGTGGTTTTACCAGTGAATAATGGGGGGGGGGGATCTACAAGATTCTAACTAATATTAAAAAAGTAAAAGGAAACTACAATGCCTATCTTATTTTCGAAATGAAAATAGATAGTGGTGTAGGCTTACCTCTCAAAGGGATTGCTTAGCTATTAAAAGAAGATGGAAAAATAATATGACCAGTCAATAAAACACTTAGTTGCTACAATTGCGCTAACATCAAAGGGATAGTTATAGTTCTGGTAGAAATCAATAGGAGAAATAAAAGATTTACCGCTCGTATATTGTATTAGCATTTAGACCAATATTATGCTGTAATTGGTTTAAACCTCTTGGAACAAAAATTAAAATTAGAAAGAGAGTACAGATAGAATTCAATGTATGGAACAAATTTTCTCAGAATTGTTCAAGGCCAGTTTAGCAGAGTTGAAAATATTACCAGTCTATATAGAGTTTATTATTAATGCATAACCAATTATCTGAGACTAAGAAAGATACCATTGCTTTCAAACCTAATGTGAAGTAGTAATATATGACTTGGTCAAAAGTGGTATAATTTCACCAATGGGGAGTCCGTCTGAGCAAGTCTCAGTAATAATTCCAAAACTGGATAGTAATATATGACAATGCGATGACTATCACATAATGGTGAACAAGCATATAAATAAAGGAGCTTATCCAGTTTCAAGCATTAGAGAGGTATTAGTTTCTTTACAATAGGCTTCTCAGTTTTCCAAAATTTTTACTTACAATCTGTGTTCTATCAAGTACCAATGACAGCTAGAACAATCGAACTGCTACCAATATATATATAGGATTGTTTAAGTTTAACAAATTGGTTTATATTATAACAATAGCTCCTAATATCTTCCAAGCTAAAATGGGCAGTCTACTACAAGAATTAGAAGAAATTATACTGCATTTAAATTATGTATTGTTAATTGTTGGGACTGAAAATGAGTTAAGAAAATCTGTTAATGTCATATATGAAAGTTTGATAAATTTGGAACTAGATATAATGTCTCAAAATCAGAGAAATAATATTTCTTGGACATACGTGTAAGGGTGAATATCCCAACTCGGAAAAGATTCCCAAGTCAACAGATGTCAAATAGTCGCAAGCTTTTTGGCACTAATGAATTTTTTAGCGAGCTTTTTGAAAGTCAAATCTCATTTTGCAACTATGCTTATATAAATTATTTTAAAAAAAAAATAAAAAATAGAATTGGAGTGTTCAGCAGGAGGCAGTTTTCAAAAAAGTTACAGACTCATATCTAAATGAAAGTCCTATTGCATACACATCCATAATACAGTTTCTGAGAAAAACTTGCCGACTGATAAAGAAGCTCTAGCCATTGTCTTCATGGTAAAGAAGATTCACCAATATGGATATGGTTATTCATTTAAAATCTATATGGAATATAGACTTTTATTGTGGTTACTTGGAAAATATAAAATAATTCTGGGCCATGCCAGTCAGAATGTTAGATTAACATCTTAGCTTCCTATGATTTCAAATACAAGCTGGGAAAACAAATTAAACATGCTGATCTCTTTCTAGAACTATGATTATGTGTAAACACAAGCCACGATTTACTGAAATTAATTATATTGTTTTCTATGAAATCTGAATTAGTAAACAGTACACTTGTGAAATGGCTGAAGGACAATGTTGAATACTAATTAGTTAAGAAATGGATAAAGCAAGATTGACCTTAAACTCGATCAAACTATATGGTCCAGAAAATTTGGAATATCTGTGAAAATTTATTTATGTGTAATGGTTGTATTCTCATGACTATCCATGTTCTAATACCAGCTGAGAGGAGGAAACATGTTAAGAATTATTACATAAGAGACACTTTATTATAGTCCAAATGAAAGAACTAACTTGAATTGTATATCGTAGCCAAAAATGAATAGCAACAAAGAAAGCCATAAAGAAATGTTAAGCTTATCAATCAACAGGGAGACTACCCACCTAAGAGTTAGAACTGGTTTGAAGTTACTAAACCATGGCATAGGATTGACTTGGAATATGCAGAGTCATTCCACAGATATATACAGTATTTCTAGTTATAACTGATTTGTATTCAAAATGGATTGAATATCTAATGGTGAAAAATACTAATATGAATGATGTAATAAGTGTTATGAATGAACTATTCGCTACCCATGGATTTTCCAGAATTAATAGTTAATGACAATGGCATAGATTTTGTATCATTGCAGTTTAAAGACTTTTTGGCTAACAAGGGAATGCAGCACCTACAACAACAGAAGCTTACATTAAATAAGATGAAATATGCATATGCTCCCAAAGCTTTATTGGCAGCAATGTTTTATTAGCATTTCACATTCAGTGTCAGTAAGTAGAAAATTATCTGCAGAACTTCTGATGAAATCTTTCAGAATATCTCTATTGATATTGGATAAAATTAATAAAAAGAAGAATAAAGTAGAAAATGTTAAATTTAGTATTGGAGAAGTGTCTGGATAAGGAAAATAAAGAAGTTTTTCAGAAAATTTATTTGCATTGAAATGTGTATGAAAGAACTGTTATAAGCAATATATGTATATGTATATGTATTATTTCTAAATAATACATGGGCAATTTAAAATTATTGCATTAAGTAATGTTATAGATGACTATTTATTAGTCTGCATTATAGTGACATGTTTATTTCATGTTTAAACAGGTTTATTTAAACTTCATTGTAACAATATTTCATACTCTGTAGTCAAGTTGCAATCTTTAAGTGTCCATGTATATTCAATGGACCATTAGTAAGAATGGATTTCAATTCTTGCCATTAAAAAGGTGAGAAGGTTGCCTTGACAGCACTGAGAAATATTGATTACTATATTTACTGTGAATGTTTAGGTGGTGACTGGTTGGTATCTAATTATATATATATATATATGGATAAGCGAAATGTTAAAAAGAAAGTGGTTACTTGGAATAGTAACTAAAATGCTATCTAAGACATTACAAGTAATTAAATTAAATGAAGGTAAAGAAGTTCAAAGGCACATAGATCATTTAAGAAGTTGTTTTTGTGAGTCAAGGGATCACATAAAGGAAAATACAAATTCTTATATTTCTGAAGCTTGCGATCCTATATAAAATAATGAAGATAATAGAATTGATGCATCTACAGAAACTGAACTGAACCAAGAAGTCTTTGAGTTCTAATCCTCCTGATCTACCTGCAGAGTTAAGCAATGGACAACTCATTGAAGAAGTGAGGCCAGTATTTCCACTGAGAAGAGAGAGAGAGTGACGAAGGCCTGAAAAATTGAAGGATTATATTTGTGATTGAACTTTACCCTATTTTGTAGGGTAAGGGGAGGTTGTGATATGTTATATTTGTACACCGTTAATATATAAAAGTAAATAAATCTTTATGAGTGTGTGTGCGTATATGAATTATCAGAAAATAAAAAATAAAACAGCACTCTAAAAAATTTATTATGCACAACGATAAAGTTATGCAAATATGAAAATGAACTAAAGCAGCGTTTCTCAACCTTTGGGTCGCGTTAAATTTTTAATGGGTCACGAATATGCATTAAGAAATAAAGACATAAATATCTGATAGCGAAAATCGTTTTACATTTTAAGAAAATATTAGTATTAATAAAAAAAATTACTAAGTAATACTACCTATGCTTTGTGTAGTTTTCTCAAATTGAAGTGTAAATTTGAACTTAAATATTTAAATCATCTAGATTTTTTTAGGTGATATGGTTGTTTTTAGAAAGAATGCTTTAGAACTTCAGTAATTATTGCAAGATTTAGAAAAGGAAAGTTAGAAAGTAGAACTAAAGATAAATGCTAAAAAGACTAAAGTTGAGATTAATGGATTTTATCAAAAGAAGAAAATAAAAATTCATAATGATGAATTAGAAGTTAACAATTACAAATACTTGGTCAGATTATTAATACAGATGTAAACAACAGATGAAATTAATCATAGAATTAAACTTGAATAGAATCCTTTTGGTAGAAACAACTTAAAATTAAAAGGAAATATGCTTAGGTGTTCCAAAAGAAAGATAATAAATGTATTTTACCAAATTCTTACTTATAGTGTTGAAACTTGTACTCTTAACAGAAGAGGAATACAGAGATTTTAGATTACTCAACAAAGTATGGAAAGATGTTTGCTAAGAATAACAAGAAGGGATTGAAAACAAAATACAATGGCGAGAGAACAAACAGGTATTACAGATATTATTCAAAGAATGAAGAGACAAATGGAACTGGGCTGCATATATTATTAGAAGAGCTGCATAGATGTGCTGTTAAAATCTTAAACTGTATCTCAGATTTGTAAAAGAACTAGAAAGAAACTGCATGAGAGATGTTTGGATGAAATAAGAAAGTTTGCTGATGTGATGATAAAGAGATGCTAGTAATTGGAAAAATTGAATTAAACTTGGAGAAACCATCATGCAATGGATTGATAATGATGGAAAATGATGATGATCTAAAGGGTATTTATAGTATTTCAGAAATTTTTTGAGATGTTTTTACAATTAATATTGTCCTTAAAATATAATGAATAGAAGTTCTTCGCATTTTATGAGTTCTATGATAAAACTGGAAATATTTCATTTATTTTATTAATATGTTGAAGGTTTGTTATGTGTGCTGCATTACCTAACAGAAGATTCAAGAGTAATAGGATAAAGGAATATACAATCTTGTTAAATCTTAGTTTTTAAAGAGATTATAGTTATGAGATAATGATTATTATATAAACAACAACAAAAATTTGTATACACATTTTAAAAATTTTATTCAGAATATTTATTATATAAAATTATTATTTATACTATGTTTAAACTAGATTATCAAGAATTATGATAGTGATTAGTTTAATAAAGGTTATTAAAAAAATTTATTTATTGCTTAGGTATTTATTCTTCTGTTCATATTTACACATCTAAATCTAAGGTATAAATGAAGTGACAAGCGCATGCAATTGTAAAAATAATCTAAATAAATATTAAAGTTAGCCATGAATGAATAAAAGAAACAGAAGGCAGTTAATATTACATTTGAAATTATTTAAACAATCATAGATGGATCTTTTAGATAAAGTTAAAAAAATTAAAGTATTCCCAATAGTTAAAATTAATATTTGATTTAGCCTAATGATTGGTTTATTATATAAACAAAGGCAAAACTCTCCATACAGTATAGAAATAGTGATCATGTGTGATTTATTATATCTTATGATTTAAGAAGGCAGAGCTTAAAAAATGAATGGTTCTTGTTATTTAAGTCCTGCTAGTAAGAAAAATATTTTAGAAGCAAATTAATACACAAACACATACTGTTATATATCCTGTGTAAAGGATGATTGAGGAGTTATTGATTTTAGAGAATTAAACATAAATTCCTGTGGAAAGATAGGCCATGCTCTCCAAAAAAAAATAAAAAATCATTTTATTTGCTAACATTTGTTATTGCTATAATGCTATTAGAAATTTGGTTACCTTAATGATCAAATATGCTTTATTTGGTTATTTAATAACATCGTAGTTTTAATTTGGAGTTGGGTGAAGTAGAGTTGATGCTTCCCCAATTGCATAGTGAAGAAAAAGTCATCTTTATTTTACTATAATTCTAGTCCAGATAGTTATTATTTTAAGAATTATCATAAATGATGTGCCCATATGTTATATATACAGAACTCGCAAGCAAGTTCTAAATATTTGTAATACAAGCTTGTTAAATTAGGTCATGTGACATATGACTTGATTTCTTTGTAATGATGTGCCCATATTATTTATGTATTTAACATTTCCATCAGACTTGGAGGATATCTGATTAAATATTGTATGTATCAAATTCCAATCTTTACGAACACTTTTTTATTAAAATAAATTTTAGTGTTTAATTATTTATTGTAGATAAGAAGTATTTTACATCTTAAAATAGTTATTGACTGTTTCATATAAATAATTATAAAAATATATTGCTATTTTTTTTAGCTTAATGTTTGATATACCTAATAATACAGCTTTTCAAGTGGTCTTTCATTTTTTATTTTCAAAGTTAAATCCAGTTCAGACTAAGGAAATATTCAGGTAATTCACTTTCATAGATTAATCTCTTAATAAGTATTTTTTTTAATGAAATTACAGCAAATATAAATTTAAAATTTTTAAATAGAGATTGTTGGCCAGTACAGGATAAAAAACATGACCAAGAATTTCGCCATCAATGTTTCATGTGGTTGACCAGAATTTCACATGTAAGGTTTGATATTTTTATGTAGTATAATATATTTTTTTTATAAATTTTATTTGCTAATCCTTTTTATATCTGTTAGTTTATGGTTTTTACTGTTGTTACCAATATTTAAATAACAAGATTAAATTTATTATTTTTAATATAATAATTAGCTGGAAGTTTTATGTCGTGCTAGCTGATATAATGTAAGATTTTTCTAGTAGTGGCATTTCAATTATAGTATGATATTGTCTTTATTATAATAAGCTTAACCACTCTACAGAAAATATTAGAGTTTGGAATGATCTAAATATGATAGTTTTTGATAATATAGAATACCTTGATGTAATATGGAGTACATTGATGTACTATACTATGTATCAATTATTAATCGAGCACAATAAAAATGAGACACACGGACATATTTAGTTATTTATTTAATAACGTTAATATTAATTTATGCAATTAGAATTGATAGCATTTATACAATTAAATACATATGGCAATTTGTTATAAATAATAATAGTACATTGTATTATAAATGATAACAATATAATAATCATTATTTACAATTGGAGCCATAAGGCATACAAAAAAATAATAATGTGGATTGAGGTAGCCTCTTATTATAATACCTACATCTTCTTTTTTCACTTTTGCGGGGGATTCTACAGGGTCATGATTACAAGGTTTCCATTACACTCCGGATGCATGTTGACAACAAAAGAAGACCTAGGCGAATTTGCTAACAATTATTTATAGTATATGTGGTCTTTAGAGAAAACTTCTTCTTTTCTATTATTGGTCTGTTCATTAATTTCCTGTTCAATTTGTTTTCTATTTATTTATTTACTTGTCCTTTTTAAGGTTTGTTCGGCGTATACACACATAGCACTACTCCATCCTACTTCTGGGAAACTGCAGATTCTTCATTTTAAATTTTCTTTGGATTAGTTCTTTAGATAAACTAGTAAGTTGGTGATGATCTCTCAAAGTTTTTTGGTTCTCTAACATTCTTTATTAGTTTTGGTTCCATCATATCGGGTTCTGGTTCAGTATCAGTTATGGTATGAGTCTGTGCCATCTTGTTGGGTGATTTTTCAGTTTTCATTGATGTTTTACAACTTTCAGCATTAAGGTTTACATTTGTTTCAGCCCAGTTTTTTGTAATGTGATTTACATGGCGTTTATATGTTATTCCTATAGAGATTTGCGCTTCTACAATGTGGTTTGTAATTATTTTTTTTATTTGGCCCTCATTCCACACTTTCCGTAGGTTATCTTTTATCCATACCTTTTCTTCAGCAGCATAACTATTCTCTGGATTTCTTGTTGGTTGTTCCTTCTTCGCTAAGAAGATGGATAATTTCTTTCTCAGTTTTCTTCCCATCAATACTTCTGCTGATGATTTACCAGTGGCTGTTAATGGAGTGATGGGTTGATGTATTATCTCATCCAGTGTTTCTTTGGTGTTTGAGTAGTTTATTCTATTTAGAGCTAACTTCAGTTGTTGCACTGCCTTCTCTGTCATTCCATTTGATTCTGGGTGCTATGGTGGTGCTAGTAAAGATCATACTCTCCACTCTTCTAAAAAGATTTTGAATTCTTCCGAAGTGAATCCCGTCTTATTATCGAAAATGAGTATCTCCGGAGAACCATGATACATAAAGATTTCTTTAAGAGTGCATATAGTTTTTTTTGCACTTGTATTTTTTACAAGTTTATATTCTGCCCCCTGTTGCTCATGTTCAACCTGTATACATACCTGCAAGCAAGAGCTCTCATCATGCCAGGGTATCCTTGATGAACTAGTTTAATATTTTTTAATGATCTATAGGTGGAATCAAAACTGGTTGCCATTTGACAATTGTTGGTGAGTCATCCATAGCAATTGGTTTAAATAGGGTGGGTGGTCTATTTGCCATCCATTTCTAATACACCCAATCAGTGTTTTGTATTCTGTGTTTTCCTGAGGCAAGTTGGCTGTTGATTGGCTCAGGTTTCCAATGATTTAAAAGATTTATTTCCACCTGAGGTCTCAGAACTTTTAGTTTTGCTTCGAATGGGCTTTTTTCTCTCATGACAGCTGACCTCAACAGGTTTTGAGTGTTAGTTTCCCTTATTTCACTAGATATTGTTTTGGGAGCTTATTCTTTATTCTTTCTATATGCACATTATTTTACAGGCATATTTTAATCCCTCACAGCACAAACTATTCCCTACCAATCAGCAATGTTATATTACTTTTTGCAATATATAAATCTAGGGTTTCGCAATAATGGTTTGTAGTTACCACTGCTTTCACCACTCTGTCTGATAATGGGATTTTTTATTTGCATCTCTTGCCCTTACCCCGTACCTTCAATTCTCAGTTTACTTTTTAATTTCACACTTAATGTGACCCAATCCCTCTGAGATATTACTTATATACCTGCTCCACTTTTTATTTCCATTTAGACTTATTTTCTGTGTATTTTACTATTAACATTATTTGTTTCAATAATCAGTCTCTATCTTATGGATTTTAGTAAGCTGTGCAGGTTTTCTCATATTGTTTCTCAGGAAATCTATTTACTTTTGATTTAATTTTAATTTGGCAGACTTTTATGAGGTGTCCCACCTTTCCACAATTGTTACATCTCGTGTTTTTGCTGATGCATTCTTGTGTAAGGGACTAGCCTTTTCGCAGCAAAAGTATTCCCAATTTTGAGTTTGCATTTTTCTCTTCCCTGCTCATTTTTAGGATTGATGTTTTATTTGAGCTATCACACATTATTGATTACTAACTCTTGAAAATTTCCCTTTTTTGATTGCTTGTGCATAAGTTAACTCAGGGATGGGCATCCTCCCCAGGAATCTGTCCAATAAGGTTTCATCTAAATAATCATCATATGCACACCGTTTCTAGCCAAGTCTCTTAATGCCATATCATAATCTCTAATCTTACCCTTTCACTTGGCATCTATTATGTAACTGTAGTCTGACTATACTTTTGGAGTCATCAGGTTCACATAATCGGTTTGTGACGTCCATCAATCTTGAACCCCGAAAAGCAACAATGTGGCAGTTTTAGTGATATTGCCTATTACTTCATTTACTATAAAGTATTTAGCTATACTAATTATATAAACAGGCCACTTGGATGGGTAGCTACCATCAAATCTGCTATACCTAACTAAGCAATTACCATATTCATTACCTCTATCAATTCTTTAGTGCCTATTACTAGCTGTCAGCTCCATGCTTTCATACCTCAACTCCTTGTAGGTTCATGCTTTTTTTTCGGTTGCCAAGCTGGCTTCTTTTCTTCCAATTTCTGACCGTCTATGCCAAGCCACCTCCCCCCCCCGGCTTTTTCCAGTTTACTGTCTGACTGTGCCAAGCTGGCTTTTTCCAATTCACTATCTGACTGTGCCAAGTTGTGCTATGTATCAATTATTAATCAAGCACAATAAAAAATCACAAGCACGGTTATATGATTATATACATACGGCAATTTGATACCAGTAATAATAATACTATCTCCCAATAAAAATTCTACATCTTCTCTTTCCCCAGTATTAACCATCATTATATTTGATTTTTCTTCACTAAATTTAATTCCCATCTCTTTACCCATCCCTGTCTGCATTGTCCTCAGCATAACTTCCATATCTTCCTTCTGCACACAAAAATATATCATCTGCAAAAAAAGACCTGACAAAATATATACTATTAACGGTATCTCAATCCCTCTTTCTAATCTTTCTGTTGCTCTTTCCATTCCAATCAAATACAACACAAACAAAATAGGTGACATAGGGAATCCTTATCTTAGTCCCACCCCATTTTTAACTTTAACTGATTCTATATTCCATAATTGATATATATATAATAATTATTTTCATATAATTTCTTAATAATATCCACTAAAGCTTTATCCATTCCCAAATTTGCCAAATTTATCCATAATCTATTCCTATTTACTCTATTATATGCCTTCTCTATATCTATAAAACTACTCATATCCATAAGTTGTGTAACTACAAATAAACTACCTCCTAAATGCCTTTCTAATCTAAAACCTTGCATTTCCCCCACTACATTATTCCCTTCCATCCATTTTACAACTCTTCTAGCCACCATATATGAGAAAACTTTATATAAAACTGATGTTACTGCTATCGGTCTATAATTATTTAACTTTCTATGATCCTTACCCTTTCCTTTAAATAATAATCTTACTCTTGTATTACTGCAACTACTTGGAAAAACTATTCTGTGCCATCTTATTAAAACAGGATAATAGTTTTAGTTTCACCCTATATCCTAAATTCATTACCATCTCTGCTGCCCATCCATCTAAACCTCTCGCCTTTCCACTTTTCAATTTCTTCTCTACCTCATTCAGTTCATTTTCTGTAAACCTAATATTCCCATTACTATATCCTTTCATGTTTTCTATCACTTTATCCTTCACATCTACCATCTTTTCTATATTCATTACATGTCTATATAAGATTCTCTTTAAATCTTCTCTAGAACTACACTCGATTTCCTCATCATCTATTAATACTATCTCTCTTTCCCCTACATTTCTCCCTTTAATGTAATTCCAAAATTTTTTACTCCCATCTCTTCCACTTTTATTAATATCCTCCAACAATTTACTATTTAACTTAACTTCATCCTCTCTCTATAATTATCCATTTTAGCCAACTTCTTCTTTTCTAA
The DNA here is from genome assembly GCA_028023455.1 of Epiperipatus broadwayi. Lineage (NCBI taxonomy): Eukaryota > Metazoa > Onychophora > Udeonychophora > Euonychophora > Peripatidae > Epiperipatus > Epiperipatus broadwayi. The sequence continues at coordinate 1,833,419 of JAQFVV010006223.1, read as the reverse complement.
GTACTTTTCCCATTTAGCATTAATATCATTTTCACTTCTTTTGTTCTTAATAGCACACTTATATTCTCTGCATGCTTCTTTCCTCTCTTTTACACTTTTACTAATTCTCATTTTTTTTTATTACTTTTATTCTTCTGAATATTCTCACCTAAAACCCTATTTGCCACTTTTTCTACTTCTTTAGACCAGTCCTTATACTCATCCCCAACCAACTGTTCCATGGCTTTTTCAACTTTTATTTTGTACTCTTCCAACTTATTCTTATCATTCACTCTCCATCCACATCTTTCACTATTATTTCTACTTTTATTTCTATTCTCCATCACATTACTAACCATTTCAATTACAATGAAGTTATGATCACTATTACCTACTCTCTCTTCATTATCAAACACCTTAATTTTTCATATTTTATTCATTCCCTTTTTCTCTGCCAATACATAATCTATTGTGTGAAATTTATTATTTCTAGACCATGTGTATTCTCCCTCATAAATATTTAAATTTCCAATACTACATCATCAATTTCTTTAATATGTCCATTCATATCCCCTATAACCATAATTCTCTTCCCCTTTTCTTTAAATCTTTGTATATCATTAACTAGACATTCATATATGTTACTGTTCCACTCCATTATAATTTGACTATCTCCAGTGGCTATATAAACTATAGCTGCCATCCATTCTTGTCTATCCAACCTTATTTCAAACTACGAATGTTCTTGACATTTAACAATATTTAAATATTTTTTTGATATAACACCTATACCACCACCCCTTTTTTTTTCTTTTCTATTTATACCCTGCCATACCAACTGTTCCAAAATAGGTTCTTCTTCTCTTAAATGTGTTTCCACTACTGCTAATACCTCAAGCTCTTCATTTTCAATTGTTTTATTTAATTCCATCCACTTTTCTGTTTTCCTACCACCTTGCATATTCAAAAACCCAATTTTAACAATTTATTCTTTCTAACTACTCTTATAAATTCTTTTAATTCTTTCTTCTCCATTACATTTATAAATAACTTTCTTAACATTAATTTTCTAAACCCATTCCTTCCCCAAATCTATATTTATATCTAAATCAAATTCCTTTTGCTTATTTTGCAATTTAAAATCCCACCCCCTTTATAAGTTTCCGGAAAATATTCTTTATAAATCAGACTCCCTAAAACTTCACTTCCTTGTTTTCCTAAATGCAACCTGTCTTTACTATATAACTCCCTCTTTCCAATAAAACAATCCCGCGCATCTACAAACATAACATTATTTCTCTCTCACAATTTTTTCAATCTCTCATTTATAGAACATGCCCTATCTAACAAATGCCTCTTGTCAAATCTTGGTAATAATCCAACTACTCCTACTCTTCCTTTAATCATAATCAAATTTCATATGATGTGATGTACTGTAGTTTCTCCTTAAATGGAGTCAAGAATCTCTCAACAATTATGCCCAGAGAAACCTGTTAGCCACTTTATTTTACATTCCTTAGTCTAAGTTTTCCCATATTCTGCTCCATTCCATAACATAATCTTTGTCAACTCTACGGCCTTTATATCTAAATCCCTTTTAACTTTTCCCAAACCCAGCATAAAAACCAATAATCTATTTTCTGTATAAACACTTTTTTCATATTTATTCTTCCATACCTTCATTATATGTGCCCTTTCTGTTTTCAAGCATTTACATTCAATTAAAAGATGCCTAATATTTTCTATTTCTTCCTTACATAATTTACAGACTAAATCACCCATATTTTTCCACTTACATGTATATTCTCTTGTTGCTAAAGATCCCATTCGAGCTTTAAACAATAAACTACTTTCCTTACTATTATCATATATTAAGTTGCACCTAATATTCTGTTTATTTCTATATATATTTAAACTCGTTTTTATTCTCCATACTAATTCTCCATCTCTCTAACTCCCTATTCTTTATTAATAAATCGATTCTTTTATCCCATTCCTTACCACTATAACACTCAACAATCCTCCTAACACAATCATCCCATCTTTTGTACAAATTTACTGATATAAATTCTTTATCCAAATCTTTTGCATACTGCATTATCTTTCTTACCCATCTTGTTAATTTCCCTTTACTCATAACCCAATTAAATACTATTTTGGCTATTCTTTTATTATTCATAAACTGCAATCTACCAAACATTTTTATTTTACTTTTTGAATCTCTCATATGAAAACTTGACCGTCCCATTTCTCTTTGAATTGCCTCCTTTGCTGTCCATACATCTGCATCCAATGCTTGTCTTTCTACTTCCTTTTGAACTTTTTCTAAGTAATTTAATACCCCTTTACTAACACAGAATGCATCATTACCATACATTAATCCTGCTACTGCAACTCCCATATAATTCTAGCTACATCATATTTATTATATGAAAACACTGTTAATTTCTTTATCAATCCCTTTCTTTTCTTTGCTTCATTTATCAATTTTTTCTTCCATTCATCCAAATAATTTTTTTGATTACTTAAAATAATTCCCAAATAACTATATCTATTCGCCACACTTAACTTAATATCTCCCAATAAAAATTCTACATCTTCTCTGTCCCCAGTATTAACCATCATTATATTTGATTTTTCTTCATTAAATTTAATCCCCATCTCTTTACCCACCCCTGCACATGTTCTCAGCATAACTTCCATATCTTCTTTTCTTTCTGCACACAAAAATATATCATCCGCAAAAAAAAGACCTGACAAAATATATACTCCCTTACTACCTATTAATGGTATCTCTATCCCTCTTCCATGTGATGTATATTGGCTTCTCCTTAAACGAAGTCAAGAATATCTCAGCAATTATGCCCAAATAAACCTGTTAGCCATTTTATTCTCCATTCCCCATTCTCAAGTCTTTCCATATTCTGCCCCATCCCATTTCCACAACATAAGCTTTGTCAACTCTATGACCTTTATATCTAACCCCCCCTTTATCTCTTCGCAAACCCAACATAAAAACTAATAACTCACTTTCTGTATAGTCACTTTGTTCATGTCTATTCTCCCATAACTTCATTATCTGTACCCTTTCTGCTTTCAAGCATTTCAATCAACAGGTGCCTAATATTTTCTATATTTTCCTTACACAATTTGTACACTAAATTATCCATGGTTTCCATTTACATGTATATTCTCTTGTTGCTAAAGATCCCGTTCGAGCCTTAAATAATAAACTACTTTCCTTACTATTATCATAAATTAACTTGCATGCAATATTCTGTTTACTTCTATATATATTTAAACTCTTCTTACCCTCCATACTAGTTCTCCATCTCTCCAACTCCCTATTTTTTATTAATGCTTTTATTCTTTTATCCCATTCCTTACCACTATAACACTCAACAATCCTCCTAACACAATCATCCCATCTTTTATACAAGTATATTGATATAAATTCTTTATCCAAATCTTTCGCATACCGCATTACCTTTCTCACCCAGCTTGTTGCCTGCCCTTTACTTATAACCCAATTAAACACTATTTTTGCTATTCTTTTACTATCCATAAACTGCAACCTACCAAACATTTTTCATTTTACTTTTTGCATCTCTCATATAAAAACTTGACCATCCCATTTCTCCTTGAATTGCCTCCTTTGCTGTCCACATCTCTGCATCTAATGCATGTCTTCCTACTTCCCTTTGTACTTTCTCTAAATAATCAAACTCTTTTACTAACCCATAATGCATCATTACCATATGTTAACCCTGCTACTGCAACTCCCTTCCATACTATTCTAGCTACATCATATTTATTATTTGAAAATAATGTTAGTTACTTTACCAAACCCTTTCTTTTCTTTGCTTCATTTACCAAGTTTTTCTCCCATTCATCCAAACAATTTTTTGATTACATAAGATGATTCCTAAATACCTATATCTATCCACCACACTTAACTTTATTTCCCCCAATAAAAATTCTACATCTTCTCTTTCCCCAGTATTAACCATCATTGTATTTGATTTTTCTTCACTAAATTTAATCCCCATCTTTTTACCCCCCCTTGCACATGTCCTCAACATAATTTCCATATCCTCTCTTCTTTCTGCATACAAAAAGATATCTTCCAAAAAAAAGACCTGACAAAATATATACTCCCTTGCCACCTATTAATGGTATCTCTATCCCTCTTCCTAGTCTTTCTATTGCTTTCTCCATTTCACTCAAAAACAACAAAAACCAAAATAGGTGACAAAGGGCATCCTTGCCTTAATCCCACCCCATTTTTAACTTTAACTGATTCTATATCCCCTAACTAGTAAGTATAATAATTATTTTCATATAATTTCTTAATAATATTTACTAAAGCTTCATCCATTCCCAAATTGTCTAACCTTACCCATAATCTATTCCTATTTATTCTATCATATGCTTTCTCTGTATCTATAAAACTCATATATAATGATCTACCTGAATTCCTACTCATCTCCATAAGCTGTGTAACTACAAACAAACTATCTCCTATACGCCTATCTGACCTAAAACCTCCTTGCATTGCTCCCACTACATTATTCTCTTTCATCCATTTTACAACTCTTCCAGCTACCATATATGAGAAAACTTTATATAAAACTGATGTTACCGCTATCGGTCTATAATTATTTAACTTTCTATGATCCTTACCCTTTCCTTTAAATAATAATCTTATTCTTGTATTACTCCGACTAACCGGAAAAACTGTCTTCTGTGATATTTTATTAAAACATGATAATAACTTTGCTTTTGCTCTATGCCCTAAATTCATTACCATCTCTGCTGCCCATCCATCTAAACCTCTCGCTTTTCCACTTCTCAATCTCTTCCCTGCCTCATTCAATTTATTTTTTGTGAACCTAATATTCCCATTACTAACTGCTTCCATTTTTTCTATCACTACTTCCTTCACATCTAACATCTTTTTTATATCCATTACATATCTATTTAAGATTCTCTCTATCTCTTCTCTAGAGCTACATTCTATTCCCTCATCATCTATTAATACTATCTCTCTTTCCCCTACATTTCTCCTTTTAATGTAATTCCAGAATTTTTTACTCCCATCTTTTCCACTTTTATTAATATCCTCTAACAATTTACTATTTAACTTCATCCTCTCTCTATAATTATCCATTTTAGCCAACTTCTTCTTTTCTAAATACTTTCCCCATTTAGCGTTAACATCATTTTCCCTTTCTTTGATCTTAATAGCACACTTATATTCTCTGCATGCTTCTTTCCTCTCTTTTACACTTTGTAAAATTCTCATTTTTTTTTATTACTTTTATTTTTCTGAATATTCTCAACCAAAACCCTATTTGCCACTTTTTCTATTTCACCACTCCAGTCCTTATACTCATCCCCATCCATCTGCTCCATGGTTTCTTCAATTTTTATTCTATATTCTTCCAACTTATTCTTATCATTCACTCTCCATCCACATCTTTCACTAAACCATTAAGCATCACATGATCACATTTCCTATACTAGCACATTAATTGTTGATAAACAGAACAAAACTCTCCATACAGTATTGCCACCTGTGCTAAACAGAGTAATCAATGGATGCCAGAAGGCTTGTGCATAAAATCTCTATCTAATGCCTACTCATCCAATATCCCCAGACTAGTTTCTGGCTTGTGGTCTTCGTCAGTGAGGAGCTTTGGATCTGAGAGCACTGCATCTAGATCTTAGGATCTAATGCAACCCTCTAGCAACCACCTTTTATCTCTACTTAACTACAAAACTATGAGAATGAAATTGAAAATACAAAAAATATTTTCAATCTAAGCTCAATAGCTTATATAGTCATATGGGTCTGAACTCAGTTCAGCACCCATACATTTTGATGTCTTTGCTTCTTTTACAACCATAGTCACCACTATCCTATTAAGCAGGATTGGTTTTAAACCATTAAGCATCACATGATCACATTTCCTATACTAGCACATTAATTGTTGATAAACAGAGCAAAACTCTCCAAACAGTATTGCCACCTGTGCTAAACAGATTAATCAATTGATGCCAGAAGGCTTGTGCATAAAATCCCTATCTAATGCCTACTCATCCAATATCCCCAGACTAGTTTCTGGCTTGTGGCCTTCGTCATTGAGGAGCTTTGGATCTGACAGCACTGCATCTAGATCTTAGGATCTAATGCAACCCTCTAGCAACCATCTTTTATCTCTACTTAACTACAAAACTATGAGAATGAAATTGGAAAATACAAAAAATATTTTCAATCTAAGCTCAATATCTTATATAGTCATATGGGTCTGAACTCAGTTCAGCACCCATACATTTTGGTGTCTTTGGCGCTTTTACAACCATAGCCACCACTATCCTATTAGGCAGGATTGGTTTTAAACCATTAAGCATCACATGATCACACTTCCTATACTAGCACATAAATTGTTGATAAACAGAGCTTTCTCTCCATACAGTATTGCCACCTGTGCTAAACAGAGTAATCAATGGATGCCAGAAGGCTTGTGCATAAAATCCCTATCTAATGCCTACTCATCCAATATCCCCAGACTAGTTTCTGGCTTGTGGCCTTCGTCAGTGAGGAGCTTTGGATCTGAGAGCACTGCATCTAGATCTTAGGATCTAATGTAACTCTCTAGCAACCACCTTTTATCTCTACTTAACTACAAAACCATGAGAATGAAATTGAAAATACAAAAAATATTTTCACAATCTAAGCTCAATAGCTTCTGGCATCCATTGATTACTCTGTTTAGCACAGGTGGCAATACTGTATGGAGAGTTTTGCTCTGTTTATCACATCTTTCACTATTATTTCTACCTTTATTTCTAACCTCCATCACATTACTAACCATTTCTATTACAATAAAATTATGAACACTATTACATACCCTCTCTTCATTATCAAACACCTTAATTTTTCGTATTTTATTCATTCCCTCTTTCTCTACCAATACATAATCTATTGTGTGAAATACATTATTCCTAGACCATGTGTATTGTCCCTCATACATATTTGATAAATTCCCAATGCTCAAATTTACTCTTTGACAAAATTCCTTCAACAACTGACCATTCTTATTATCTACATCATCAATTTTTTCAATATGTCCATTCATATTCCCTATAACCATTATTCTTTTCCCTTTTTCTTTAAAAATTTGTATATCCTTAACTAGGCATTCATATATACTACTGTTCCACTCCATTACAGTTTGACTATCTCCAGTAGCTATATACACTACAGCCACCATCCATTCTTGTCTACCCAACCTTATTTCAAACCACAAATGCTCTTGACACTTAACAATATTCAAATATTTCCTCGATATAACACCTATACCACCACCCCTTTTTTTTTTCTTTTCTGTTTACACCCTGCCATACCACCTCTTCCAAAATAGGTTCTTCTTCTTCTCTTAGATGAGTTTCCACCACTGCTAATACCTCCAGCTCATCATTTTCAATTGCTTTATTTAATTCCAGCCACTTTTCTGGTCTTCTACCACCTTGCATATTTAAAAACCCAATTTTAACAATTTTTTCTTTCCATAACTATTCTTTTATAAATTCTTTTGATTCTTTCTTCTTCATTACATTTATAACCTTTCTTACCATTAATCTTACAAAACCATTCCCTCTCCACATCTACACTTATATCTACATCAACCATCTTTTATCCCCTCCATTCATCTTGTTTTTCCTGAATTATATTCTTTAAATATCAAACTCCCTAAAACTTCACTTCCTTGTTTTCCTAAGTGCAATCCATCTTTACTATATAACTCCCTCTTTCCAATAAACCAATCCTATACATCCACAAACACAACATTATTTCTCTCACACAATTTTTTCACTCTCTCATTTATAGAACATGCTGTACCTGACAAATACCTCTTATCAAATCTTGGTAATACTCTAACTACTCCTACTCTTCCTTTAATCTCCCTCAAATTTCTAATCAATTCTACATACTCATCCATTACTCTCTCTGATGGCTCTAACAAATTATTAGTCCCTACCATAACATATACATCTCTACTACATAGCTTTTTCACTTTATCTGTCACATCCCTAATTTTTGCTCCAAGCATACATACTCTAACATACCTGCTTCTATTTTCGCTTGCAATTATATCCCCACATTCTCTTATTAGTGAATCTCCTATCAATACTGTCTCATCTACTTTCTCTACTCCATCTGTAACCTTGTCTACCATCTTCTGGACCTTCTTATCCCTTTCTTTCTTATCATTTCTACTCAATAACTCCTTTATCTCCGCACACTTTGTCTCTAACAATTTTAATTTTACTTCTACATCCTTCACTTCTTCCTCTATCTTACTTATTCTCTGTCTAACCATCTCCATTGCATTACTACTTTCTCCACCCATATTTCCTGTCACTCCACTAAAACCATACTCTGTCCTATCTTCCTTAACTACATTTTGCTCTCTCTCCTCTGACTTTCTCTTTAGACTACCTACACTTAAAAACCACTTTCTCACCTCTTTAATCACATTTACACACTGACTACATAACCAGCAACCTGTCACATCCTTCCTATTCTTATTCAAACATTTCAAATGATACACCTCAGCACACACTGTACATTCTACTAATGCTTGTCTAATCCCTTTCTGCCGATCACATATACATTGTGCAGTACAAATGCAATCCATATTCTTATTTTTCAATTCACCTATTGTATATTTGACTTTCTAATGCCTCTCCTATTCTTCAAACACCCTTATACGGAAAAATAAAAAACTTTTTCCAAACTTTATCAAACTATAACCACTTATTTACTAACGTTAGGCCTCCCTAACATTAATTTTTTTATCAAAATAAATATCTCTTTTAAAATTTAAAAAAACCTTCAATAACAAACTTAACTAAAACAAATTAAACTTACATACAACTTTTTTATAAGTACCTCTTTATAATACCTCTCCTATTCTTCACACACCCTTATACAGAAAAAAATAAAAACTTTTTCCCAAACGTGATCAAACTATAACCACAACCACGTATTTTGTAACGTTCGGCTCCCAAACTTTGCCTTTTATTCTCAAAATAAATGTCTATTTTAAAAATTAAAAAAGCTTTCAGTAACAAACTTAACTAAAATGAATTAAATTTACATACAACTTTTTTATAATTATCCTTACACTAACACACATTCAACAAGAACAACTTTTTTTATAAAAAAAAAGACTACTATACCTAAAATGACAAACGAAAATCTTTCAAACAATTAAACACAAAAAATTTTCAATCTTTCAAATAACTCACTCTCTCAACCACAATTTATACTTTCATCCACAATCAATATTCTGGTAACCAATATTTTTTGAATTGCTGCTCTCAAAAGATCAAAGTACACTTAAAATAACATCAAAGCAAAAAAAAATTTTAAGAAAATTTTTACTTAGCTTTTTGTCTTATTCATGTCCATTAAGTGTCCAGGTACGCAGTCATCTGGTGGTGCCCTCTGTGATCACAAACAAGAAAGAACCATCCGTTACAATACATACACCTATGTTTCAATTCTCCAGCACTCTTCTTCAGAGCTATGATATAATGAACAAAATAAAATATATAACTATATAAATAATATCATAAAAATATAAACAAAAAACTAAAATCAACATAAAAAACTAAAAAACCTCATAAAACAAATAAATAATCTAATCCAAATAAAACAATCCATTTAATATATAATTACTTATATTCCTTATAAACTTAAACTTTATGGTTATTAACTCCAACTTAATAAAATACTTGATTTTTATTCATATAATTATCTGTTTGATGAACAGTAATTCATTTATTAACATTTTTTTAATTTTTAAATCATATAATATGTAATATTTCTTTATTCATTCTTCTGTTAAAAATATTTTATATTTATCATTATTTTTTAATATCTAAAACCTATAAACCTTAAAATCTTTTAACTTACCCAATTTATTTTAATCTCTTAAAATTTTTAAAAAAATTATCTCATATCCTACCTCCCTCTATTTCATATTATTTAAACTAAATATCTATATTCCCTACAACTCTATATATTTTTTTTATTTTATACACTTTAACTTTTATTATTATTATATAATTCTCTTATAAATTTGTATTATACTGCTTTATATGTAAATATTATGCTAAGTTTTTTCTAATATGTAATATCTATAACTATAGTCATATTTATACTCCTATTTAACTTAACCATTTTTTTACAACCCCTAATTCATTATAAACAATTTTCTCTTTTGTAACGGTATATAATATGCCGTTACATTATTTTATATTAAAATAAAAAGATTATAAATAAAAATTGATTTATTAAAAAGAAAAAAACTTAACTTAAAAACTGAAAATTAAAAGTTGTTTAACATATATAATATATCGTACAGATGGAATGAAAACTTTAAAAGTATTATTTTTTTTTAAAAAAAAGTATTTGAATGTACTTTTTTATAAAAAAAGTACAAGATCTAAAGATAAAATATTTTTGTTAAAAGATTCCTATGTAATCTCAGTAAATGGAAATGATTATTTTATAAATTGAACGAAAAGCAAACTAGCCCTTGGGGCTCTTATATAAAAAAGTCAGATGAAAGATATATGAGAACAAAAAAAAATAGATGTCCAATAGAAGCAGCAAACCAATGCTCGGACCTTAATGAAAATGATTGGAACAGGAAACTATGTTCAATGAATCCGGAGGATTACTATAAAAAGAAAAATATCCTAATTAAGAACAGTTCCAGCTTGATTCTTTTTGAGAAGGGCGATAAGATGCACTTGTCACCCTCTTTCACTTATTTCAAATGAAATGACTTTAATTATGAATAGCACTGTTGCTGTCCCCGAATCATATGGGTACTGCAATTAAATAGTACCAAGATTGAACCAGCTAAGGTAGCCTCCGGATTGAGAACTACAGTATGAACAGCAGACCAGTCTTCCATGAAATTATAACTAATAAAGTCTTCGCGGGAATTTGCAGCAGGAACAGTGAGCTCTTCTACTGTAAGATGTGAACTGAAAAATTAAAAAAAAAAAAGTAATTAAGAACTTTCGTTAAGATTTGACAAGCTAAACCTAATTTTTAAAATGAACTTTAATCTGACTTTTATGATTTCAAAATCAATTAGTGATGTTTAATTTTAAATATTTTTGAGTTTGCTGATTTAATCATTTCCATTTTTTTAAAAATATTTATTGACTAAATTATTTAAATGCATTAAATTTAAGTTGGGTATAGATGACTGCACAGATTCGTTAATGTTTAATTATTTTTTATTTTCATATTGATTAAAATATATAGATATTCGGTAAATACGATACCTCACGTTGAGTATCTAAAAATGTATTTATTCGAATATCTTTTAAGTTTTTGGTGTCAATGCAGCATCTTATGATGAATGCCATTGGGTTTCTTGTAAATTTCCCTCTGGAATTCCATCAATAGCTTTATATTTTAATCGTTTATGCTTATTTTGAATGGGTTTTAATTTCAGGCTATTTGACTCGTACTTAGGTCGATGTTGGTGGAGGGATATATGGGTGTTTATATCAATGTAATGTGAAGCATGTTTAGCATACAGGGCAATGCCCAATTGAATTCGTGACCCAAAGATTAGTCATTGCGTTGCAATGGATGCAGACATATTTCCTGCGCCATTGACTCTTTTTTAGCTCTATGGATGGGGTCTATAAGTCAGCAGTAAGACCGCTCTCTCACCCCATACGTAGCATTTCTTTTTAATTATTTTATATTCATGATTCCTTCGCCAGACAGACACACATTCCTGTACTGGACGAGTTTGATGTTTCTCAAATAATATCACGCTGTCAAATGCACATTCCTGTCAGCATGGTGTTATGCTAGCATCTTCATATTGCATTGGTTGCTACTATATATCTGGAAACAGGCATTGGTTTGACTGCGAACTTTTAGTCTGAGATTGAACGATTGGTTTGAAAAGATTTTAATTGTGTAGTCTATGAAGCTTATTTATACTCAACATTCTAAAGTAAATTCATTATGTCAATCTGTGCGGATAGTTTAAAATTTAAAATAATAAGTTAAATTTAAAAGTTAATATTAAAATCCAAAATAATAAATTTTATTCCTCAATTTTATTTATATGTGCGTTAATAAATGTTTTGTGTGTTAATTACTGGCAGTGGTTTATTTTTTTTTTTTAAATATTAATATATTTTGAGAATATAAATCTTTATTAAAACTTATACGAATTTGACATATATATCGGCAGTCCAAGGAATGACTTTAGCTGAGCAATAAATTCGGATGGTATTCTTTTACCCGTTGCCAATTTCCATGCTGCTGATTTGTTAGCTTGAATTACTGAACCTGTAATTTCTTGAAACTTTTCTAGCACATTCGTCACTACATTAATATTATAACTATTTTCTACTATTATTACGATGTCATCAATAAATGCGGTGACTCCTATTGTGACACCCAAATGCGGTATATAGATTCCATTAACCAATGTCTCTATTTCTTTAATCATTGGGTCTACGTAAATTGCGAATAATAGGGCTGTCAATGGTGATCCTTGGGGAATACCTTTCTCTGGTATGAAAAATTCAGATCTGCGCATATAGTTTTTGTATGACATTCTACTATTTCTTATGTAATTCACTATAGCGTTCTCTAGATATTTGTCTTCTTTAATCAGATTTCTCAGGGCTTTTATTAGATATGACCAGTTAACTAGATCAAATGCTGTCTTAAAATCTATTTGTATTGCATAGTACTGTGTTAGCTTAAGTTCCTTTGCATACTTTATTACTTCTTGTATTCTTATAGATGCATTTATGGCTCTTTTGCCCTTAAATGCATGATGCGCTGATGATATTTTATCTTTTACCAAGTTATTCAATTTTTTAAGTAGTATTCGTGCCAAGATTTTTGAATCAATATCTTCTATGGATATGTTTCTTAGGTCTTCGATAGTTGGAATTTGTTTTGATTTGTCTTTTTTTATGCTAAAAATTATTCTGCTGTTTATGTATGGCCATTCAATCCTTTCACTACGCATCTGATTGAAAAATTTTGACATTGCACCTGCCAATACATAACTGATTTGTTTGTAGACCGAGGCTGGTATAGAGTCATTTGCCATTGTCGTTTGCAACTTCAACCTATTAATTTCATCCATTATTTCTTGAACTGTTATATATTCCTTTGTGTTTTCTATGGCCACTCCCTCATATCTATCAATGCCTGCTACTCGACAGCCAAACTTCGCCTTTAGCTTTTCGACCATGTATTCATCAACCTCATCTCCAGATGCCACAATGTTCTCTGTTGTCTCTACAGAAGCAATGCCCTTTGTATGTGGAATATAGATTTTGCTATAGTTAATCACTGGTTTTGATATGTGATTCATTCCTGGGACTAATTTCCGTAGTCTTAATGTAAGTTTCTTGTTGTATCAGATTGTATATTTTATTGTATTCTACTTGCATTTTATTGATTAATTCGTGATTAGGACTTATGCTAGAAATATTCTGTAGTATTTTATGAATTTCATGTATTCTATTTTTTATTTGGTTCTGAGATAATTTACTATCCTCATTCTGATAGCATATGTCTGATATGTATTTCTTTATTTTATACCATGCTATGCATGGAGGTAATTTTGTAAGTCTTGTGTAATAGTTTGTAACGATTATAATGTTTGATATTTGGTCAACTGAAAATATGATTTGGCTCTTAATATTCTTTTTTACTGTGTATGAATATATTTTTTTGTTTCTTACATAATTATTAATTTGTAGTTGTACTTTTAGGTAGTCGGAAAACGCAATAAGTGATGTTCTAATAATAGAATCACTAACTTTAGTTGCCGAAACAAAGAATAGATCTATTAGCGAAGTGTATCTACTGCTGAAAAACGTGTAAGCACTATCTCCATACTTCATTTGTAGTGGAAACAGTGACACATACCTCAATTTATGTTCTAAGGTTTTAGGAATGTTTTGGTATGAACAATTAAAATCACCACCCATTATCACAATACCTGGCTTTTGCATCAGTTTGTTCTGTACACCATGAATAATCTTTGAAATGTCATTACCCTTTGCTATAGAATATACCGCGATCAAATAATGTTGCTCATTATAAATAACAAATGACAGAACTATGTGATTTGTTTGCAAATCCATTATTTGTATTTTTCTTATTCCAGAGTGCATATTTATTAGTACTGCTACTCCCTGTGAGGATCTAACATTGGGCCTGAACAGAAATATATTCTTTTTTGGTAGTTTTTCTATGATCCATATAGGAGTGTTATTACTTATCTTTGTTTCTGTTTAAATTATCATTTCATATTTTTGAGTTGCTATATAATCTACTATTTTCTCGGCTTTATCTTGATTGTTTATTCCTTTTATATTTATTGATAATATATTAAGTGACCTGCTCATTATTTAACATAATTGGGGTTTCTTTATTTTCCTTTAATCTAGTAATTGGGTCGTCTTTTCTTTTTTCATTTGAATCATCATTTGATTTTGATTGATTAAGATCACTATATATTTGTAATCTTTTATGTTTAACATTAGTGCTATCATTGTTGGTTTCATTATTATCTTTTATTTCTTTATTAACAATTTCTTTATTACTATCTTTTCGTTTATTGGTAGGTATTTCCATTTTCTTTGTGATATGCACATTTACTACATTTACATCTGCATCTGATCTTGTCTCATCTGTAATGTTATTGGGACTATCTTGTACTGATTCTATTTCCGATGACATTGGTTCATTAATATTTAAGTTCAGCTCTTTATTTTGCTCAATATTTGTTTCATATTCATACAACTTATCATCTTCTCTCTCACTATTCACTATATTTGCCCATGACTTATTATTTCCAACATTACATAGGTGATTCATTCTATTAAATTTATTGCACTTAACACAATTTCCGGTTTCGCATTCTGCCGCTATGTGACCGACTCTGTTGCATCTAAAGCATAGAGGGATTCTACCCCTTATTATTATGGAAATTGGCATTTGGTCTTTTAATATCTTATGTGGTATTTGTTCTTTCGTTATTCCTTTTTTTAGTTTCATTATAATCTTCCATGCATTTGTAGGGATTTTATAAGCTATACCTGGCGTCATCTCTCTTTCGATTTCTATCACTTCAGCATAATTATCCATTTGAGATTTGAAGTATTCTATATTGAAGCTGGGTGGTGTGTGTAATATTTTTCCGTATATCAAAGGGTTCGGTTCCTTTGATACATAGTAGATTTTTCGTCCTTGCATTTCTTTAATTAAATTTTCAGCTCGTTCTTTTTGATCCTTATTAATATATTCGATGGACACGAACCCTCTAGCGGGAAAAAATGCTGTATGTTTGACTGTGTCTATTAAGCCATTAGCGTCAAGTATCTTCAAATACTCATTTATATCCGGTTTGTCCAAAATGTGTTCACCTGTATTATCATTCATTTGAATAATTAGACTTAAAATGGACGTATTTGATGTCATACAATTGATGAATATTTTTTTCCAATATGCGTTTAGTTTTACGATCGCTCTTGAACCAAGCTTATTTGTTTTCCGTATTTCCGAATAATTATCATTAAGTTCTGCGAATTGTATTTTTTTACTATTATTATTTATTTGTTGTTCACTTTCTAATTTATTTTCTGTAATTTTAAATTGTATTCTTTCTGAAATGTTATTATTTGCTTGTGTTATGATTGCTAAGTCATCCTGTGAATTATTACTGTAGCTATCAGTCCTCCTTTTTTTTACGCTTGCTTGTTTTCCAATCAGCTTTCTCACTATTAACGTTATCATTTAAGCTTTCATCATGTACTATTTTTGTTTTTTTTAATACCGATGGATTGCTTTTTTTATTTTTTGACAGCAACGGTTGTGCATTTGCTACCGTATTCCCGTATATGCTATTAAGATTAACTCTATCTATTAACTTGTTTAATTCAGGATTACTATTATATTTTCTTAGATTACGTTTTATTTTACAAGCATTATCGGCCATTTTACTATTGCTTTTCGTAATTTTATCAATTTGATTCATTTCGAGCTCATTATTATTGTCATTAATTTCATAATTACTTACTATGATTTCCGAATTCTTCCTGCTTTTTCTCCCCATTTTAAATTTTTTGATTTTAACTAAAACTTTATGTTATTTAGCATAAGAGGCGGCTACATGACCTGTCTTGTTGCTGCCTCGCGCTTGCTCTCTTATACGAATTTATATTAAATCTCTGTGTCTCCATGAGCTAGTGGCATGGGCTGACGGTTGGAATAAAATATATATGTAAAAGTTAGATCTTAACAGACCATATCTGCCTTCTCTATAAATTTTCCAGGTTAAAATAGCCTGGTGGCACCCTGAAGCACAGATACGATAAGTCTCTTTGATCTCCCTGACCGTTATACTTCATATCTTTACCTCTGTATATCTTATTTAATAATTATATCTATACCAATCTCATCTTGTTCCTAGAATCTATTAAATTTTGGTTTTATCTTTATTATTAGTATTGCTTCTTTTATTTTCCTTTCTTCCCGACCATTATACTTTATATATTTACCTCTGTATATCTTATTTAATAATTATATCTATACCAATCTCATCTTGTTCCTAGAATCTATTAAATTTTGGTTTTATCTTTATTATTAGTATTGCTTCTTTTATTTTCCTTTCTTTAATGTTTTCTGTATGTAACCTCTATTTTATTGAATTTTTTGTAAATTTGTATCCTGTTTTTTTCATATGTATATATATATCAATGATTTATTATCTGACATGTTGTTTTATTCTTGTTTTTATAGAATCATATTTGTTATCAATCCCACTATCTCCACATTGTTTCCATTTTATCGCATATTCCATTAATTATTTTTTTATTGTCTTTATTATATCCTATGTGTTTGTTATTTACCAAATTTAATAGGTTTTTTCTTTTTTTATTAACAATTTTTATAGTAATTATTCTTTTGCATTTTTTATTAATCTCCTTTATAATTTTGTTAAATTTATTCACTATGATATTGTTATTTGTTTTTATTGGCAACAAAATAACGAGTTGGTTTTCTAACATTGATAGGAAATATAAAATTACAATATTGCAATTATTTGAATTGCAATAATGTATATGAATATTGCAGAAATAAAGAAAGAAGAAAAGTGTTTAGAAGGATTATATATAAATATAAAATTAGTTGTATATATTCAAGAATATACAGAGCTACAATGTATTATGCAAGGAAAGAAGAGTATATTAAACAAAAAGATTTAATAATCAATGAATTAAAAAAGAGTGGTTTCCCTGTAAATGTAATTAAAAGAAGTATTGAAAAAATAGAATGTAAGATAAATAAAAATGTAAAGAGTGAAGGAAAAAAGAAATGTGAAAATAGATATATGGGAATAAAAACAAATAATAATATTATAGTGAATAAGTTTAAAAAAATTATGAAGAAGATTAATAAAAAATGCAAAATAATAATTACTACAAAAATAGTTAATATAAGAAGAGAAAACTTATTAAATTTGATAGATAACAAATACATAGGATATAATAAAGATAATAAAGAAATAATTATTGGAGTATATGGGAGAAACAAAATTTTTTATAAAACCAAGATTAAAACAACATATGTCAGATAATAAATCACAGATACATATAAATGAAACAGGACACAAATTTACATAAAGTTCAATAAAAATAAGGTTACATATAGAAAATATTAAAGAAAGGAAAATAGAAGAAGCAATACTAATAAGAAAGATGAAACCAAAATTTAATAGGGATTCTGGGATTAGGATCAGTTTGCTATAGATGTAGTTATTAAATAAGATATATAGAGGTAAATATATAAAGAGAAAATTGTTTGTAAATGAATTAGAGGTTATAAAAAATAGTTAAGTAGTATAAACATAAGTATAGTTATAGATATTACATATTAGAAACATAAGTATAGTTATAGATATTACATATTAGAAAAAACTTAGCATAATATTTACATATAAAACAGTGTAATATAAATTTATAAGAGAATTATATAGTAATAATAAAGTTAAAATGTATAAAATAAAATAAAAAATTATAAATAAAGAGTTGTAGGTAATATATATATATATTTAGTTTAAATAATATGTAATAGAGGAAGCAAGGATATAAGGTAATTTTTTGAAAAGAACGCTTTTTTAAGAGATTAAATTAAATTGGATAAGTTCAAAGATTATGTTTATAGGTTTTAGATATTAAAAAATAATGATAAATATAAAATATTATTTTTAACAGTAGAATGAATAAGGAAATAATAGATATTATACGATTTAAAAATGAAAAGAATATTAACAAATGAATATACAGAAAAAGAATCAGAATTAAAACCAATTACTGTTGAACTGACAATTGTATGAATAAAAATTAAGTATTTTATTGAGGTGGCATTAATAACCATAAAGTTTAAGTTTATAAGGAATAGAAGTAATTAGGAGATTAATAAAAATAATAAAATTGAATAATATATTTGGTTAATGGTTGTTCTTGAATATATATTGTACCCATATGGTTTGGCTCAATTACATTAAGCTGATCCAGTAGGAAAAATTTTAAATTTTAATTAATAATAATTATAATATATTGAAAATCAGTGTAAAAAATCAGTAATGGGTTGAAATGCTTGTTGGATTATAATTTTCCAATTAAGTAAAAGCTCACCAATAAATATACTGAGAGTGATGAAGACTTGGACTGTTTGAGATACACTAGAAAATCTGATAGAATGGATATGAAGTCATAAATATTTTATCATAAAGTCTAATGGCAACCAGATTTAAAATGATGATTTAATAGTATTAAACCAATTTGGAAGTAGAAAAATATTTAGTATTTTATTATTATTATTTAAACAATAATTAAAAGAAAAAATCAATTTATAATTCTTATAAATTTTGTAAACAATCTTCAAATATATTGTATTGCAATTTAAATTGATATGAAACAGTCTAATTAGTTATCACTAGAGGGAGAAATATTAATTTATTTACACTGTTCAGTTATTGGTCCATTTAGTACCACAATGCAATATAATAATACGAGGTATAAATAATTTAACAGAGTTTGTAGGGGGGGGGGCTATTAAAAAGAAAATCAGAATAAAAAGGACTTCAATATCTACACCTATAAAAATAAAATAAAAAAAAGAGAAAGCTGAAAAGTAACAACCTTGTGGATTGAATTAAATAAGATTACAGGATAATGTGTATTTAAAAAACATGGAGTAAGAAACTTCAATCCTTGTATTCATTTATCACTATTTTCCATCGATTTATAGTTCCTGAGATTCATACTTGAGAAAAGAAGAATCGGAGCCGTATGGATAATTATTTGCCTCAACAAATACTACTTCACACTAAGGACAAATCTGGAAAGTGTAAGCATTTACTTTTATTTTATTTATGTTAGCCAGTTTTCATATTTAAAAATAATGCGTGAATTATTTAGATTGGCCAAGAAAAGGAGGATTTGGCGCCCTGAAACGTGAGCCCGATTATTAAAGTATTGATTATTGCTTGCGATGTTGTAGTCATTCTAAAAGAATGATTGTTAAGATAGAATCACTGTGACCAAATTGTGAAGGATGTTTCTCAATTCAACAAATTATACTAACTTAAGAATATGTGGATGATCATGACTGAAATAAGTTTTAGAAATAATCATAAATAAATTACATGGTGTACTTTTGAGTAATTAAAGTATAATACTATTATATAATAAAATGTCCTTTAAATAATCATAAATAAATTACATGGTGTACTTTTGAGTAATTAAACTATAATATTATTATATAATAAAATATCCTCGATAGCAATATGTAAAATGGTGGTGTTATTGGCATAAGATTGCAACATGTTTAGAGTTGTACATTTATGTTGGCATATGAACTTAAAATAGTTAGGCAGAGTATATATTGTCTAGCATATGGTCAAGTGTTTTTTTTCTTCTTGTGTGAACTTATGTGGAATTGTGGGTCGATGGGAAAAAGGTAGTGTTGAAGTGTATACAGGGTTAATTCACTTTAATTCAAATTAAGTAGTATAGTCATAAATATCATTATAAGAAAATGTTTACTAAAATGAGTGAATTAGAATATAGTCCTGTTCCGATAGATGCACTTACATCAGAAGTACCAATAATAAGAGATTCAGATATTTTCTATTTGAATCTCAAGAAACAGAAATTTGAAGAGGAAATTCCTACTGGTTGTTCTAATCTTGAACCAACTGATACAAATATAATGTATCAACCCCTAATGGAATTTATGAAGAAATTAATAGAAGAAACTAAAGAGAGTATGATAAGGGAGTTGGAAAATAAAATGAAGAGTAATATGAAAGAAAATAAAAGTATGATAAGAGAGTTGGAAAATAAAATGGATAATAAAATGTAAGAAAATAGAGAGAGTATGATAAGAGAGTTGGAAAATAAAATTGGAGAATAATATAAGAGGATTAGAGAATAAGATGGAAGATAATAATAAGGATATAAAGATGTTAGAAAATAAGATGGAGGGAATGAAAAGAGAGTTGAGGAAAAGATTGAGAAAAAGATAGGAGAATCAAGGAAATTTTTTAGAAAAAGAGATAATTAGAAACAACGAGGATGTTAAGAGTTCACTGGGAAAATTCTTAAAAGAACAGTTGGAAGATTTTAGGAACACTGATATAGATGAACTCAAGAATAGGTTTGTGAGTTTAGAGTTGAGTTGTAATCATAGTAATGTGCGAGCTAAGGAAGATATTAATAATTTATGCCATGATTTAGAGGCTAGCAGAGATGATACCAAATGATAACAAAGAAAGATTTACTCTATTGCAGAATGAAGTTGAAAAGGTAAAGATAAGTGTTGAAGAAGAGATTGTGCATCAATAAATTCAATTCAAATGAGACATGAAATTAAGGATGTTTTTGTCAAATACCAAGGAAATATAGAATAAAATATAGAGTTTAAAAATAGAATAGGAAGCACGGTAGAAGAATTGCGGAAAGAACTTAGTGAGAGTTTAATAAAAGAAGCTATTTATTCGGACCGTATTAAAGAACAAAAGATTGAATTTGAGAAACATTTTGAACAGTTTAAAAAGGAACAGAAAAAGTATGTAGTAGAGTTAGAGAAGAGTAGTGAGGAATCCCAAATACTAAGTACAGATAGTAGAATGGAAAGTATTGAGGAGAAGCCAACTATTGTGTCCAGAGAGCTAAATGACAAAGCTGAGGTTACTTTGGTTAGTCCAATAGGAACTTGCATGAAACAAGATATTCCTATTATTAATAATGATAATATGTCACTAAAAGAATTAGGGCCTGTTGTTACCCACTTTTCAGAGATAAACCAGACAAAACAGACCATAGAAGAAAACCCCGAACAATGCTAGCTCTATGGCTCTGCGGTTTATCCATACAAAACCTTTTTAGGGAGAACCTAGAGAAAATCCTCTCGAGTATTTGCATAGTTTAGAGGAGTTCTTTTCTTTGTGTCGATTGGCAGAAAACGAGAAATTGGCCATATCATGTAACCATCTGTATGTTTCGGCTAGAGATTAGTGGCAGTCTCTTTTTGATAATCCAACCACATATGGGGATTTTAAACACATGATACTTATATCCTTTTGGGGAGGTGATAAGCAGATTAATATCCGCTATCAAATTTCCCAGGAAAAATATAGCCCACATAAGGGAAGTTATTCCCAATTTTCCCAAGGGCAAGCAGTAAGATTAAAAACGCTGACAGAATTACCTCTTTCAGAGCATCTGATAGTGAGGATTCTCCACCACGATGCTCTCGAAATCTCTGAGTATACCGGGGAAAATCACACCAGACTTAAGGAAATACCAAGTTACACTTTAGCGAGTATAAATTTGAGGGAAACCCCAAATGTTCAGAAACCCTTTGAAAGGAGATATATTCCTCCTAAGCTGAGGCCTTCTCATATTCAGGTGCTAATAGGCACTTAAGTAGGTCAAAAATCAGACCCGTTATGTCAAACCATAAACCTTCAACTAGTGATACAAATACTATAGTTAAAAAAAAGTTGGGGGGTAAAGCCCAAAATAAATCTGAAACTTTAAACTGAAAGGTTTCTTGTACAATAATTCTTTCTTACAAGGACCTTCTGCTAACAAAAGGAGGGACGATGTGATGTGGATATTAAACTCCCTAGATCTAGATATTGATTATCTAGAACCCTATACCCCGAGTGAATCACCCATCATGTATAACTACCCGGTTATAAAATTGGTTATTGAGGGGATAAGTATAGATGCCCTAATTGATTCAGACAGCCAGGCTTTCATCTTGTCAGAAATTATGTATGACGAAATTTCTAATTTATCCTCTGGTGTTCCCTCATTACCAATAAAACAAATCCAAGTTATGCTAGCTAATAGCAAAAGGACCAAGCTTTGTAATAAACAGGTCTGGATATGTTTTAAAATTTAATCAAATTGAGTTTGAGCATGGGTTTCTTGTTATGCCTGGACTGATTCATGAAGCCATCATAGGCTCAGACTTCATGATTAACAATAATTGTATAGTTGATTATCAACAAAATTTATTTATCTATAAAAATCATGTCTTTCAGTTAGAATATGGATCACATAATTTCCCCAGTCAATTACTGTGCATCCATGACCCATCAATTGATGTTAGTATCAAAACTAAAATTGGCCACCTTAATTTTCTAAATTTAGGAGTAGTGGAAAATTTATATCAATTGATGTATAAATACAAAAACATTTTTTCTAAAGTCCCAGGTATAATAGAAGGATATACTCATAGGATTAAGTTGAGGAGCAGTGAGCCTTTCCAACAGAAAATATACCCCATTCCTTATCAATATCAAACTGAGGTACAAGGTCAAATTGACCGGATGTTGGAAATGGCAAATTATGTTAACCCTCTTGTATTATTAGAAAGAAGGATAGCACTATTTGAGTTTGACTGGACACTCGAATGTTAAACCAGATGACTGTCCCAGAGCATGATATTCCTTCACTAATACATGAACTCTTGCTTAAGTTTAAAGGGAGATCAATTTTTTCCACATTTAATCTTACGGCCAGTTATTGGCAAATACCACTTCATGAAGATGACCAAAAATGTACGGCGTTCCGTTTCCAGGGCCAATCATATATTTTTACAAGGATGCCCTTTGGTCTTGTCAATAGTGGTGCTGGACTGATCAGATGCCTCAACATGATTTTTTTCGAAACAAAAGATAAAATGATCATGTACGTGGACGATATTGTCATCGCTTCAAGTAGTTTAGCAGAGCACATGGAACACTTGCAAATGTTTTTCCAAGAGTGTTCCTCCAAAAACTTAAAGATTAACTTGGAGAAATGCAGTATTGCAGCAGAAGAAATCATTTTCTTGGGACATTTAGTCATTTCTCATGGGATCAAACACCATCCAGAAAAGATTGCTGCTACACAGGATTTTCCCATTCCTAAAACTAAAAAGAAACTTCGTTTTTTTTTTTGGTCTATGCAATTGATTATACGAAAGAGTTTAACACAGTCAAGGCTATTTTCCTCAAGAAGGTCATTTTACATTACCCTGATTTCAAAAAGAAATTTTATGTGCAAACAGACAATAGTCACTATGGTCTAGGAATAGTATTGTATCAACTTTATGATAATCAGGAGCCTCAACTTCTCTACTTTTTGAGTAGATGTTTAAAAGATGCTGAACTGAACTACTCCATCACGGAAAAGGAAGCACTAGCAGTTGTTCGGGCATTTCAGAAACTGTGACAGAAGAACCAGTTTACAACTTTAATAAACTCAATATGTTTCTGTATTTCTAATTACATAATGTATATATATGCATATTACATCACAGGCTTCCAATTCTAATGCATGGCAAATTATTTGTGAAAGCATATAATGACATATTTATACATGCGATTGACCAATAATCTTGGATGATGCTGCAATAATGATAAATGAAAAACAAATTTTTGAATAAAAAAGAAATTGAAGAGTATTGATAGTTTTTTAAAAATATTACTTATTAAATCCTTAATTCAAATTATTAATATTCCATAATTTGTAGAACTTTTACTATCAACCATGTCTTTAGGACTAACTATGGATCTTTAGAGGATGCATTGTCATATTTGTTGGTACAAAAGAAAATTGACTAACTTTATAGCTTATAATTCTGTTAAATTAAATGTGACATAGTTGAATGAAAATAAAAATTTTAATAATGAGGAATGAAAATGCATATTATTATTTCATTGTTTCATTATTTTTTTTAGAAGGGAGTACTGTAATCATAAGAACTTAGCCATGTGGTGTTGTTCTAAATTACAAGATACATTAGCCTCAAATAAAGGGCAGACAAAACACTTTAAACTAAGCGAATAAAAATAGTTAAGGAAATACAACTTTTTTAATTGGTAATTGCTGTTTAGAACAAGGAAAAAAATGCCAGAATGAAAAAAAAGGGAAATTTATAATTTATTTTGTTCCAAATTATATAAACAACAACAAATAAATTTGTTAAATAGGAGAATGAAACTTAGTTTATGGAATTAATAGATTTGTAAAACTACACATATTTAAATATTTATATGTTTAGATTATTCTACAAAAGCTCTAAGAAATAATTGTTATTGTATTTTAAATAGTTTTTTGATTTTTAAATTAATAAACAAGTTAAATCTTATTGAGAAGATAAAGGGGGAAATGGGTATATAATTAATAAAGATAAATAATCAAAATTGTATAAAATATACATAAGGTTTCAAAGGTTAGAAATGAATTATAAGAAATTTGTTTGATTGTTTAGATAAAATTAAATCTGATAATTATATGTTGATTGAAAATCAGTTTATTAATAGTAATTATAGGATTACAGCAAAATGAGATGGTAAGAATAAAATAAAAGTTTCAAGAAAAGAAACTGGAGGTGAAAGTGTAGGGAAGATATGTGTTGGCACAGTTACATGTTCAGGAGTAAAAAGGATGTTGCCTGAGAATCAAAGTGCATGTAAAGAACATTACAATTAAACCAGGAATGTAATCGTATCAATACAGAGAAATATTCAGAATTTCAATTGTTTCTTACTGCAGTAATTCAGTGAAAGTTATTTGTGATGGAAAGAATAAAACTGTTAAAAGTATTTTTTAAGTTTTAAAATTAAATCTCAGTTGCAATGGTACATTTCTAGAAGATGAAAATCATCAAGCTATATGTTAAAATCTTAAGTGCACTACCATAGCTTTAGCAGTGTAGCTTCTTAACATATGTTACTAGTCCAGAAATGGTGATGCTTTAAAATAGTTTTTTTGCCTACCATATGGAAGTGTTTTCCTTTTTGTCTGCAATTATGAAGCTTATTAACTAATTAGATTATTTTGAAACTAGTCAAAATATAAGTTAACAAATATGTGAATGCTGATTAATTCATAATTAAGCATTTTGTCTCAATTTGATTTGAAGACAATAATAGAATATTACAAATGTGAAACTGCTAAATATAAATTTACCTGTGATTAACAATAAGCTTACTGAGTTCTCAAAGAAGCTATGGTAAGACATTATATAAATAAATGGCTTTAATAATTAAAAATAATTTCATTTTGCTAAAATATTTTTATTATTGGTAATGATTGTTTCTTCTAATTATTAATATTTCTTCTATTATTATTGGTTATATTCATATAATTATTTTATAAGAAGGGAAGGAATAATATCTGCAATGAAAAGCCCGTTAATAGATTGGAAAAAGGCAGGAGATTAATTCCCATGTAATTAAACTTAAAATTTTAAAATAATTCAAACACACACTCTTTACAATATGATGTTTGTGTAAAATTAATATTTATAATGGTAGATACAAATCAAGTTATTTTAATAAATTGTTTTTGTTGTATAAGTATATTTAGTTGTCTATGCCATTTTTATTTAATTATTCTCAATCCAAATTTATTCCTGCACAGTTCATTTTCAATCTTGGGGAATATCTGTGCTGGGTAAATGCTGGGCTTAGTAGACTAAAATTGGGATAGTATTGTTCGAGGATAATGTAACCATAGGTATTCTATTGAAATGAAAGTGATATTTATAAATAAGGGAAGCCACATATATAAAAAAATTATTTGTGGATGTGAAGTGAATAAACTCTCTAAGGCCATTGTTCCCAACCTTTTCTAGAGTGCAGAACACTGTTGTGAAAAAAATGTTTAGGTGGAACATTTACCTAAGTTAAAATGAAATAAGTTTGTCATCAATTTTTAATTAAAAATGGATCGTTACAATTTCAAATCAATATTTATTGTTACATTTTAATATTTATTGAAAAAAGTATAATTATAATTTATAATAAAAAAATATTTACAGAAAAATAGTTTTACTCAAATAACTCATTTAATGTGAAACTTGTACTTTGGTTTTTACATATTTCTTCTATGTTAGAATGTATACAAGACAAGGCTACCTTCATTTTTTTCTCTAAATTTGTTAACCTTTTTTTTTTTAAATTTTTATGATGGTTAATGTGGAAAACTCTACTTGAAAAACATAATAAAAGTTTTATGGTTTTTTTTTTTTTGATATTTGTGGATATTCTTGTTGGACAAATAGCCAGAATTTATCAAGACTCATTTCAGCATGTTTGATTTTCAAAGTGAAATGACAAGAATATAAGCTTCTCTTCCTCTGGCACATTAAATTCAGGATTTCATTAATACTCCTTTAACACTTTAAGCAAATATTTTTTATTTATAACAGTTTTGACTGTCCTAACAGTCTTCTTCAGATCTACAACAAAAAAAGTTATATAAATATTACATCAATATAACTAAAATTCTTTATATCTTCACAAAGTCATCTTTATAAAATTATAATAAACCAAAATAATGTAAAGCAAAAGCAACTCGATCCAAAATGTTTAAACAAAAAATTTTTTTTAACCTTTCAAAATCCAAAATAGTAAAAAATTAAAATTTCCTTAAAAAAATATTTTAAAATTACAACCATAATAAATGTATGAAATTCAAATTTTTAACATCAAACTATTAAAAACAAAACCATTAAAACCATTAAACATTAATCTAAAAATTCCAAAAATTAACATTTTTACATAATTGAAATTACATAAATAAAAACAAAAAACAAAACAAAACAAAAATTAAAAAAAAAAAAATTTAAAAACTAAACCTAAAAAATAAAATAATTCTTTCCTCCTTTACACACCCATTTATATTTTACTTATTTCTCATTATATTTCCATACCATCTCTTCAATTCCCTTATTCATTTATCCTTTACTACTCCTTATTTAACTACCCTATTATAATTTTATAAAGATGACTATGTGAAAATATAAAGAATTTTGGTTGTATTGATGTAATATTTGTATAACTTTTTTGTTGTAGATCTAAAGAAGACTGCTAGGACAGTTGAAACTTATAAATAAAAAATATTTGCTTAAAGTGTTAAAGAAGTATTAATGAAGTTTATATTGAAATATGAAAAAAAAGTAAAATATTGAGGGAGGAAGAAGTATATAAAAATACAGGATTATTAGGTAATTTTTTTGAAAATGGATTCCTAACCCATCTCATATTTGTCCATGTCCAGAGAAGGACAATATTTTCTTACATTGTCCAACATTGATAAA
Source organism: Epiperipatus broadwayi (assembly GCA_028023455.1). NCBI lineage: Eukaryota > Metazoa > Onychophora > Udeonychophora > Euonychophora > Peripatidae > Epiperipatus > Epiperipatus broadwayi. The sequence goes on along the minus strand of JAQFVV010006223.1, from coordinate 1,805,680 downwards.
TGTTAAATGTTTTGATATCAAAGAAACGCAATCTGTGCTATTGTTATGCACAGATGAAAATATGCTAAGATTATTTTCTTCTATTCTTTTTTTTCCAAAGAGTGATCTTAGGAAAAGCTGATAGTTTATCTATTGATGGTAAGAAGTTTTCATTTGCACCCTGCATGGTTGTATTGACAGTGTTCAAATAATTAAAAATATCCGTTAAATAGCCAAATTTAGCTCACCACATATTATTCTAAAGATCTTGTGCAAAATACATACTTTCTTGTTTGAAGAAAAGTTGTAATTTTTTTTTAGTTTCAGCGTACAGGAAAACACATTTTCTCGAGAAAGCCATTTTATTTCTGAATGAAAAAGTAAACCTTCATATTTTGCTTTCATCACTAATCAAAGTTGTTTAAAAATTTGAGATTTCAACAGTCCTGTGTTTATATAATATATCATATTAATACTAGTTAGAACATATTCTAATTCTGCGGGTAATGTTTTTGCAAAGACTCCTCCCTATGTAAGATGCAATGGTTTAAATAAATCTCACTGTTTTGTTGCTTTGCAAATGTGACAAATCCTTTGACTGAGCCTATCATTGATAGAGCCCCATCAGTACAAATTTCCACACATTGTTCCCAGATCAAATTTAAATGTTCAAAGTAAGAATTCATTTGTTGTGAATGACTTCTCTTTTCATTTTTTATGATAATTCTCTACAACACAGAAATTTATTGACTATTCTGTTTTCTTTAACAAATCTAATGAATCCAAGTAAAATGGCTTTTCCACTCATATCAGTGGATGTCAATTTGAAGAGAGAAGTATATATTGTGAAGTTTACTTGCAGTTTGCTTTCAATGTCATATGCCATATCAATTATTCTTTGAATAGTATTGTTTGAGAGAGGTATTTTCATTACTTCTTTTTTGGCGTTTTTCCCAAACGTAATATTGACAATTTCGCCACATGCTGATAAAGTTACTGATTCAGCTATGGTATGTGATTTTTGTTTTATAGCTACTAATTCTTCTATTTTGTACGAAGCTTTTATCTGATAATTTCATAATTTTTTTGAAATATGTTGCTTGTTGTTTTTTGCATTTAAAAGTCTCAAAAAAAATCTTTTCCTTTTAAAGTAAACATTGCACTATTACGAAGTTTAAGTTTATATAGCAACACAATGGTATTGGATAATCTTTATCGCCTGTCCATGTAAAATTGTAATTCATATATTTATTCATATACTGCCGGTTAATTTGATGTTTTTTTTTAAACTGCTGGGCTTTTTAATTAAACTGGTGGCCTGTTAATTCTTATTGTCATCGCTTGAATTTGTATTATAATTATTTTTCCTTATGATAAATCTCCATCATTTCTAGAAATATAAAATTTATTATAAATTATAATTACATATATCTTTAATTAACTTACAATTGTTTAATTAATAGAATGTTGTTAATAGAATTTTAATTTCGTAATAATTACACATGTACCATCTCTGTTTAAAACAAAGACAAAAACAAATTGTAGCGATAGCTAAATATCTGATCTTTTCTGTTCTTCCATTAATAGTAGGAGAGAGTAGCAGACAGCAGTAAAGTTTGGAGCGAGAACGCAGCAATTAGAATAGAAACACACTGGTCTGATGCACATAAGATGACACATGATGTAATGCATTATCAGTATCTGGACTGTTCACAATCTATTCATTTTGTATGAAAATGTGTGGTTTGGAAACACACTTGTCCTATGCGATGTGCAAACTTGCTTTCGATGTGATGCTGGTCTGAGCTGTCCAGATCAGTGTCAGAACTTTATGGGTTTCCATACATACAACCAATGTGCTGTGAGTGCTGAAAATATAATTAAAATAATAATCAAAATATTTTGTATTCTAATCATATTGAGATTTTAAATATTAAACTATAAACAATTTCATTGATATAAAGATAAACACGAAATAGTTTCATATAATAATAATCTAGCCTTATTGCGGAACAGTTTTGAAATGCTCATGGAACACCAATATTCCATAGAACACAGGTTGAGAAACACTACTCTAAGGGATAATAAAGTATCTTGTTTGTCTTAATTTAAACTAATTAAGAAATATAACTTTTTATTATTATCTGGTTACAACTGCAAAAAAAAAAAAAAGGAATGAAATGGGATAACTTGGTAAATTACACGAAAAACTTTATAAATATGTATATGGATGTATTCATCCATTTATATTTATATGAATCATTATTGTATACATTGTTCAGTTTCTCAGTCCAATATATATATATTATAACGGTCGGGGAGTATTGTATTGTTTGAGTCTTACCGTATCTGCCGTAAAAGGGCACCACCAGGCCATTCGAACCTGGAAAATTTATATAGTAGGCAGATACTCACTGTTAAGATCCGATTTTTTAATAAATATGACCAAAATGCCCCAGTCACTAGCTCGCGGAGCAGCAGAGATAATATATATTTTATTATAAAGAAAGAAAGATAATAAAAAATAAGAATAAGCCACTGCCAGATTAAAATACACAGAAACATTTATTTTGTACATATATAAAATTCAGAATTATTTATTTTACTATAACTTTTAGAATTTAATTTACATTTTAACTTTTTATTTTAGAAGTTCGCACAGATGAATTAATTAATATTTTATTAGAATGTCGAGTATGGATAGACTTCATAGATTGCACTTGAAAAAGAAAATATTCTATATCCCTTATTTAATCCTAGGCCAAAGTTCACAGTCACACTAACACCAATCTGTCTGATATATCGATGTATTCAATGTAGCATGAATGCGACAGCACAATACCGTACTGTCAGAAATATACATCTGAACAGCACAGTTATCGAGAAGAAATCTTTCTCATCCAGTACAGGAATGTTACGTCTGTCTGGCGAGAAGAACAAATAAAAATACTCCATAGGAAGGGACTGCGGCCTTTTTTGCTGAGTTACCATCCCATTCCATTGGCTAAAAGGGTGATCCAAGGAGCAGGGAATACCATCTGCTTCCGATGGTCAGTAAGAAATGGGACTATTTTGCCCAAGTGCGGCATTTAATGTGATCCTGCACATAGCGGATCTTCATGCTACATTTACTAATTACACCAATGCATCCAACCCATTAACCCAATTTAACGGCAAAACAAATAACCTAAGATTAACCCTCTCTTAATTAAACTAACATAACCTTACGATCTATGCAGCCATCCCCACCCAACTTAAATTTAACATGATTTAAAAGTTCTAGCTTAGCAAAAAAAAAAAAATCATAATAAACACTTTAAAAGTACGGAAAAAATAAATTAATGGAAATGATTTTAAAACTACATATGATAATAATAATTATTAATAAATGATTTAGTTTGGTCAGATATGAATTCATATTTATATTTAAACATTGGAAAAGTTTTATAGTTAAAGTCCATGAATTATACATATAGTTCCTACAGTTTAAAAGTCCATCCTTAATAGTTTGCTTGTAATTTGGATCCAGTGTTAATTCCCATGATGTCCTCGGGAGATCGGTATGCTGTTCGCCGTTCTATTGGTATTCATCCGGAGGTCCTTTACTCTAGCTGGTATAGTTCTTTGCTTGATTTTATTGCAGGACCTTGCGGTCCTGGGATCTGCAATATAGGAAAACGATATTTCATTTTTTCTTTTGGAAAAACTTAAGGGATTGAAAGTGCTTTCTTTCAATCCCTTCTCATTCAACTCTCCTAAAACTCAAAACTGCAAACTCAAACTGAAAAATGAAAAAACTGACTTTTATTTCAAATAATTTTGTTTTTATATCAAACCTCCGGATTAACTGAACATGACGTCATGATGTTGATTATTCCGCTGTGGTCTGTTTTTTGAGGGATTTTTTTATTGGCTATTCTGTTCTTATTGTTATCTCCTATCTGAATTTTAATTATAAATTTTGAGATGCCCAACGGCTAGTTTACTTTGACTAATTAAAAATAATCATTTCCATTTTTAACCTTTTTACACAATCATCATCATCATCAACCATTATCAATCCACTGCAGGATGAAGGTCTCTCCAAGTTTAATCCATCTTCTCCGATCTTTAGCTTCTCTTCTCCACAACACCCCTGCACATTTTCTTATTTCATCCATCCATCTCACATGTGGTCTCTTTCTGGGTCTTTTACAATCTCTTGGAATCCAGTTTAAAATTTCAATTGTCCATCTATTATCATCTCTTCTAGCAATATGTCCAGCCCAACTCCATTTCAATCTTTTAATTTTTTCAATAAGGTCAGTAACACCTGTTTGTTGTCTTACCCATACATTGCGTTTTCGATCTCTTCTTGTTTCTCCCAACATACATCTCTCCATACTCCTTTGAGTGGTCTAAAGTCTCTGTATTGCTCTTCTATTAAGTGTCCAAGTCTTAGATCCATAAGTAAGAACTGGTAAAACACATTTGTTAAAAACCATCCTTTTCAAACACACAGGCATATTTCCTTTTAGTATCAAGTTATTTCTACCGAAAGCACTCCAACCAAGTTTAATTCTATGATTAATTTCCTCCATTATGTTTCCATCTGTATTAATAATCTGACCAAGGTATTTGTAACTGTTAACTTCTTCTAATTCTTCATAATCAATCTTTATTTTCATATTTTGAGCAAATCGATTAAACATTACTTAAGTCTTTTTAACATTTATCTTTAGTCCTACTTTTCTACTTTCATCTGCTAACTCCTGCAACATTTTCTGCAGCTCTGAAGCATTATTTGCAAAAACAACTACATCATCTGTGAAATCTAAATGACTTAAATACTCTCCATTTACTTTCACTCCTTTAGTTTCCCATTTTAATCCACAAAATACTTCTTGCAGCACTGCTGTAAAGAGTTTGGAAATATGGAGTCACCTTGTCTTACACCTTTCTCAATATTGATTTTTCCAGTATCATTATGTAATCTAATTGTTGCTGTTGCATTTTTATAAATATTCTTTAAAATATGACAATATCCTGGATCTATACCTTGATGATCCAATGCTTTAATCACTGAAGAAATGTGTATAGAATTAAATGCCTTTTCATAATCTACAAATCCAAAACATAATGACAACTCATATTCATTTGTCCTTTCTATGACTTCTTTCAATACCTGGATATGATCTATTGTACTAAAACCACTTTTAAATCCAGCTTGTTCTCTTGGTTGGTGGAAATCCAAAGTTCTCTGTAGACGAGTTGTAATTATCTTGGTAAAAATTTTATATAAAACTGATAAAAGGCTGATAGGTCTGTAATTTCTAATATCTTCTTTATCACCTTTTTTAAATATTAATATTATTACTGCATTTTTCCAATCTTCCGGTACATCTTTATCATTTAGACATTTGGTATATAACTTTGCTAAAATAGAATTAATTAAATTATTTTACATTTTTAAAGATATATATATATTTATCTTTATATCTTAGTTTTAAAACTTTTTTTAATAAAGTTTTCTTTTAATAATTTTCTATCTGTGCGTTTTTATATATATACGAGTTTAGATGACTTAATTTTCAATTTTTAATTTTTAAAACATTTTTATTTGCAAACTTTTTATTTTTAATTCCTAATTTTATTTATTACAATAATGTAACAGCATGTGTGCCCTTACAATATATATATATATGAATTCATTTTTATATTAATTATTCTAGCAGTACTCATTTATTTCAATATTTATACTCACTTATTTCAATGCTTAAATTAAGCAGCTGGAAAAAAATTACGTAATCCTGCTGTTGTTAAGATCTTAAATAATCAGAAAATTCAGAATTATGTGAATATTCAAGCAAGTGCTTAATTTAAAACGTTTATTGACATTGCTAATGCTGTTGGAATAATTATTTTTAGATGTATTTATATTTTTTATATTTGATTTTTAGTTTTAGTTTAGAATTAGTGTTCATTTAATTTTATATATATATCTAATTACCATTATAATGAATAGAAAGGGTACAAAAGAAAATATGTTATTATAGGAAGACGAAACCTTTTCTCCTCCAAGATTTTCAGTTGCTCTTTTCATGTCCCCTTATGGAATTAAATTTTATCATGTGGCTTTATATTTTGCAAATTACGTTCTACGACAGACTATTATAAAAGAATATGGTAAAGTTGACTTTTTATTTATATATGTATATATAAGTAATGTAATAAATAAACTCATAAATTTATTTACTGGAAATAATTTATCTATTTTTTAAGAAAATTTAAAAACTTGTTGTAAGGAATGTATAATTGTCCTTGTCCAGTTTTTTGAATGATATATTGATTAAAATTTGTGTGTGTACACTGTCAATTTTTGATGCCAAATACAGCATATAAAAAAAAAAGAAGTATACTGTTAGTTCTGTTACTTTTGACTTGTGACTTATCTGTGCAGTGTGGTGCAATTGATAGAGCGTTTAACTTGGGATTGGGAGATCCCAGGATTGTTTCTGGGTGCTCATACTTCTTATGAATTCCCTACCAATAAAGCCACGAGCCTTTTTTGTTTGTGATTCGTATAATTAAATTATAAAAATTTGTGTACAAAACTCTAGGGCTAAATTTATATATATATAACTTCTTAACAGTAAATCCTGTAAGAAAAATTATAAGAAATCTTTTTTCATTTTTACATTATGCATACAATTTCAAAAAATAAATATTTTTTTTTGTTTTAGTGAAGTAATAAGAACATTGGTAAATGCAATGAAGTTTAAATTATATCTGTATTCTGTGATTGTTATGTTTTAATTGTTTTACAAATAAATATTTATTTAAATTAAGTTTAGAATAGTCTCTATTGACTTTTAAAGATTATTTAAAATTGACTTGTTTTATTCATATATATATATATTTAAAAGTAGTGAAGAATGTTTCTCGTCCTCCTTTTTTGCTTCTCGTTTGCTCCCCCCCCCCCCATTACAATTTATATAAATATCATAGTGTTTAATACTAAATTAATCTATAATACTATTCTTAATTCATATAATTGCATAAAAACTGCCAATATAAAAATATGTAATTTGGCAAAAAATAAATTCTTCTGAGAAAGGTCATTTTGAGAAAGCAACTTACAGAAACTTAAGAATATTTACTCATATGAAAGTGTATTCTCTACAGTAATCTTATGTAAGTATTTAACTTATTATATCATTTGAATAAAACTAATAATTTTCGTGTAATAGAGTGGTATCTTCTCTACTATTGATGATTCATTTAACATTTCCGATAGTTAATATATTAACTATGAAAACCCAAATCTAAAATCCATGGTTCTGTCTGAGAAATATAAAATTTCTGATTTAATATATCTAAACAAGAATAGATGTTATTCTCCCAAAAAAGTATATTTATATATTTTATTTATTTCGGAAGATAACAACACTTCTTGAAAATTATCATTAAAAAGTTTTAATCCTGAATTGTAAAGAATATGATTCAATTTATGCTGAAATAATCACCCCCCCAAATATGTTAAATGTCTCATGAAAAATGGAAAGTAATTTTTCATTTAAACATAACAACTGTGCAACAAACTTAATAAATGAAATGGATGATTAATTCAAATAAATAAAAGATTGTCAACTAATGATAACATCTTTACAATTTTTCTTACATATTTAAGGCAAAGTTTCTCCCCATGGTTCTCCAAGAGACAAAAAACATATGTACATAATAGAAAAAAGAACTAAGAAAAGAGGAAATCCTTGGTCTATTTATCTAATCATTTTAAACTGGAGATAATAGATAGATGTTTTTATTTGATATATGTGTGGTATAGCATGATTACTGCCAAAAAAAAAAAAAGAATCAGAATAAATTTTATATGAAAAATGTAATTTATCAAGTTTTTATGATATTTCAATAGGATCTTCTTAATTAAAGACATTAAGAAAATCATTGGAGTATATATTTTTTAACAAGTTATATTATAATGCTTATAACAATAAATGCATCCCTGATTATTGCCAAAGTATTTACAAAATATTTCTGTAGAGTCATTCCATTCTTATTACAGAACAAAGATGAAATTTGTTTTTTTAACAGCTCTCAATGATAAAACAAATCATGATTCTGGCAAAAGAATTTTTACTCATCCTAAAGCTAGAGTATTACTAGTTACAAGACCAACCTCCAAAAATAATGTGGAAGAAATTCTTGAATCTAAGAGTGAAGTAGATATATGGAAGAAATGATTATTATTTTATTAGCTCAGACCTTTTATTCTACTAGATTTATCAAGAGAAAAATAGTGTTGAAGCAGATAAAAGTATCACATAGCAAATAAAATTGAATTACGTACAATAAACTTTTATAAAAATAAATAAAAACTTATAAGTAAAGTTTTAATAAACAAATAATAAATAATTATAATACAAATAAGCTGAATGTTTTTGAGGATCCATACCTCATAATCATAGCCTTTTTAAAAATATATAAGAAAATATATGCAAAGATATTTACAATAGCGCGTGTTACGTGGCCCATTTCTTCAATATATCAAATCAAGTCTTTTCCATTTATAGCATTAATATTTGCATTAATATAGAATGCTTCTTTTATTTTTTTTTTATGATCATTAGATTCTGTGCATAAAATTAAAGGATTAGTAGGTGTAAAATTGTGTCCAGATTTTATGGTATGCTCCAAAAATACAGAAGATATATTGTCGTTCTTCTGATCTCTATTACAAGTATATAGTCTAGTATTAATAGTAGCTTTGGTTTCACCATAATAAACAGCTTGACATCCTTCTTGACAGCATGATATGGAATATACTACATGTGGGATGAACGATCGATCAATATGATCTTTTGAATTGTTGATCAATATGTTAGAATTAGGTGGAGTTCTGAATCCTATTTTAAATTTATTGATTAATGCTTTAGTTAGTTTGTTAGATATTTTGGAAATGTAAGGAATAGTAATTCTAGGGAGATCAATATGTGGTACAATATTATTTATTTTATTATGGAATTTTGTAATTTTATTTTTAATAGATTTAAATTTAAAACCTGCTGCCATTAAATCTTTAATGAAGTTATTTATATTTTCTTTCCTATCTGTTTCATATTTGCAGAGATGCAAATTTCTAAATAAGTAAGTATTTAAACCAGCAAATTTGTGCGATGCAGGTGAGTTAGATTTAGGGTGAATGCAGCTTTTAATTTCAAAAGACTTAATTATCATTTTGTAATCTACCTTATTATTTCTTGATAATAAAAGGTCGAGATATTTCATTTATTTGTTGTTATTTTCATATACAATGCTAAGTGATAGATTAGATAAATTTTGAAGTTCTTGTCGTATGTTTAAAATATTATCAATAGAGGCAATAATAAATATATCATCTACATAACGAATATATGTAAATTCTTGAATAGTATTATAATATTTTGGTGTTATAGAATTCTCAAATTTATTTAAGTAGACACTCGATAAAATGCCACTGACAGGTAATCCCATTGGCCATCCATCGTTCATAGTATAACATTTGTTCTCAATGAGTGTAAAAATGTGCAAATCAAGCCAAGAAAGGAAAGCAAATATAAATTTAACTTTTTCAATAGGGCAATTTGTTTGCAAAAGTTCTTCTTGCACTATTTGAATGGATACTTTTCTATTAATGGATCCATATAATTCTTTCACATCCATTGTAGCCATAGTGGATGTATTCATAAGTGAAATGTTTTTGGATTTTAGAAATAAATTGGAGAGAAGAATTGATATTATATGAGCCAAAATTAAGATAATCTATAAGTAATTAATTTATCAATTTGTCTGCTTCAAAATAATGCACTCCACCAAAATCCATCATCATTCTATGTGGTTCACTTGGTTTATGTAATTTAGAATTGGCAAACATTTGAGGAGGTCTAGTAGCAGAAGGATAAATCTTGTAATATTTAGATCTAGCGGTACCTTTGTCTTTAAATTTTCGAAGCACATTATTGCTAAATTTATCTCTATCTATCTTAATATTAAATTTGACATGCTGTGTTAGTTTTAATATCTTAATTTGATCATATATTTTATTTTTGTAATCTGTATTATTTAGTAAAACAAAACGATTGCCCATATCTTCCCTAAGGCAAGTAATATTGTGAGATATAAAATATTGTTTAGTGTTTAAGATACTTTTATCCAATACTTTACTTTCTCTGTCAGAAAAGTTTTTATTTAATAATTTAGATAAATCTGTTATAATAGCATCTCTTTGTGGATTGTTAATGAGGCTCACTTCAATATCTGCAATTAATTCAAGTTTAGGAGATTTCCAACTTCCACATACATATTTAGGTCCCAAAGATAAAATTTTTTAAATTTCATATGGTGATGTAAACAAAGATTTGTTAACAAAAGAATTTGTATTAATTAAATGGAGATTTCTTTTTTGCTTAAAAGCCAAAAGTTTTATTTTATTTTCAAATTTTAATGTATGAAATCTTACAGTTTTACAAAGTTTATCTTGAATCCATTGATGAATCGCACGGTTTGCAGTCATTCTATTCCATCTCATTGTTTGTTTTTTGAAAATATTTTTATATTCATTAGTGATATACAATAAAAGCTATTTCTGAAGTTCATACTTAATTTAAAATTATTATGTATTGTTCTATTAATTTTAATAATACAACAATTTGGTATATAATATTATAATCTTTGCATTTATATAAGAACGATAATCTTTGTTCGAAAATTTTCATAGAAATTCCGCAATTTAAGATCTGCTTTTTTGACTTCTATTCATTATGTAATAAAATAGTTTACTTCCTGTTATATATAAAAATAAGTAAAAACTTATAAATAAAGTTTTAATAAAGAAGTAATAAATAAAAATGTTCAGCCTATTTGTATTATAATTATTTATTACTTGTTTATTAACAACTTTACTTATAAGTTTTTATTTATTTTTATATATAACAGGAAGTAAACTATTTTATGAAATAAACATTTATTTAAGTATTAATGTTATATATTATCATTATTATCATTTTCAATCATTATCGATCTACTATATGATGGTCTTTCCCAAGCTAAATCCTTCTCTACACTACACCAGAAAACTTCCTTATTTCATCTATCCATCTTACACGTGGACTTTATTTCTAGATCACAAGCTCTTGGGATCTAATTTAAAACTTCAATTATCCATCTATTATCATCTCTAATTCTTTCAGTCATTACACAAGTTTATTTTCTTATTCAAATATTTCTTTTTCGATTTCTTGTTAATTTTAACATATCTCTTCTTGCTTCATGTAGTAGTCTGAAGTCTGTATTACTCTTATGTTAAATGTTCTAGTCTCAGATTCATTAATTAGAACTGGTAAAACATCTATCAAAAACCCTTTTCACAGTCATATTTCCTTTTAATGTTGTTTCTATTAAAATTATTTCATCTTAGTTTAATTCTATGATTAATTTTATTCATTATTTTCTGGTTGTGTTAATAATCTGCCAATTTATTTATGATTGTTAACTTTTTCTAATTCACAGTTATCATTCTTTATTTTTTTTTTTACTTCTGAGAATCCATTGAACATTGCTTTAGTCTTTTTAGCATCTGATATCTTTTGCAATATTTCCTGAAGCTCCAAAGCATTATTTGCAAAAATAATCACATCACCTATAAAATCTCAATGATTTAAATAATCTCCATTTTTTTTACTCCCTTAGTTTTTAATCCACCATATATATACTTTTTGTAAAACTATTGTAAAACTTTTACAGGTATATCACCCTGTTGCATACTTTTCTCATTTCTGCCTTGCATTTTGATAAATATTCTTCAGACTATGACAATATTCTCCATCTATATTTTATTGATACAATGCTTTAATCACTTTGGAAATGCTTATAGAAACAAATCTACAGATTCAAAGTCTAATATTTGCATATATTATTTGCATTATATATGATTAATCTTGATTTAAAATCAAATTCAGTAAGAACGGAACTTTGGTTATTTCTGGCTATAATTGAGTAATTAATAACTACACTATTTAATAAACAAATGAGAGAAACAACAGAGCTAATGAGGGATTAAATTAAAAAAAACCCCCAGGAAACAATTGTTTACTCAAATAAAGTTTCCCAACGTAATCACCATTTTACAGACAAGCAGACTTTTAAGTTTTTTGTATAGGTTTGATTTCGACAATTCTTTGGGTTATTAGAATTATTCCATTAATATGTAATTAGAAATAAATAAATAAAAAAGTTTGCACTCTAGAAATAACAGAAGTAGGCTATGATCCATGGTCGCTATGTTTAGGAAATTGCCATTTTATCTCTATCAATTTCTGTAGGATAATCTGTAATTTAGTTATATAAATTAATCTGTTAATTTAGTTAGATAAGTTATTCTATTGATTTCTGTTGTAAGTTAACAAGAATTGCTTATTTTAAATAATAATTATTGTTCAGATTAGAAAAGTATTTTTAATAAATCTGCATACACAGCAGGTCTCTTATTCACTAATTGTTCTGAATTTCTTTCAATCTAACCATCAACAACCTCATTATTTATAAGAGTGATAGCCTTTTTCGTAGAATTGTAAACAATATCTACTCCATCACATAGATTAAAATTTTATGATTAAATAATAATTATCAAATTTTGAGACAGAAGGATTGCATCAAAATCCTAGTGTACATGTATTCAGTGACCATTAGTTATGTCTGTAAAATAAAAAACTTTTATAGAAGTCTTTGAATCTTGAGACTGAATACTGACATGTATAAGCTGTGTATTATCTGTAAATAACAATCTTTCACCAGTTTTTGCGAATATTGGGATGCCACAATATGTAGGCATGTAAAATAATTTTATATAAGCATAATCTTGCCTGACAGTATATTTTTCTTATAATGATAGTTTTTTTTTTCAATTAATTGTGTATATGAATTGTCACATTAATTTTTTTATTTTATACAGTCTATTTATACATTAGAACTTGCTTTTTTGGTGACTGAAGTTACATTCATTTAAAAAGATAAATAATAATCTGATTTTATGCAATAATAATAATCTGATTTTATGCAATCGGTTTTTACAATCGCAATGAATTCCATCTAATTTTTCATTTCATAATATTGAATTTTATTTGATAGATTTAAAAAAAACATTTAATTATGAATGTCAGAATTTTCTAGATGAATTATAGATTAAATGATATATTTCTGTGGATAATCTGATGAATAAATAATTATTTCATGTTAATTTAATTCCTTTGAATAAATTAGATGACCATTGTTATTTTATTACCGTTTTAATTTGGAAAATACTATTTGATATTTTTATTATAAAATAACAAGCGTTGATTTTTATTATGAGACTTACATTTCTATTGTCTCCTTAGCTTATGATCAATCAGACAATATATACTGCTTTACCCTTTTTTATTCATTAAATACTTCCATTTTTTATACTTGATAAAAATTAAATGTTTAATGAAATTTTAATTTTTCAATTACAAAACATGAAATAGTTGTAAATCATTGAGAAAAGTGAATATTTCATGCCACAAAATGGGAAACTGTAAAACATAATATTAATTACCAGATAAATTAAAATGAGCAAAAAATAAACCATTTGTTTGTATTATTTAAAAAAGTAAAAATTGACAGTAAAAATTATCGATTATATAGAAGAGTTTTGCAGAAAGTTGTCATAGGTGCAACTGAAAGAAACTATTATTTATCAGTATACTGAATGCCCACAAATAGCGATCATGGTGAGTTTATTGATTTTTTATCTCTCCAATAACACTATGATCTTTCTTATTAGTAAGCTCAAAGTACTTTACTCCAAAATGGATGGTCTTGAAAGCAGATGAATATGTGTGTAAATCATCTTTTAAAAAATATTTACAAACTTCTAAGAGGCTAAAAGATTACTAGACAAGTATCAATAATCAAATGAAGTCTTAAGAATCCCTGTGATTAGAATCCAGACTATCATTCAACAACAATCTTTTATTTGGTTGGAACAATTTTCGAGTAAACATTACGTGAAGAGGAAGAAATGTTTAATATTAAATGGACAAGCATGATGATTTGAAAAGTAGATATGGTCATATCCTGACAATTGATCCAATCAAAACAAACCTTAACAACTAAATTTTTAAATTTTTGCCTGATAATATTGAAATTTCAACTGTTTAAATTTTTTATAAACTAACTATATGCAATCAAAAAATAATTAGCATTAAGATGGAAAGCTATAAAAACTTAACAAATTGTTGTGCATGAAATATTGTTTGTGGAAAATTTCACAATGGAATCATTTTTATTATCTTTAAAAATATGTAAATATAAAACACTTGAATACCAATTTGAAAACAACTAAATCCTTGCAAACTTCCATTCTTTTCTATATAATTGTTGTTAAAAATATTAGCACAAAAGATAATTAATATGTTACAAGTCATTCCTTTGTGAGATAATTTTGAAGAACTGTAGTTGCTGCACACACTTCTTTGTGAACTAAGAATTTTGGAGACATGCATTTCAAGTTTAACATGAAAGCTTTTGCTTACACACAAAAAAAGTAGAATCTTTAGGATGGAAAAATTTATCTTACAATGGTTTTGTTATTAGCTAAAACTATGATGTTCACTTCACATATCCTTTTATATTTTTTGTTTCAGAGCCCACTCTTTGAAAATATCTTTCAGTCAGTAATGCTTTATTTAATACACGATAAAGAATTAATGTAATTTTGGAGTACCCGATATTGCATTTATATGTAAAAACTGTTTTTCAAGCAATTTCTCTTTTACATGTTACTCTTTTATTGAAAAACAAATTCCACAGAGACACAACAGAGAACTTAACCCTGTTTCTAAAAAAAAAATTATAAGAGTCTCTATGGGCAATCATTTAGTAAGGGATGACACTTGATGAAACCATTGAACCATTATTGAAAAATACCAATCAACAAATTGTGCAAGTAGTGGGATTATATGGTTTTTGTTTATAAACAACAACAAAAAAGTAATGTGCGTTATGTAAACAAAATTATATGTTGTGCGTTTTTTTTTCAGAAATGATACAGCTAAAAAATTTAGAAATTTAATTAAAAAAACCCAGTAAGAACAAAATACAAATAATCAAGAAAAATAAAAGATTATGGTAGAATATTTACACCAAATCATACATTACGTGAATTACTTTAATAAGCTTATATATCAAATGTTATATAATAAGCGTGCCAATAGCTCTTAACAAGCTTTTCAGAATATCCCTACCCTCAGACTGGTTTCTAGCTCTGGATTTTGTCAGTGAGGTGCTAGGATATTCATGCATTAGATTTAAAATGTCAGGTCAAGCCTAGCACTTTATCTAATGATAACTATTAAGTAAAAAATCTGAAAATTTCAGACATCCATGTCTTCACATCCAGCTATCTAACTTAAATAGCCATATGGGACTGAACTAAGTTCAGATATGCCATATATTAAAGCTTTAGCAATATAAAATTGCTAAAGACTTAACTTGTTCGTTATTACAGATGCCAAAAACGCTCTAGAATTTTCAAATTTGCAATATCCAATTTCACTTTAGAATTGTGGGAAAACTACGCGGTCTGCACATACGCATTTTACATCTTCGGATCCATCTTTTTCTTAGCTTTCAGAAAATGTAAGTTTTTTTTTTTTTTATCACAAAAATTGACAATTTTATGATAATTTTTGCACTCAAGTAGCTGTAATTTTTTTGACTTTTTTTTTCAGCTTTTTCATTTTAACGGAAATCTTTTTCAAGGCAAAAGTAAAAAAGAGAAATATGCAAGACTTCACCAATTCTAGCGATGGCAGCAATTTTTTTGTGAGCCTTGGAACTCTGAGGCTTCTATTTGCAGCTCATTTGAGGAATTATCTGAGTCAGATGTGGTACCAAAAAAAAAAAAACATGTTTGAATACAAGTGCTACAGGTCTGTCTACTCCAGCTCTGCCTACTCCAGGCCCATCTTCCCGACCAGATCTGAATGAGTTGCCGATTAACATTAGTGGGTCACTAAGTCTCCCGGGCTCAAGATTTTCACCATGAATGAGTATACAATTTTGGACTTTTTTCAATTATTACTTGATAAAAAAATATTTGAAAAAATTATTCTTGAAATGAATACATACGCCGAACAAAAAAAAGCTCGTGATTGGGTAAATTTGTCACATCGCGAATTATCTGCATTTTTTGGCATGATAATAGGCATTTTCTCCATAAGTCCAGTACATAAATGAGATGACATATATAGTTCTGATTTGAGAGTAAGACAACCATATTTTGCAAAGATTATGACCCGAAATAGATTTTATTCAATTTTGTCTTGTCTACATTTTGATAATAATAAAAAAAATGCCAAATACTAAAAGTAAAGATTTTGTCAGAGTATATAAACTCAGGCCGATTATAGACTATTGCAATGTAAATTTTAAGACTGCATATCAAATTCACGGAGAGATAGCAGTTGATGAAGCTATTACCAAATTTATTGGTCATAATAGCATGAAACAAATTTGATCATTCAAAACCGATAGAGCGAAGTTCACACAGATAGCCATAATGGATGTGTTCCATATGGAATTGTATACAGCAAAAATAATAGGGGAGACTCACATTTTGTAATTGGTCAAGACAGTGGTCTTCAATTTTTAATTTGATGGATAAGAAGAGAATTCTAATACTCACCAATGCTTATCCACTTTCTGGAAATGATGCTATTACAAGAAGACACAAAGATGGGACATGTCATTCATATCCATGCCCACCTATAATAAAAATGTACAACTGCTACATGGATGGAATAGACTTGGCCTATCGGAAACGACTTCAGTATGGTTGGCAGAGAAAGTCTGTCCAATGACAAATGCATCCTTTTTAGCACTGCTTTGATACAGCTGTTACAAATGCACACATTCTGTATACAGAAAATATGACACTGAAACAGAAGAAAGTGAATAATCGTACAGCTGATCATGTTATACCACATCTGGCTCATCGTACCAGTGGAAAGCATAGCCTAGTTGACCTTTGCCAACACAATATTTCTAAAAGTAGATGTGTTGTCTGCCTAAAAAGAAGCAAAGGTATGAAAGTTTTTTTGGCTGCGTGGAGTACCTGTCACACTCTGCCAAAGTGCTTTGAGAAACTGCTTTGCTATCTATCATAGTAAAAGTGTGATAGGTGATGCATCTCAGCCACCAACCACAACATTAAACTTCTGCAGAAGGGTCAAGTCTTAGTCAAGATCTCCCAGTGTAGATATGATCATCAACAGCTCTAATCGGTAATTTGCATTTGGTTGCAGTATTATTTTAATTGTAAGCTATCATTTTGTAGTAATCACTTGATTTTATATTTTAGGTAAATTCCATCTAACAAGGTGAAGTGTTTGCTTACCATAAGCTGCCAGGTAGCATAAATAATAAAGTGTATTATTATTAATATACTAAATAGCACTGACTCTAACCCCTTTTTTTTGTTTAGCTGCATCGAATATGGAATCATAATCTGTCCTAAGTGAATTGTAGATATCCTTTCATTACCATTAACTACAATGAATTTAGAATTTTATAATTGTATTATTTTGGTTTGCTTTTTACCCTACTAATTTTATGTATAATTTTATCTTTGTTTACTTTTTAAATAATTTTATGTATAATTTTAATTTTGTTTGCTTTTTTTAAATAATAATTTTATGTATGATTTTTTTTTTAGTTTATATATAAGTTGTTTTTATTTTTGTGTTTTATTATTTTATTTTGTATACACCTGGGTCTCGTTTTACGCGATAGATAGGTTCCTCAGAAAACATGCGCAAACGAAATCGCGCAAAAATAGACGTAGCTTACATTGAAAAAGGGGGGATGCGGTCTGTGATTTTTCAAAATTCGCGTAAAAGCAAAGCACCAACGTAAAATTACTTTAAAATTCGTGCAAAAAAAAAATAAGGAAATAAAATATGACTAGTAAAAAATTTCAAATTTGAAAAAAATTGATACAAGACAAACTTTTTTTAACTATAATATTTAATTTTATTCAAAATAATATATTTTTTATGCATAATTTACAGTACAGTAATTTACATTTTTTTATACACGTTTTAATTATTATCGCTATTTGCGAAAAACACGTTCGTTTGCAAACTGAAGAAATACAACTAGCGCCAACTTCACCCTCATGTTGTGTCAATGGTTTTCTGGTGACAACGTAATTAGTAATTAATCTTTGAGATGATGATTTTATTAATTGTTTATGAAACTAACAACTAAAAATTAAATTGTTATTTTTGTCTTTAATTTTTTAATTTTCAATTCCATTTAAAAATCAAATTTCACATCACATTAATTTCAAGTCGCCAAGTAATTTTTAAATTGTTAATTACAATTAAAAATCAGATTTTAATTTTTAATTGTCAAATTTAATTGTGCCCACTGCTATTACTCACCTTTTAAAAATAAACTTGTGGACATCAAATGATTAATACTGTAATTGATTATGTTCTTTTTTCAAAAGCAATAACAGAATGTGATTTAAAATGCAAAATTAACACGCACAATGTTTGAACAAATTTACATTATAATCTTGTAAAATTTAATGTGTGTATACATAAAATGTGGAAATCATGATTTTAATTTCATTATTGCATAAAATCTTACTATTATAAAGCACTGAAAATATTGAAATTACTAAGATGAAAGTCGAATTCCAATAATGTGCTATTACTTTCAATATAACGTAAGTGCGTGAAATTTATTATTTAAAGTAATAGCACATTATTTTAGTTCAACTTCCGGTGAAACATGAATCGCGTAACTTCAAAATCATGTTAAATAAGTCCGCATAAAAAGAGACCCAGGTGTATATTGATTACCACATCATTAACAAATAAAAAATGTTATTAACAATAAAATTTTTTTTTTTTTTTAATTTTCCTCCTAGTTTCCTCTATAATAAAAATTAATGACTAATTTTTTAATAAATTACAAACTTTATTGAAGTTCTTTATTATAATATTCAAATTACACTAATTATTGGTTAATATTAACTACTTGTTGTTAAAGTGTTATATTCGTTGCAAACCCCTGTATGGAAAAACATTTTGAAGGGCTACTAGGAAAAATTGAAAGGTACTAATGTCTTTATTTTTTGAAGTATTGAAGTGATTGATTGCCTTAGGTAAGTCATATTATACATCAATTTATTAGAAATTTAATGAGGAATGCAATGAAGTTATTAACAAAACCATAGATTTAAAATTTAACTGAAAATTTTGAATTTATGAAATATTATGAAAATAATTTTTAGAAATATTAATTTTTTTTCTTTATTTTGATTACTTTGAATTATCAATGGCTATATTTTTTCAACTTCATTACATTCTTTGATGTTTTATCTTTCAAAGAATATATATTATGTGATTTTTGAATAATACAAACTTAAGTTATGATAAAATTTGTGACTTAACATAACTTTTTAAATATTCAATGTGGCCGCTTTGCCAGCCAATCAGCTAAAATATAAAATAACAATAATAAAGACATTAATCACTAGGCTTGCAAATTGCAACCGATATAGATTTTAGGAATTTTCCATCCTTGTTTTACTCTAGCTAAAACTAATCATTTACTTCTCACTAATTGGTTGGTTAGCTAGGTTAGTACAGGCCAGATATTTGAAATTCAAATTCTTAATCTGATGGAATAGGGCAGGCCTAAAATTTAAAGCAAATTTACTAATTCAAAAAAATCTTTTGGGAATAAAGTATCTGATTATTAGTGATTATTTGGTATTGCTAACCATTTTTAAATATTACCTTAATAAAATCTAACTTTCATATTTTATTTCAATTATAAAGTTCCAATCATTGACCACTGCAAAAACACTTGATCTTTGAGTTGGTTATAGTATTTGTGTGTAGGCTGCAATATTTATTTTAGTCAAAAATAGATCAAAAAATCTTTACTGTTCATATTGTGATGTGATTTTATGTGTGAATAAAGATCTATAAATATAACTGGCATAAATTATTTTTTCTTGCTTTAACTGCAGTTAGGTGACATAGTATTCATTATGGTGGTGTTGCAATTAAATCACTAGGATTTATCATTAAAAGTCTCATGATATAGTGATTAACAGACAGCTCTATCATACGATCTAGGATTTATTTTTTTGGGTCACATTAGTGAGACAGTAATCTAGTACTGGCCATTAAATATGATATGCAAGTTAATTTGGATATGGAGTGTTGATCAGTCAATAATATTTTGTCTCATGGACAGGTTCAAAGAATAATCACATCATCAATTCATCCATTTTTTCATTCAATTCTTTTCATTGCCCAGCTCTTCAATTCCATATAACCTTTTTCATTTCTTATATCTCTATCTTTTCCATCTTTTCTTTTTGTTTCCATTCACCATTCCCTCCATAACATCTTTCATTAAACTATATTTTCTTCTTAGTATATGTCCAATCCAGTTTCTCTTTCTAATTTCCTCAATCTATCTTCTTTTTTTTTTCAGTTATTCTTTTCAAAACTTCTTCATTTGTTATTTTATTCATCCAACTGATTTTTTCCATTCTTCTCCATCTCCCCATCTCAAAGACTTTGAATCTGTTCATAATTTTATTACTTATTGTCCACATTTCAAACTATATCTTAGTATATTCCACACACAGCATTTAATTAATCTCTTTTTTAATTCTCTTCAAAGGTCCACAAAATATTTTCTTTCTCTTAATAAATGCCTTCTTTGCCAATGCTATTATTCTTCTAACTTCATCTTCAATTCTTCCATCCTCACTTAATCAATTATCTAAATATCTAAATCTGTTGAACTGTTATCATGGATTTCAATTTGCAGACTTTCTGAATTTCCTCCTATCCATAAACACTTAGTCTTTTTAATATTAATCTTCATTTCATATATCCTCCTTCCAATTTATTCAATATATTCTGAAGATACTTTTTATCCTCAGTTATAAGAGCCATATCATCTGCAAATCTTATACATTTTATTCTATCTCTGACATTTGCTCCTCCACAATCTAAAAAATTACTTAGCATGTCTTCTAAATATTAAAAAGATCAGGTGACAGACATACTGCCCCCTTGCCTAACTTCACTTTCTATATTCACTTCCATCAGTTTCATTATTCTCCAATTTAATACTTATTTTTTGTTCAGTATACGTATTCCAAATTAATCTTCTCTTTTTTCAAAATACTTCTTTAACTTTTAAGACGGTCATAAGTTTATTTCAAACTACTATATCAAATGTTTTTTCCAAATCCACAAAATATATTCCAATTCCTTAATTTTTTTTCAGTATATATCTGCAATTGTTCTGACAGCACCAAAACCAAACTGTTCTTCATTACAATACTCTACCTTTCCATAAATTCTTTGAATTAAAATCCTCAATAAAACTTTAGAACCGTGAGATAACAAACTTATTGTCCTGTACTCCCTTCACATGTAACAGTTTTCTTATTTTTAGTAATTGGAATCATTATCTTCTTTAAAAAAAAATCTTCAGGCCAAACTCCACTATTATATATTAAATTGCAAAGTCCATCTATTTCCTTCATGGTAAATTCTTTCATTTCTTTCTAAAATTCTATAGGTATGGCATCAAATCCATCCTTACCATTTTTCATTAGTGCAGTTGAGTTTATTACTTCATCTGGCAATATGTCCATATTTTTATCATTTACTTCAATATCTTCTTTATTTTCAAATTTATAATTGAATTATTTATTTTCTAAATAGACAATGAGGATATTTTTTCCATCTTTTTATTATATCATTGTTATCAATTAAATCTCCATTCTTACCTGCAATTTCACTTATCATGTCTTTTTCTCTCAAGTGATATTTCTAATTCTATCAAATACCAGATTGTATCTTTTCATGTGTTGAAGCATTTCTATCTATATTCTTGTTCCAAACATTTTTTTTTTTTTGCTAAATCTATTTTTTTTTAGCTCATTACTAATTTTCCTATATGCATTTTGCCCTTCCTCTGTATTGACATTCTTTTATTCTCTCCATACTTCCATTTTTTCCAATTTACTTTCTGTTATCCAAGGTCATTTAGCTTTCTTTAAACGAATAGTGCTTATTTCATTTTTTTGCTATTGATATACTGGCTAAAAATACATTTATAATATGATATACTTCACAATTAGTGATGAGCTATTATACTTTTATGAACATTGACCATAGTTTATCTTTACAAACCAAATGTAAGGAATTATTATCATTTGAATTTAAAACAGGCAAAACTCACTATACGTATTGAAATGGTGATCATGTGATCATTTCAATTTCATTAATATTATGATTTAGACCAATCCAGTATATATTAAACAAAGTATCAAGAAGAGAATCAAAGAATTTTGATATTGAAAGGATTCATTAACTTCTAATTGTATTATTTTTAGTTGTAACATACATAGTTCATGGATAATATATAATGTTTTTGATCTGAAGGCTGAGTATCTCAATAGTTTTCATGATTTAAGTAATATTTTAATATTAATAAGAATCTTATTTTTACCATGGGGACTTACACCTGGTATTTATTAGGCTGGAAGCCAATGTTGTAAATAATTGCTTCAGTGAAGTTATTAGTTTAATTCTATGTAATTTTTAAATTTGTGAATGTAAATATTTTAAAATATTATTGTCTACCATTCTATACTGTTTTTTATAGCAATGATAAAAAAAGCAATATTACAAAGATTGAAATTAATAGTTATTTTTGTTTATATACTTAGTAATGATTGTTTGGTTATTTTCATCATCTTTTGTAGGTTTTGAAGAAGATTTTTTATTAAAAGTACCATCTCCAGAATTGAAAAAATATCAGATGTCTTTCACAATAGAAGGTCTAAAGAGAATGGCAATTATTCATAAAAATTGCTTCAACACAAATCTGTCTTTGTCACTAAAAGTTCATTCTCTTTGTTCAGGTCATGTTAGGTATGGAATTTTTGTTTTTGTATGTTTGTTGTAATAAATTATATGTCTAAGTATTTAGTTTTTTTATTAATATATATTTGAATTTAAGTTAAGTTAAATTATTACAATTTATATTGACGTGTCTTGTTTTTAAGTCTCTATTGCATAATCATTATTCATAATTATGCTTTATATCAATCATAATCAATGAAATAAGATTAAAAATAAGCCCAAAATGTACAGATGTTTCATAAGATCGGCTTTGTAGAATTAATGTACAGTATATTTTTTTAGATTAGTATATATCTGAAAAAGTAAGAACAAATTCCAGTAACTATTAATGAGAAGTAAAAACTTGATAAAAAGTCACTGCAAAATTTAACAGACTGTGAAGTAATAATGCAAAGTTTTGTGAGTAGACTTGTTGAAAAATTTAAGGAAATAGGATCTATATATAATAAACCATACAGCTGATTTTTGAAGATGTATTACTTGATGGTGACACATTGATTTCTATATTTATTCAGTAATCGGCATAATTGCATTATGTATGCCATCCATATCAACTTTATTTTCTCTAGAATAGATATTTTTCAATATGCAGCTACATGCAAAGAAAATTAAAACTGAATATTTCTAATGCATTATTGAAACATTATCAACCTCTTATTTATATATGTAGATTGAGATTAATAGTGGATATATTGAACTAGTTAAATACTAAATAAAAACTTTTCCATATACACCCGGATCTCGTTTTACGCAATAGATAGGTTCCTCAGAAAACACGCGCAAACAAAATTGCGCAAAAATAGATGTAACTTACATTGAAAAGGGGGTATGCGGTCTGTGATTTTTCAAAATTCGCGTAAAAGCAAAGCACCAACGTAAAATTATTTTAAAATTCGCACAAAAAAAAAAAATAAGGAAATAAAATATGATTAATAAAAAATTTCAAATTTGAAAAAAATTGATACAAGACAAACTTTTTTTAACTATAATATTTAATTTTATTCAAAATAATATATTTTTATGCATAATTTACAGTACAGTAATTTACATTTTTTTATACACGTTTTAATTATTATGATTTTCTGGTGACAACGTAATTAGTAATTAATCTTTGAGACGATGATTTTATTAATTGTTTACGAAGCTCGTGATATCCAGACATACAAACATTTAGCTCTCGTTGGAATTTAAGAGCACGTTAATGATTAGTGTCATTTATAAGAAAATAATAATTGATTACGTTCTTTTTTAAAAAGCAAAAACAGAATGTGATTTAAAATGCAAAATTAACACGCACAATGTTTAAACAAATTTACATTATAATCTTGTAAAATTTAATATGTGTATTCATAAAATGTGGAAATCATGATTTTAATTTCATTATTGCATAAAATCTTACTATTATAAAGCACTGAAAATATTGAAATTACTAAGATGAAAGTCGAATTCCAATAATGTGCTATTACTTTCAATATAACGTAAATGCGCAAAATTTATTATTTAAAGTAATAGCGCATTATCAGAAATCGACTTCTGGTGAAACACGAATCGCATAACTTCAAAATCGTGTTAAATAAGTCCGCGTAAAAAGAGACCCAGGTGTATTCCAAACTTGTTTTTATTTTATATAAATCATCCAAAGAATGAATGATAAAAGAATATTTAAAAATAGAAAAAGAAAAACCTAAATTTAACAAATTCACTATTCAAAAAAGCAAACAAACTTGGAAACAATTTCATATTTTAGTTCACATTTAAACTGCTTGGTAGTATGGTCCATATTCTTAATTAATTTGATAACCATTTACATATTCTATATTTTTGCATTTTATCATTATCAGTTTTTATCAATCTATTATTTGTAAAAACTATTAAGGTATATTTCATTTTAATTTATATAATTATACTCTTTAAGTACAGTATTTTGTTTTTCTAACTAAAAAATTCTCTTTGGCATTCATTTGTATTGCTTTATATTAAATTTCATTTGATTAATAAAATATCATTGTTTTTTTTATTTTTTTTATATTTGGTTCTAAATATAATTTGCACAGTAACTTAGGTTTACTTAATGCTAAATAAAATATATATTAAGGAGTTCAATAAACTTGAGAAAATACAGTGAATACTGTAAAATAATAAAGATAAAAAAAAAAGAATTAAATATTTTTAAAATTGTTAATTTTATATTTGTTTATAAATTGCAAGTTTTTAATAAATAAATTTTGAAGTTGACATTTTAATAACAAGTTTATTACATTTCTTATGTATTTGCAATTAGAAAAATATATGAAACATTTTAGATCTGTGAGATAGATTGTTCATGCCAGCAGTGATCAAGAAATAAAGCACTGCCTTTTTCATTTTTTTTACATTCCAATTCATGTTTTTGAAAACAGAGATGAATATTTTTTTTAACAAGGGGTAAAAAAATATTTGAAAGGAAATTATTGCATTTTGAATTTTTTGATAGCAATTTAATTTTTATTATTTATTAAATAATTCTACAATAATAAAGTTGTATATATATTTTCAAAAACAAATTGTTAACTGTTTGCACTTTCTATATATATATATACTCACACATTTATGGTAAGTACAGTTTTTGCGCACTATCTGATGAATTTGCATTCCATTTTTATACCAGTATGTTGTAATACACATATTTATTATTCTAGTAAAAAATAACTCACTGAAAATTTTAACAAAAGGTTGTAATTTTTTTATAAATATAAAAAATAAATAAAAATAAATATCTGAATAACTATCACTAAAAGTTATTTATAAATAACTGTAAACACTTTTTTTTTTTTAAAGTTAAAATATTGAAAGAAGTGATAACTTGATATAAATGTAATTTTGTTAATTTTTAAAATATAAAAAAAGTGGCAGATAACTCATCAAATGATATTACTTTATCATCAAGTTTGAATAATTTTCCCGTCAGCTTAAATTGAAGACAGATTGGTATGAGGAGGGCTAATGAAAATAGTTAAATCTTTTGCTGATAACTGAAATAAAAAAAAAAAAATTGCTTCCAGCATTTTTTTTAAGTATAACTAGATGACTGATGTATACAGTACTATAGGGAATTTACTTTTTTAAAAAAAAAAAATTCTGTTAATTCAGTCATCTGATAAATAGAAGGTAAATAAATCATTAGCAAAATTTTTTACATAAAATAAATAATGCTTCTGAAAACAGTTTTTTGATGTTAATTACAAAAGCATTCTCTATTTTTAAATATTTTTATTCAACTTAATAATTCTGTTTGTTTATCAAATCTTATAATTAGTTTTTAATATACTTCTATTGAATAGATTTCTTCAAATTTTGTGGATATGTTAGGTATCAATGGGAATGCACTATTTCAGGGTTGTCCAGTCTTAACATTGTTGGTAGACTGAATTTTGAACTGCATTGATATCATTCAGTAAGTTTTTAGTGTTGCACGGTAGATAACAATATATTTTTAAAAAATATGCTTTCATTGAATTTTATATTCTTCCACTAAAAAGCATTTACTATTAGTTAAAATATAAAGAAAGAAAAAAGGAAGTTGTAACCTAATTTCTCTTGATTGCTTAACTAAAATTTGCTTTTTTTTAAACCACTGCTTTCAGAAACATAAAAATTTTGTAAATAATTTTCAATGAGCAGGAATTTCATTTCAAGTACTGGAAATATTGCAACATTGTTTAGATTCTCAGTTTTTAATTTGAATAAGAAGATGAAGCCATAGAGCTTTGAAAGGCTAAGCTTTAATTAAATTTAGTAATATATATAACTTCTTTAAGAGCGTTATAAGCACACAATTATTGATATTATATAATAAGAATAATTGTAAAATATCTGTTTACTAAAAATAATATATATATAAAATATTTTATAAAAAATACTTTTATTTAATTTAATGAGTAATGCTTTAAAATCAAAAAAATATTTCTTTTTTGCCAGTCACAATTTTGGTTGTTAAATGCAACTTGAAATAAAAACATGGTACATCCATAAATTAATTGAATCACTATTTTTAAAACTAATGATTGAATTCATTAATTTATGGATGCCCCATGCTTTTATTTTAAGTTACATATATGTATTGTAACGGAAAAGGAAGTAATCTAGACATTTTGTAACTGAAAGAATAATCTAGAAAAAATCTATTTCCTTACCACTCCTGTATGGGGCAGCCATTTGCAATGAATCAATTGTTTTAGATCAATTGGACAAACCACTCTGCAACTAACTGTTTTACTCTCTATTCCTTTCTTATATATATATCTGGTTGCCACTAGGCTATTTAAACCTAGATAAAGTTACGTTGGATACCTACTGATAATTATACCTGGTTTCAATCTCAAGTGGTACATTATTTATTGTAGTATGTAGGATTTCCATTTTCAAACAATGCACCATTTGCACTTGTGTTAATGGTAAAATATCTTCATTGTTCTCTAATTGTGCAAATAAACCATCATATATAGATCATATTTAATAGTTTGATATCATAAAACCTTTTAGGAGTTCATATTTAATAATATTATAAGTTTTACTAGCTCATATTTAATACTATAGATCATCAAAGGTAATTCACTAAATATTTAGAGATCATCAATAATAGTGTTATTCCTTATGCTGGCTCACAAATAACAAATAAACAAAATGAAAAACATCAATTGTACGGCCATTTAATATATATTTAGATCATTTATTAATTAGTAAAATGATGATGATGATGATAATGATGGCAGTGATACTTCCAGCCACTGCTTTACAACTAACTCACAACACGACTCATGTCTTTTATCAATCAATAATTATTTACAAAAATATTGTTACATATGTAAACTATGGTTTATGATTGAAATCCACCAGTGATGATGAGGACTAAACTAGTTTCATAAGACAATAATTAATTCTAAGAAATATATAAACTTCTTTTAATCAAAAAAATTAAATTTTATTATTGGTTAGCTATATCAATATACAAATAGAAAAATTTATGTTATTTTTATTTAAACATTTTACTAAGACAGTACATTATTAATATGAAGTGAAATGAACCATGAAACACTCAATGGTGATTTTTTTTTTTTTTTAAATATCTTAAAACAAAATACTCCAACAAAAATAGTGATAAAATACAGAAAAGAATTTAATCAAAGGTGTTACAATGTTTTTTTGTTTTAAAAAAAGTACAAATTCTAAAGCAAATATTCAAAATGCACAACAGTATAGAAAATAAAACGGAAAAGGAAAATAGGACACTATCCGACAATATAAAGTACACTATAACTGAGAAAAATCTGCCAAAATTACACATTAAAAGCCTATTGGTATTCATTGTGATAAATTTGATAATTGATTTTTATATAATTGAATTAATAATATCTACGGAAATTCCTGTTATCCGCAGTTCTATCTCTGTTGCGGCCAAGATTTCCTCTTTTCCTATCATAAGATCCCGCTGTATTTGCATAATTATCCTGATTTTCAAACCTCCTGGTTTTCCATGGTGCTTCATTAATAGTGCTTCTTCTGTTTTCTTCACGATAAAAATCTTGTTCTCCACTCAATTTTCTTTTCCTATTTCTGAAGTCATCAATATTTCTGTTTTATGCATCAGAGCTTGAAAATTCATTGTATTTCCCATAAATGGATTTATACCCATCAAAGAAGCCAGCATTCTTCCCATCATATTGAGTAAGTTAGGCATATTGTTCATAATATCAGCATTCCATATCATTTTGGCCCAAATTCATAGAATGTCGACGACCACCCTAATAATACTTTTCCCTTTTCTAACTTATTACTAGTTTACATCCCCTTCAATCTGTAATAAAAGAAAGGAATAAACAAAAAAATATACATAAAATAAATTAAAAAAAACTATGATGTCAAGCTAGAGATACAAAAAAAGCAGTCATTTACTTTAAAATTTTCCATAGAGACAAGTCAATGTGTGAAGGAAAATAGGGATATGAACATTTTTAAAAATGATCCTTTAAGAATTGAATATGTAGAGATTTGTAAAATGGTACAAAAAAGAATTAATAACAATATAAGAAATATAATTGTGAATTGGCAAGAAAAGCTCTAGAAGAGAATAAAATTTTAACACTGTAAAACAATATCTTGTTATTGGAAGAAAAGTTATTTCACCATTAAGAAGAACAATGGAACTATTACTAAGAGAGATAACATCATGAAATATGTGGAAGAGTTTTATAAAGAATTATACAGCAATAAAAAATAAGAAAATAATGTATCTTTTACAGTTATTACATCTGTATTATCCAGCAAGAAGGGAAAACCTCCAGGAATTGATAAAATTATAATTGATATCTTAAAAAAAGCAAATGAAGAAATAGAAAAAATGTCGACAAAGTTATATACCAAATATCAAAATGATAAAGATGTACCAGAAGATTGGAGAAATGCATTTGTAATGATATTTAAGAAAGGTGATGAAGATGATATTAGAAGTTACTGATTTTTCAATTTTTTTATCAGTTTTATACAAAATTTTTATGATGATAAATTACAGGTTGTTTCCAGTAAACTTGGGATTTTAACTAACCACAAATGCAAGCAAGATTTAAAAATGGTTTTAGCATAGTGGATCACATTCTGGTATTGAGAGAAGTTTTAAAAAGAATCAATGAATGTGAGTTATCATTATGCTTTTTTAGATTTGTAGATTGTAAAAAGGCATTTGACTATTAGCATTTCTTATCACATGATCACATTTGCTATACTAGCACATTAAACTAGTCTGGGGATATTGGATGAGTAGGCATTAGATAGGGATTTTATGCACAAGCCTTCTGGCATCCATTGATTACTCTGTTTAGCACAGGTGGCAATACTGTATGGAGAGTTTTGCTCTGTTTATTAGCATTTCTACGATGAGATTAATTAAAGCATTAGATCAAGATATAGACTTGGAATATTTTCATATTCTAAGGAATATTTATCAAAATGCAACAGTGATGATTTGATTACATGATAATACTAAGTAGATTAATACTGAAACACAAGATGATTTCATACCCAAATCTTTTTGTAGCAATTGTACAAGAAATATAAAAATAGGAAAATAAGGGCATAAAAGTAAATAGAGATTGTTTAAGTTATTTAGATTTTACATATAACATTGCTTGTGCAAACAATGCTTTAACAAATATTGCAAAAGTTATTGCCAGTAAGAAAGTAGAACTAAATATAAATGTTAAAAAGATTAAAATAATATTTGATGCATTTTCCCAGAAGTTACTGTCTGAAAATACCTTGATCATTAATAGAATTGGAAACACAACAGATGAAATTAATTATAGAATTAAACTTTGATGTAATATCTTTGGTAGAAATAACTTAATATTATAAAGGAAATATGTTTATGTGTTGGAAAACAAAGATTTTTAGTAGATGTGTGTTAGCTTGTTATATATATGAATTTGAGATTTGGACACTTAACAAAAAATCCATACAGAAACTTCAGACTTCTCAATGAAATATTGAAGAAATGTATGTTAGAAGTAAGAAGCGATTGAAATCTATGGATGAGAACAAATAGGTGTCCTTAACATCACTGAATAAATTAAGAAACTGAAATGAAACTGGGCTGCACATATTGTTAAAAGGGATAATAATAATGGACATTTGAATTTTTAAATTTAATCACAAGAGATTGTAAATGATCTAGAAAGTGACCATTTCTAAGATGAATGAATAAAATTAGGACATTTGTTGATGTGTTGTGGAGAGGAGGAGCTAGAGATCAGAGATATTGGAATAAACGTAGAGAAACTTCATCCAACAAAAAATAATTATGATGTTTTATACTTAGTTATGTCATGAATAGGTATATATTATTAGCATTACATATTTAATAGCTATAATATATTCGCAATATTATGAAAATTATTAGAATGCGATCTTTATATTTATGTTCGTATATGGTAAAAGAGATAGCTGACTGTGAAGACTGGTGCCATCTTTCATGTTACCATAAAAGTTTTTGACAACTTAAAATCTTAACTATCTGTAATAACATTTGTCTTATTTATTACTGTCATGAAAATTAGTTTTTCTAATACTAACAGCAGGATTTTTTTCTTCCAATTAAAATAATATTTGATGAAAGAGGTTATTGATAAATAGATTTCGTTTTTTGTAATAACATCTTTGCAAAGACTTTTGAAATAAAATTATCAAGGTTGATAAATATTAATTGATCTATTATAATCTATTCAATTATTATTGATTTTTAATACAATTAAACACAGCCATTCAAGCTATTACGCTTGCGTAATAGCTTGAATGGCTGTGTTTAATTGTATTAAAAATTATTAAGCAGAGCGCTATATAAATAAATGTTTATTATTGATTTTGTAATTATGGGTGTAATCAAGAATAAAACTACAAAAATATAATTGTGAATTTTTTTTTTTGTTTCTATGATTTATGAATTACTACAATTTCCCAGCCTTATATTTGCCTTCATATTTTATATATTTTGATTTCTTTTGTAATATCCTTTTATTCAGACAGTGGGCAGATTTTTGCTATGCTATTAATTTTATAAATATTCCTTAAATGTGTGTAATTTTTATATACATATTTATTTATTATAATCTATAAATTATATTCTTTGTTTAGCTTTCATTAATGAGCCAAATTAAAAGAAAATTTACATTTGTTTTTTCCTAATTTTTCTCTTATTGTTAAAATGAAAAATATATAATTGATGAAGCAAATGAAGAGTAAAAGGCAGGAACTGATTTAGAAAGAAAAAAACATCAAGGAAAGCAAAAAATAAAAAAAAAGGGCATGATCAATAAATCTTTAAGTTGAATTGAAAAAAGAAGGCATTTTGCAATAAAATTCTTTTTATCAAGGACCGATACCTCAAACTTTTTTTATATTTTACTTGAAAGAATATCTTTAGTTAATTGCACATTAGATTATTGTTCAAATATCTTTATAAATGACCATTTAACTTTTTTTAAAAATAACATCTGTTTATTAACATTCTTTGGATTTAATGCATTTATGATGATATTTAAAAATAGATATCCATTTTGAAAATAAAATAAGGATTGGTGTTTTATATAATTATGCATATGTGCATCTTAATGTTATAATGCCTATTAAAGTTCATGAAATATCTTTAAGATAAATTATATTAAGAAAGTGACAAACAATGGCAAACTATTACCAATAATGATGAAGTGTTTTGTCTTAACCATTATCTTCTCTCTGTGAAGTACTTTAACATGCATAGGTATGAAAGTTAGACACTAAGAAAAAAGAAGAAAAATATTGATATTATTGAAGTATGATATTGTTTAGTGTTTTGAGAATATTATGGATGGCAAGGAAAATGAAAAATTGGATATTTGATTATAATAGAAGTAATATTTGTTAGATTTTTTTTTATTTTTTTAAACTTATGGACATTGATTATATTATTAAATATAACAGTTACATCCCTTTTCTAATACATGTATTCAATTGAAAAATTAAATACTGCCTAATGCTATAGTAGTAATAATAAATAAAATAAAAATTCATATGACATTACAATACTAGCCAAAAAAACTAAACTTTACTAAAATTCTTCCACAACCAGGATTGCGGAAGAATTTTAATAGTTTAATTTTTTTGGCGAGTATTGTAACATTATATGAATTATTATTATTTTTATTCAATTGAAATATCTTTTTCTTATTATTTTAATAATAAATGAAAGTGGTATTGAAATAGTTACTGAAAACAAATATAAAGGGAGTTATAGGATAAAATTACAATTTTTTTATTTATAATTGTTTAACAGAGAAAGACTAAAAGGTAAATAAATTCTAAGCAATTTTAAAAACTTTAAATGAATTATATATAATTAAGAATAAAAAAGTTACATTAAATTAAAATATAAGTTAAATTAAAGAAATATGTTATAACAATATAGAATATAATTTTTACAAATATATAAAGTATTAATTATAAAATTTATAAAAAATGTACACTATATAAAGAATTGATAGCAAAAAAAATTGAAAGTTATAATTAAATGATATTGGATAAAAAAAAAAAAAAATTCAAATGTAAATATAAAGGTATATATATTCAGTTTTTTTATTTGTAAATTGTGTATATAAATATTTCTATTATATCCATATATGCATATATTTTGTGATGCTGATGAAAACTATTTGACAATCAAAATTATAAACAAAGTATAATAAGAACAAGATGTTGCATTGAAGAAGTGTATAAGAAAGAAGATATTTCTTATATTAGATTCAAGACTGATAGCGAAAGAAGGAGATTAATAGCAATGATTTTGAAGTTTTCATTATCGTAATAACAATGAACCATTGGACAGCCTAAGGTCAGACAAGTGGTAGATAGTTCTAGAGAAATTTATTTGTACAGTCATCAGGAATTGATGTTGACTTAACATCTAATACTAATATCTTATTAGAATTGTGTCGTCTCTATTAAAATATATTAATTTATTTCCTAAGAGAATTTGACCATGTTTTTTTACAAATTTGTGTGTCACATTTTTTCCAGTCACAGTTGAGTGTAACATATAGGATTTTGTGTATATAGTCTTATTTATATAAGATTAATTACAGTAATTGTCTGTAATTTACTATACATATTATATACTGATCTTTGATATTTTGATTGTATTCACTTTCTATTTATTAAATTGATATATTAAGTTTTGAATTATCTGTTTGTGTTTGGCAAAAAGTCATAAACTGTTTTAATACCCAAAAAAGGATTACTAAAGAGTAATCCAATATTTTTCATAAAAATAGTAAAGGGGAAAAAAGGATAGGAATCCACTCACAACTATATTTAATTAATTAAATCAGTATTATTAAATTATCAAATTTGCTTTTATTTTTATTTATTTGTCTGTTTAGATTGTAATAATAAATAGAAAATTTTGAAAAAACAAAAAATCTTATTAAACTCAATAGTTGCTTAATTTTGAATTAAAAATTTTTTTTCCAACATAATTCTATACCTAAATTATTTGACAGTAGTTTTTGTGTCTTTGCCACATGTATATTAAAAATTTAATAGCGCTTTTAGAATATTTGTTTTGTGTTTTTATAATGATAAAATTTTTATTAAATACAATTTTCTGCTATATCTGATTTATTACTGTTATTCAGAGAAATGTGTGAAGAAAATGCTATGCTCAATCAGAAAATTAAGAATAATGAGAAAATATTAGAAGAGATGAAAAGCAAATATTTAGGGTAAGTAATATAATTACTTTTCATTTAATACATTTGTTTGAAATATTACTGTTTTTAAAGAAAATTTTGTTACACTAATAATATAATTTAATATATATCTTGGTATAGTAAAATAAAATGGAACTGCGGTAAGTTCCCTTGCATGCATCATATATAGTAGATCATGTTTTATTTATAAGTTTTGATTACAACGGGATATATATTGCATACAATATTTTTTAACACATTACAGTTTGAAACTGTGCTAGGAAATCTGTTAGTCAATTAAATTAAGATTATAGTATAAACCAATTTAAAAAAAGAAAATGTAGTTATTAGTAATAAATTGAGGGGTCGCATTTACATATATATTTAGTATGTATATATTCCCTCCTTCACATTCACTCATAAAATAAAAAAAAATTGCTGTACCATATCTTTATTTTTTTAAATAATGTGAATAGTGGAATTCTGATTTTTAACAAATTAAATACATTCTGGGCAATCCCTTTTTTTTTAATAACTTTTTTTATTGTAACATAATAGCAATCTTGTTTTGAGGAGTCTACTCCCCTAGTTGTTTTGATGTTTTTAAATCTGTAATGACTTTATGAATGTTTTTTTATTTTGTATAACTTTTAGCAATACACTTAGAAAACATTTCACAAAATACTGTAAACAAATTTGGAAAGGATAATATAAGCAGGATAAATATGATTGTACCATGTTTTTTTTAAATGTGATCATATATGGCATTCCTAGATAGAAAAAATGACTTTCCTGAATTTATGAATTTTAGTATTTTTTTTTTGTTTTGTTTATTTATATACATTGTTTTGTTTATATATATATTTTAGATAGTGTACAATTGGAATATTGTATATTGATACAAAGAAATGACAGAAAAAAGTAATGAAGCTTGGTTTATTGCTTGAAATGAACACATGATGAATCAAAGAACTAATAGCATTCAAATAAGCAAATAATGGTTTCCTTTAAATTTTTACCCATAAAAGTATTTTTTTTTATGATTATGTTATGATACTAATGCTTCAAAAGTATATTTAGTTTATTTAAGTTAATTTTTTATACTATTTACAACGAAGGTAGAATTTTCACTGTAAATGATCTTTACTTAGAAAAATTTTAGTGAAGGTAAAAAAGTGATTTTTTTTTTTTTATAATTCCAAATATTGTTTCTTTTTATTCTAACTTCAATATTTATTAAAATATAAAAAACAAAAGACATTTTTTGATTTTTATCAAACTGAACTAAATCATGTACATTATGTATTATTTTATATTTAATGTTGTTTTTATTATTTAATATATTGCTAAAGTATATCTGAAAAATATAAACAAAAAGTATAAATATATTAAACACAGGAATCTTTTAACACAGTAGTTTTATACATTATTAATTTTTTATAAATTGAGAAAAGTAAATCTATCTTTTAGTTTAATATTTCACAAAAACTTCTGATTTTATTTTACAAACTTATTTTAAATTTTAATGTTACAAATAATTTAAGTGTAATTTATTATAATTATTTTCTTACTTCGATAAGACTATTGTCTTAAACTAAAAATATAATATAATATTATATAACATGAAAAATATTTCTAATAAAATATTTCTCTTAAAAATAGATTATAGTCTATCATTACGTAGTATATAGATATATATATTGTATCGCTAACAAATGTGTGGTTTGAGAACACACATGTTCTGCATTACATGTGGAATCTTTTATTATTAAATAATCAAATTAAAAGCGAAATATAAAATGGGTTAAATGCAAACTTGCAAAAGTAAAGTATTGCGCCATCTAGTTGTTGAGAATAAAGGAAAGTTTTAATATTTAAAGAGCAAGTAGGAAGGGGGGAAAAGTAACTCTAAATAAAATGTTAAAACTAGCTCTCTCTTTTTGTAAATTTAAAAAAGAAAAAAAAAAGAAATGTAAAAATGGAAATTGAACTAAAATGTAATATGTAAAAAGAAAATTGTCAAATTTGCGAGTCATTTAAAGATTGCTTGGTTGATAAAGAAACAACTCCCATTGCATTAATTAAAAGAAACAAAGGAAAGGACTATGGAAATTATCTCATCAAAACATTAGATTAATCTATGCAAAAATATAGATTAAAACATAATGCTAAATTAATTAAGGAAACAAATTAATTAAATCACATGGGAGAATGATAACTGGAGAACAATGAGGAAGAAGCATATAAAAGGAACGAGAGATTTATTCATAATATATAGGGGAACATTATATTACTATTTTGTTATATAGTCTATATTCATTATTATTTAATATTACTATCGTATAAAAAACCTTCAAAGAGGAGAAGATAGTGAGGACCATTAACATCTCCAGCATGCAGGTGCCCATACTTAAATTCATTGAAGAGCAACTTAGCAGCATGCAGTGCTAGACAGTAACCAAAGTATACGACTAGCGTTCAATCTTTGTCCTTTGTAACATCAGATGCTTTTCATCTAGAAATCATGTTCGCCTTGTGATCTGAAAACTATGGAAAATCTCTTTGCTTCATTGAAATATGGAAAATCAGCAAGAAGCCAAAACATTGATGAAAAAGGAAAGGCCAATCGGTTGGTGATCAGCAAGTCTGGAATAAGCAGTATCCATGAAAAGTGCAATGTGTTATCTGCAAAAATCTTAGGAAAATATATATTCTTTATTATCCCCAAGCTAAAGATTTGATCATTTATTTGAATGAAAGACTAATGAAGTTTGATATTACAGCCACAGTAATCTTTAATGTCACTTCACCCAAATTTTGCCATATTATTGCATGACTGTGTGTGTGCGTATAGTAACTCATTATAATGTATTTTAATTATGAGTGTATATAAATTTTTAATATTGCTTCCATAAGTTAGTATCTTGTATTTTAAATGTGTGTGTGCTTATATGTAAATCTTGTTATAATATATTTAATTATGAATGTGTGTGAATAAATTATTTGTTTGCTTAATTATTGCCTGATCGATTCTCTCTCTTATAACTGCTTCACTAATAGATTAAGTTACAGTTAATTGTAAGTGTATTAAAGTTTTTTTTCTTTCCCCCAATTGAGAAAAGGAACTAATTTGGGATATATCAAGCGCTAGATTGTGTACCAGTCGTCTGGGCATGCTGATTATATAACTTATGATTGGTTGGCATAAGAGATTAAGCCTCAAAATAAAGAAAGTGCTTTGGATGGCAGGGGTTTGAATCTAGCACCTGAGGAGTTCTGTTGCCTGGAAATGTGACCATAGGTTATACTTTGTATAGCCTTGATCTGGTTATAGATACCTTTGATGTTTCATCTAACTGTGGTATTATACTTCTATGCTTGAAGGACCGATCTGCTGCAATAGTGAAAGTGCAGCCAGAGTTAAGATCAAGATTTTAAATTAGTTAATCACAACTTATTATCTTCCACCCGATTCAATATATTTAATTCTTTCAATATATATATATATATTTACATTTTCAATCATTCTAATCTTATAATTTTTTATTTATTTTTAGAATGTAAATATATCACTGAATTTCTGTAATGCAGATGCTGCTTAAGTCTTGTTTTAATTTATTTTTAGTAGTACTAGTGTTATGTGTTTACATATTACATTTATAACCAAGATATATAACTATATTATTTAAACTTTTATTTCATTATTAAAATTGAGTAAATTCTCTCTATTATTTTTCTTTTATATACCTATTTATTTTAATATCAATTTTATATTTTAGGGAAACTAAATCACAAATAGAGTAAATTATGATTGAAAATTTTTTTTATAAATTATATATTTTCATTGATTTAAATTTAATTCAAGCATGAATGAATAAATAGTAATTGTAAAACAAATGCACATGATAAAAGAAATACAAAAAAAAGTTGTTGGAACAAGTTTAATCAGAGAGAATTAAGAAATCTAAATTTAACTTTTTGTATTTGATTTTATTACTTTTTCAATTAGTTAAATTTCAGTCAGTTAATATTATTAGAACTATAAAAACTTAAAATTTTCACTTTCTTTTATTGTTATTAGTAGATTGTAATTATTATTAGCAATCATATAACTAATTATTTTAATTATTATGATCATTAAACTTTTTTTTCATGTAAAAAGCTCTTTCATAAATGCTTATATATATCATTTTAATGTAGAAAAAAAAAGTATAAGAAATTATAATAATTGAAACTCATAATTTTAGCTTTTCGTCAATGTTACAATGCCAATCAAAAAATCAAATTCAGAGGGAGCAGAATCCAAAAAAGTAATCAATTTTAAGAATTGTGCCCATAAGAAATTTGCAAGAAATGTAATAATTCATATACTTATCATTTATTATTTATCTATAAAAAAAATTATTGTATACATTTTATTATTTTAAAATATGATAATCATCAACATATTTATTTGTTTTTCTTTTATTATTTTGTTTTATTTTTTATTATTAGGTTATTACATGTTTAATACAGCCCAGATGAATGATGTACATGCTTATAATTATTTTGTTGAAATGTTAAATTAATTCATAATAAAGTGTGCAATCATATTAAGATTTTATTGTTAGTAACTTAACTATCTTAAAATACATTAATGCATATTAATAGTATTTTAAATTCTGTAATCATAAAACCATTTATTAATTACGAAATATTTAATTTTTGCATTTTATATTTTACTGCAGTCAATAATTGTTTTAGTTAAAATCTATTAAGATAATTTATTAATTTAAAAAATAATAAATAAAACATCAATGCATTTAAATATATTTACATATGAATGGGTGGATGAAATATTATCTAGAGTTTGAGATTTGAAGCAGTCATTTTAATATTGGAAATTTTTTTGTGTATTTTATTTTTTTTTAATTTAATAATTTATAAGCAATTTTTTTTATTTAAAGCCAATAGTATTCTTAATACAACCTTTTATTTATGTAAAATAAATATTATGTTATTTAATGCATGGTGTGGATAACTCAGACATATATTTTTCGTTTATTTTACTTTATAATAATCCAACATAGATTAGGGGATTTAAACTTCAAGATTCAAAAAGAATATTAAATATATAAATGCCTTGTATAATTTTCAAGATTGAGTTATTTTATAAATTATTGTTAAATAAAAAGAATTAGAAAATACTGATTAGATCATGAAAGGATTAGTTAAATTAAGATACCATTTAATGTTCATTTAAGATTTTTCTTCACTTATTTGGAATTATTTGAAATGTATAACTATACAGAAGAGAATCCTTAACATGATTTAAAATTAGCATTACATAATTATGATCTATTCATGGTATAATTAATATCGAACAAAAATATATTCATGTCATTTATACATATGCTTTCAAAGACCATTCAGTTCATCTCCTGTGCAAACCAATTGAAAGGAATAAAAAAATAATAATCTTTTTATTTAAGGTGGAAATTTAACTAATAGTTAATTATAGTTTAGATTACAGGTATAATAATTAAATAGAATAATGACCAAAATTAAAAAAAAATATTGCCTAGTGATTAAAAATTGATATATAATGTTTGTGATTTTTTTTTAAAAGATTAATCTTTACTTAAATTGGTCAAGTTATTATATAAGAGAAATCTTTGTCTATTTGAAAATATATTGTTATTGTAGTAATAGTTTACGAATTATTTTTATTTTGTTATTAATTATTTTATAACATTAATTTTATATAGGGTATATGAGCACAGACTTTCAAATGACCCACCACTCTCCATTCTATCTAATAACACTGATACACTCAAGCACATATATGCTGAAAAAATAAATAATCACCAATATACGTATTTCATGCTAAAGCAGCAATCATCAGTTGGTCCAGATTAGCATCTCCCACACATATATACTATAAGTGCTCAGATATATATTAAGATAGACAATCTTCATACTTTAATGGACAGGCTCTAATCTACTACACACTCCAACTCTTCAACTGACCATCCAATTGAAAATCTGAAAGTCTGTGCTCATATACCCTATATATTACATATATAGACACAGGTATAGAATAAGCCTGTGTTTCAGTTATAACATTAATTTTATTATATTTATCATTGTCTTCCTCAATAAAGAAAAGGGGAGAGATAAGATTTGATAACCACTGATTGAGTTATGGCAGTAGTTTAATGGCCTTTGGCTAGAGAGATGGTAATTATCATAATCATTAGTTGAACAGTAGAATAAATATATATATATATATTTTCATGTGTCAATGCATCGGCCGGGAAGCAAACCTGCAAACCCAGAGCAACTGCTTATAAGGCAACTGTGCTGACCACTCGACCATCAACCCTTGACGAGTAGAATAAATATTTATTAATGATTTATGGTTATTTTATATTATTTTTAGATGCTTGGAAATCATAATTTAGATTCTTGATGATCAGCAAATTTCACCATCATACTCATCATTTAAACAGAGATCTGTTTGCATGCCTAACTATCACAAATATATAGCTAAAAATTAAAATCTTTAAAGTAAATGCATGTTCTATAAGTCTTGAAAGCGGAATAGTAAACAAATACTATTTCACTTGTCTAGTCAAATATCAAATGATGAGAGTTTAAGATTTTTTTTTCTTGTTCAGTTCTCTAGTTAAGAGTAGCTAAATACCCATTTACCAATCAGTAATTGGATAACTGGATGTTTTAGCTATTTGCCATTTACTAGAAAGAAATTTGAAACAGTTTTCCAATTTCATCTATCTCAAATTTGAATTTCAGGTTGTTGACATAGTTAGGCTATACTAACTAATATAAAATGTGCTTCATATATATATATTAGTAATTTTTAAACATTCTATACATCCATTATTTGTTTTTTAAATATATAAAATTTTTAAATTAGGTTTCTGGTAAAAGATCTATTGAATATGTCAAAGAATAGACTAAAAAGGATAGAAAAGGTAAG
The DNA here is from genome assembly GCA_028023455.1 of Epiperipatus broadwayi. Taxonomy (NCBI): domain Eukaryota; kingdom Metazoa; phylum Onychophora; class Udeonychophora; order Euonychophora; family Peripatidae; genus Epiperipatus; species Epiperipatus broadwayi. Next base: position 1,764,437 of record JAQFVV010006223.1, on the reverse strand, counting down.
ACTATTTAAACTAAAATAAAATATGTAAAAAAAAGTTGTTTTTAAATTATGCTTTTATGTAAACCTTAACCAATTAAAAAATAGAAAAATAACAAAATAATCGAACTAAAAAGTAGAAAAAAAACAAAACAGTCTCTGTTAATATGACATTCTTGGAAAATATCAGAGATCTTAAAAATATAGACTTGTTATAAAACAATTAGAAATTGGAGGAATATTGTTTATGAAAAGGTGTTTGAGGCTCAAATAAATCATAAAAATCAAAAACACTTCAAATGCTTTTATGAAACGACAATATTCTCAATTTCCAATTGTTTTATAACAAGTCTAGATTTTTAAGATCTCTGATATTTTCCAAAAATGGCAAATTCATCCAGATTGTTTTTTACTACGTTTTAGTCAGATTACTTTATTTTTCTATTTTTTAGTCAATTAGTACTGTTTATTTTTGGGAGTTACCATCCCTAGTTTTAATTTTATAGCTACGCTTTGTATCTGTCTAAAAAGAAATGGATAGTGGCGAAGCTAACAATCCATTAGGGTGATTTTCTGTCGCTTTGTTGCGAGTAAAGCTTTCATAGTTGGATGAAACTTTTAATTGACATGCCTATATATTTGCAGTCAATTTTTTTATTTGAACAGATTTAAGTGATTTTAATAATCACTGTCATGTAAATACGGCGAATGTCTAGCAGCATTTGAATATTTCCTTTATTTTTCCAGCAAATTCTGTTGGAACTGGCTTATTTTATACTATTTTTCCAGTCAATGGGGAAAAATATTTATTTTGTCTCTGCCAAATCTGTTCTATATTCGGACAGATCTAAGTGATATATTTTATCACTGATTTGTAAATATGACAAATCTATTTGCTTTGCACTCGCATATTTTTTCCAAACTGCCGAATCTGATTTTTATTCAGGCAGAATAGTGATTTTAATATGATGAATGTCTTTAAATGCGTGCTCACGTAATTACTCTATACTTTTGTCGAACTGTGCCAAATTATTAGCTTTATCACTGTATTGCAAATACGACGAATGTATAACTGCACACTTGTTTATTTACTCTATTCCAGTGTTGGGGAAAAATATTCCTTTTGTCTGATTGCTCCAAATCTGTTGTGTTTGGTCTGAATTGCAAGTTTCAGGCTAAAACCAACATTGATATCAATAAAAATATGAATACTCAATCAATACAGTTGTACGTAGATAAATATAGTTAATACTGTGCTAGTTGTGCTGAATGATGACTCACTTCCAGGTGTGTATATTAGTTTGCCGTGTGAGTTCTAGTCTTTCTCTTTCAGCTGTACTGGACAGCTTGCCTCGAGTTTATTAAATGACTCTTCCAGCTGTACTAGACAGCTTGTCTCAAGTCTGCCATAGTCGTAGCAGCTTCCAGTCCTATCTTGGACTTGCCTTACTGCATAGACGTATCTGTAGTGAATGTAGTAAAACACCTTTGCTATTGGAAGTGGTTTCAATTGTGAGCACGTTCAGTCATTCAGGTAGACATACGTTCTCTAGCATGCCTCCAAAAAGGTTGACTATTTATTGCCAGATCCCCTACCCAACTGGCAGCAATTGGATTCAGAAAGCCGGACCAATAGTAGGATTTTATACATATGTTTACACATTGGCCATACTTGTTTTTACCCTTTGATCATGTTTATACATTGGTCATCCACATGTTTACACATTGGTTAGCAGCAATGTGTGCTCAATCCTATCAGATGAGGAAGGAATTTGGACTACTCCACTTCTGAAGGCAAGGTCAGATATGACGGTATTATTTAAAACAACTTTTTTTCACATATTTTATTTTTTAATTTTTAGTTATAAACTAAAAAAAATCTGACAAAAATTATGATTTAATAATGATGCGGAAACTTCTGAACAAAAAGAACTTTTATTTATTAAATTTTTTATCTCATCAAACTTTTTTCATTAAAAATAAAAAATAGTTAAACTAAAAAAAAAGCATTTAATTTAATTACTTTGACATACTACTATTTTATACTTTAAAATTAAATTATGATTATGAAACTTATATTAACAGCAAAATGTAATTGATGAATTGTTGTCGGTCAAATTACTATTGAGCCACATGAAAAAGACCGATTAAGACAATGTAGGCATGATGCGGAAACTTCTGAATGAAAAGAACGTTTATTTATTAAATCTTTTATCCTATAAACTTTTTTTATTAAAAACAAAAAATTGTTAAAACTAAAAAAAAATCTCAGAACAAAATTCAAAAATGTGAACATACATACAGAAACATACACAGAAAATGTGTACATACAGACAGAAACATACACAGACATGGCAAGTTAAAACAAAAGCATATAAAAAATTGGAAATAATTTGTTATAATTCTTATGTATATAATAAAATTTATCTTTATGCTAAATATATTTTCAGATTTGTGAACACTTCTATTAGAATTCACATTTATCATTTCACGTTTTAGTTAGCATACTGTTAGTATTATAATTCTACTTTCAAGAATGAAATTTGGTAAATGTTTTCCAAAATGCTTGATAAAATATAATATAAATATTAGCAGTTTTTTTTTCTAAAAATAACATTATTATATCTTTTTAAAAAAAATCAAGTAGGGAAGAGAAGGGAGAAGTATTTATATATAATGTGAATATTGTTAATTGTTACAATAACTACATAAATATCTATTTTTTATTTTATTTAATATTATAACAAAATTTTTCAAGTTATTGATTTTAGTTGTGCCAATTAACTTCTAATTAAACACTATGGTTAGTCTACATTTAATTAAAAAGTATTCCATTTAATTAGTAAAGAAAAAAATTTGACAATTTTAAAAAAATGCAAAATAATAATAACAACAGCATCAGCAACCTTTTTTTTTATATCCATAGAAAATTTTTTCTCAAATAGTAAATGAAATATATTTGAGATTCATGTCGTCAACCACACATGGTCTATAAACTAAATAAAATTACTCTAATTTTTGTAATCTTATAGTAAACTACACTGTCTTAAGTTGGAGTGTGGAGTGGGTTGAAGCCTGTCCATTAAAGTATGAAGATTGGCTATCTTAATATATATCTGAGCACTTATTGCATATATGTGTGGAGATAATAATCTGGACCAATTGATGATTGCTGGTTTATTATCTTTTCGACATATATGTGTTCGGGTGTATCAGTGTTATGAGATAGAATGGAGAGTGGTGGATCGTGTGAAAGTCTGTGTTCATATACCCTCTATATTATAATTGCTAATAGCAGAAATTGGTCTGGAATTGTGAATATTCTGCAAAGCTTATTAAGAGCTTATTTGCGAGCTCTATATATAACATATATATTCATGTACACTTATATATATTTTAGCTCTGAAGAAGATTTGATCAGTTGCAACTGTTGGACTGATTGAAAATATTAATAAAATAGAACATTGTTAAAGAGATTATAGAATGATGGTTTTATTTATTTATTTTAGAAATAACTTAGAATTGAAGAAACTAGACCTATGTGCTTGAAAAAAGTTTTAATATGTTTACTAGTTTTTATATATGATTTGAAACTTGAACACATAACACTAAAACAGTACAAAGACTTAAGACCACACAATAAAGTATAAAGAAATGTCTATTAATAACAAGAAGAGACTGAAATCTTAATTCATGACTGGGAAAACAGATATCATTGACTTCATTGAAAGAATGAGATCAACAATGGTTGATTTTTTTTTCCTATCAGAATTTTAAATAAATAAATATTTAATAATTATTATTTTTTATAAAATGCAGAAAGCAGCTAATACGTTTTAGCAATCATTTGATTAACAATAATAATGATTTAAAAATTATATAGGCTCTAATAATACAAATTTTGTTGCTAAAATCTTATTTTTATTTGTGAAATACAATTTTATGCTTATTCATTATATCTTTTTCTATACATTTATTGCATTTGTAGGTTCGCAAATTGTGGAATGAGATACATCATTTTTATTGCAGGCATCAACATGGCATGAATGTAATAGATTCTATTATAGATGGTTCGGTGAATAAATATAATATGGATTGTTCAAAGTTAAAATTTGCTATTACCGATTTATTATTAGAGAAATGTATACAGAAATTTCAAAAGGTACATTATTAATTATTGAATTACATAAAAGTTTTTTTTTTTTAAAAAAAAAACGAAATTATATTTTTTAACGTATTTGCACGGTTTTATTTATAATAGTTTTTAATATGATGCTGATGATATATATTCTCTTGGTTTAGTAGTAAGTATGACAAAACCAAAAAAAAAAAACTACTTAAGCTAAATATTTATTGTTGAAAGAAAAATATTAAATGCAGTTAGAATTATTGTTTTTATTACTATTGTTTTAAATTGTAAATTGCCATTTGCATAATATATAGTTACAGGTCATTAAAGCCTGAGTTGATTGTTAATATCTTCATTGAGTAAAATTAATTAGAAATTATAGATCATTTGTGATGATTTATTTGTTCATCTCACATAATGAGTAAATTGGATGTATATTATACAGATTTTATTAGTATATTTCTTTACCCCTTGTTAAGAAGGAAAAGCTATTGCAAAACAATGAAGATTTTCAAAAAAATAGGAGATACTATTCCATAGAAGCTCATCAGTAAAGATATAGATGATGGCAATATATTTATACTTATGAATAAAATGTACACAAGATAAATATGCATATATTAAAATGAAGAGTTTTATAGATAAATGATGTGAATATCTCTTTTGGATTTGTCTATATATATAATTGTTTATTGTTCTATAAAACTTTATAATTTTATAATTTATAGTTTTTGCAATATTGGCATTTAAATAATGGCAGATGGGATCAAAACATTGATATTAATAGTAGACAGTTATGTAGACTGACAAATCGGACAATTATGTTTATATATACATTGTAATACAAGCTTGTTAAATTAGGTCATGTGACATATGACTTGATTTGTTTGTAACATTTATGTATACACCTATACTCCACTTAGTGCTTGTCTTTTATGTGAGGATTCATAGTAGCAATATTCATCAATTTGTATTCACTATTTTGATTTACAATCGATTATTCACTATAACGATCCTAAAAAAAATGTCAAAATTTTTTTTACAGTGGCCGTTTTATAAGACTAATGACATCATAAGTTAGTTATTAATGATATTAGTGGTATATACAATATTTTGATTAAAAACTTAAAATATGATTAATGAATGCAATACAGTATTTTATTTAATCTTCATTAATGACATATCCAAATAAAGATTTTCATTGTTAATGATTGCAAAGCAAAAAAAAAAGTTTTATAATACGTAATCAAAATCATATTTTAATGAAGTATAACAACCAAATATATTAATACAGTCCTAAATTTTAAAATGTGTACATTAGCTTAAAAACTGTATACTATATTTATTCATTTTTATGGATTAAAATTTTTACTAACAGTACTTTGCTTGCAGCAAAAATTACATTTGTAGTGTAATTATTATTTAAGAAAAAGAAAAAAAAAAGATTTCATAATAATGCACTTTGTATGATCAAAAATTACTAAATCAAAATTAAAAATGACACTTAACCTATTTGTTCTATTTTAAAACATCTCCTAATTTGTTTCAAAATAGCTGTAGAAATGAAAAAAAAAAAAATGAAAATTTTATTCAGAAAAACTAATAATAAATTGTGTATTGTATAAATATTAGCTAAATTATTCACTCAAATCAAACCCTTAATGTAAATGTATTTTCGGATTTAAAAAATGTGAGCAAAATGGCATACATTATGTAGTTAATAATAAATTTTGTATGATAAAAATGCAGTACAAATAAACTGAAAAAGCTTTCTATCCTTAATATTTATTTAAATAGTTTGTATCTCTGCCTTCTCAAGTACATTGCACTTATTGAAAATTTTTTAAGTCATTTCAAAGAAAACATGCATCATCTCATGGCAAAAAAAATGCCACTGCTAGCATATTTGTATGTGAAGTGCTATTATTTAGATCTGCATAGTCACCTTAAATATTTGATTACAATATGCAAATACGGAATGTATTAGATATATTTTTTTTCGTTTTTTAATATGTAGAATTTTTTTTTTTTTTAAGGTTATTGACATTAGGTTTTGATAATATATAGTATGCTAATTTTGCTATTTTGACTCTAATGACAAATAAGTCTTTATGATCAATTGAACAAGTTGTTAATAAAATTTTTTTAATTCTAAATAATTTCATTTAAGTAATAGAATACAATAATACAAATTTAAAAAACATAAAACTTCAGTATGGATTTTTTTCCAGTACAACAAGAAACAGTTGCATGGAATAACCCAAAAAATTGTTAACTGCTAGTTTATTTTCACTTTCTCATCTGTTTTGCTTTACTTTTGGACAGTAAGACTATATTTGTTCTAGTAATTTTGTTTAAAAGTTTATGGCTACATACATTTTCATCTAGAATCATAGCAGCAATTAATATGACCATGAAAAAATCTCTTGAGTTTGGAAACCAAAATGGATATCTTACGGTGACTGGAAAGGGGAGAAGGAAATTGTGACATTAGTTCTTCTATTGTTTTATCTACATTTATTGTCGCCACTATTTTCAAAAACAGACAAAATAGAACAAAGTACTCAAACCATCATAGGTGCACCCAAACTTTCCAAAATCATGAAATCACATCATCCAATATAAAAAGAAAATTCACGAAGTATGTCAATCATCCATTCTAAACTTTTTCTTTAGAGATCCTCAACTATCAACCTCTGATGCACTCTTAAAAAAAAACCAAATTCATCAAATGATTTAGAAGACAAAGATTGACGAATGAGCACTTGATAATTCAGAAAACTGGATAATTATGATTGGTGAATGGTTTATGGAAAGAACAACTTTAAGCTAAGTTTTTTATAAATTTAAGTTACATTATCATACATATGAAAGGGACCCAAAATTAACTGGGATTATTCTCTGATTTGCATGCTTGTTATAGTATATAATTATGCTGTTACATACTTCTTGTAGGAACCCTTCTGCATCAATTTGCCAAATGACACCGCTGTGTGAAATCTTGGCACCGCGTAGCACATTTTTTTGTAAAGTGCATTTTGTGTATTTGTCAATTTTTTTTTATAATGGCTGAAAATTTGAACAATGTGAAATTCTCTTTTCGTTTATAGAAAATAAGGAAAACAGTTGTAATACTTGGAAGAGATTATCAGCAAGCTGATCTCATAAAAACCCAAGTTTATGAGTTGTTTAATTAAAATGTTAAATTCACCACATCCCTAAAAAGCTTGGCAAGTAAAGTCCAAAGTCAAAACAACGCTGATTTTTTTTTTTTGAAGCAAACGACATTTCCTCTCAGATGAAGTTCATAACATTCCGGCATTTAATGTGTAAGTTCTGAAACATTTACATGACACAATAAAATATAAACATCCTGTTTTGTGGCAAAGAAAACAGTGCAAGTTCCATCCCAACAAAGTTTTGAGTGTAAAACACTTTTTAATTAAATTCCGCATGACCTAGCTTATCTGTCAGTTGTATTTGCTTGATCTAGCTTGATGCAATTTTTTTTAAATATCTCAAATGAAAAAAAGTTTTTTTTGCAGACTTAGAACCGATGGGAAAAATGATGGAGGTGTTAAAACACATCACTTTGCAAGTATTTCCAGACTTCTTTGAAATATGGAAAAACTTGTGTAATGCATCCAATGGATAATAATTTGGAAAAGATTAAATTTATAACACATAAAAATAAATAATTTTTTATTATAAAATTCTGGTTATTTTTGGGTTCCCACTCATACATATATACATGCATAATACACTTATAGTTTACGCAAGCATATAATGTATATTAAGGATGGTTTTTAATTATTATATATACTAAGTTAAGTTGTTTGTTCACAGCTTATAATGTAATTTTTAGCTGGAGTAATTAGTCAATTTTCTTCACATAGGAAAACGTTATAAGTACTTGTTCTTTATATAATATTTTTGCTTAATAATGAGTTTTGGAGAATCATTTGCTTTCACTAAATGGAAAAAAAGTGTATAGTGATTAATAAATCGTAGTTCTGGCATAATGTTTGTCTATGATTTTTTTTTTTTAAATTTGAATCAACATTTTTATTTTATTAAAATATAATAATAATAATAATTATATATTCACTCTTTTTATTTTACTATTTTTTTGTATCATTTATTTTCTTTGGTCCTTTGAAAAACAATGGATGAAGATTTTATTTATTGAAACAGCTTCAAGGCTAAGCAAATACATAGGTAAAGGTTATTTATATATAAAATAATGATAATCAAATATTAATGATGATATTGTCAAAAGTTAAGTGTAAGAAAGTATAGATATTTGTTGAATGGAAGTAAAAATATTGATGATGAATAAGAGTTAAGACCGTAAAATCAATTGAACATTAATTAGTATTTAAGTACAACATTTTATACATGTATACATACATACACTGCAAATGGTCAAATGTTCATATTCTTTCTAATATTTAAAATAACAATCTTAAACAAAAGTAAAATAGACATCTTAAAAATAAATAAAAATTTATTGAACATGTCAAATTAGGTTTTAGTTCATTATAAGAATATTTTCAAGATGTTTCCTCATTTATAATTACGACAAACTATCTATAGCAACTTCACCCAGTGGATATATGCCAAATAGAATAAAAACGCAAAGTAGGATCTTTGGAGATTGGATTGAGCTTTTGACTATTGAAGTTTGTTTATATGTACTTTCAGTACTGATGATGGATGGAGGATTTTGTCATTAGTTTTAGAATGTAATGCTTTCATTTAATTCCATGGGGTGTTCTGTCTCAACAGTATACCAACCACTTTAGGTGGACAGGTAATATAGTCCTGTGTCCCTAGCCTCTAGAAAGAAAAGGGAGCAAGGCTTTGCAAATATTTTTGCCTTATTTCTATTTTGGATTGTTAGTAGCTTATGGTGTTTAAATTGAGATATCCCTTCTGGTTTTCATGCTATATTGTGTACTTATAGACTTGAGGTGGGATTCTTTATCTATCTCAGGATTTCAGGTTACCATTATTTTGCTGGTCAAATCTCTGGAAAGAAATTTTGAGTAAATGTTTTGTTATATGAATTTCAATTTCTGCATGCACATGTACTTAATAAATAATAATAATAAATAAGTAAAGCAGTCACACATGTGTGAGCAGGAGAAAAATGGAGAATAAAGCAAAGGGAAATAAATTAGAATAAATAAGCAATGATTTTGAGATAGGTTCAAAGAAAACCAGATTACAGATAATATTAGGTAATAGTGTAAGGTTACATGGAGGGGAGGGAGGTGATGCATATCTTATTTTATGAAATATTTAAAAAAAATTATTTGCTTTTATTTTTTGTAAAAGTAATTCCATACAGTTTTATAAGTTTAAAAACAATTAGACACTTACGTTGACAGGAGCAAAATTGAGAAAAGTGGAAAAAAAAATGTGATCAAGAAAACGTTAGTAATGAACTGAAGAAATCCAGAGAATTGAATAGATGATCATGTCAGCCAGATATTGCACTTGTTTAGAATGTTCCAAAAAAAAAAAAAAAAAGAATAGAAGAAATGAAAGAAGAAAATATGAGGATAACAAAAACATACTAGAACAAAGAGAAAAGGATAATTAAAACAAAAAGATAAGAGGATAAAAAGAGAACAGATAAGAAAGATGCTATTTAAGGAAATTGAATAATGCAATCTGAATACATGAAGTGCTATCAAGAAGAATAGAGGAAATCAATCAGTGAGCAGAAGAAAGGCTGCAAAGCAAAATAGAAGAAAGCGATCATTAGAGTGAAGACAATCAAAGGAAGAGAATGTTCAGGATGATAATCAGAATATAACCCAAATAATGGAAAATGATCAGAAACAGGATAGGAAAATGTATGCAGGATGTAATGCAAGATGAAGCTGAAATAATAGATCAGATTATAGATGAATTAGAGGAAATTAGGGAAAATATATATGGAAATAATGAACCAAAAAAATGAAGAATAGAAAGTAATTGAGGCATAATCCATGCGAGGAAGCATGGAAAAAAGGAAGATTAATAGTAATGAGAGACCAATGCTATTTTATGAGACTAACTGGGGACAATCTGAACAGATCACCCTATACCAGTCTGACTCCAGTAAATAAATTGAGACATGGTGAAGAGTAGTCTCCAGTTATTCATAGACTGGAAGATTTACTTTAATGCTTTTATAGTATTTTGCAACATCAAAGGGTAATGCCTCTGTGTGAAAATAGTATAAAAAGTTTATATGATACCCAGATTTTATGCAAAGGGAAAATATTCATAGTAAAATTAATTTTTGTATTTAATGAAGTAAATGAAAAAAAAAAGATGACTAGTATATAATCAAGATGGAAATCTTTTTTATATTTGGATTAATTTTATTTTCATTTAGATGGTGGCAAATGAGGACTTATTTCTCATATGCATTCAAACTTAAGTGAAAATAAAATTTCAAACATTTTTAACAATAAGAATGAATACTTATAGTTTGCTAAGGGTAATTGTAAAAGAGAGAGAAAAAGTAATAAAATATATATTTTTATTCTTTCTTCAGTAATTTATTGGTTTTAATTTTTTAAAAAATAAAGAGATAAAGAAATAAAATTTTGTTAAAGAAAGAAGAAAAAAGAGTTTTTAACATTTTTGTTAAGAAATACTGTTTTAATTAATTAAAGTTGTTTTTTTGCTTTTTATCGCTTTAAAACAAAAGGTAGGGTTATTCAAAGTAAAGTGTAATTGAAGGATTATACTGTTTTTGCGGTAATTAAAAAAAGAAATAACTGCAGAGGAATTTTAGTAATAATTAGAATGTTTTTTATTTAAAAGATAAAAGGAGAGATGTAATCTTTTGTAAAAATAGAATCACTTGGTCAGAGTTTAATGCTGCCATGCCTGAGATAATGTGTAATTGCATGGGAAACAAGTGTTTTAAAAAATAAGATGGGGGGGGGGGGTAAAGTTTGCGTACTTCTGAAGAGCACAGTGAGAAGTTAAATTTTAGTTTAAAGTATGACTAATTTCACAGTTTTTGAATGTTTTCTATGATGGATTTGAAAAAAACGTGCCAAGCTTTAGCTAGAAGTTAAGCATTATCCCAACTTCACCATGTAGCTTGTTTACTTAAAGAAAATATAAAAAAGAATCCTGAGAAATCTGCAACATGCCTTGTGTTCCATGCAAAAGCATGACTATCTTTGTGTTAGCCTGCTGCAAATTATTGGAAAATGGATTAATTCAACTATTTTTATCTACTCTAGAAATCTGTTAATTGAGAAGTTATAATCGAAATTTGAACTTACAAAAAGAAAAGTTAATAGACCTTTTAGGAAAAAAGAGGTTTATTTAAACTCAACATTTGAAGCTTTCAAGAAGAAAAACCAACTTGAAAGAAAACTGAAAACTACAACTACTAAAGAAGGATTCTAAAGAAATTAAATGCATGGTAAAAAGGTAGTGTAATGTGCCCACCTACATTTACAAATAACTTGATATAAGTAATAATTAGTAGTAATAAATATTTATTATTTTTTATTGAAACATGTTTTTTAAATCTTATTTTATCTCCAAAATGTAATTGTATAGGATCTTGTCATTTTCATAAGTAAATGAATAGTTTTAGTTAATGTAAATTTTGTTTTTTTATGGGATATTTTACAATTTTAATGATCACAATGGGAAATTATTCTCTTTAAAGTAAAGGTACTTAATTAATTATTAAGAATCAACAAGTTAATGTTATTTGGTATGTGAAATTATATTTTAATGATAAAAATTGTATTTGATTTGGAATTTTCATATCTTCTCCATTTTCTTAACTATTTGTTAATTTTGTTAAATAATTGTTTAAAAAAAATAGTAATGTTAATGTTTTTATTCTTCCAGCTTGTCTGTTCTATGTATTTACTGTGTGTGTGTGTATGACTTGATTTTATTATAGCATTATTCCATTAAGATAAAGTAGATTAAGCATATACATTTAAATCTGTTCACTATTGTAGTCTTTAGGATCCTTGTAATCTTGAGCAACTCTAGAGCAATAATGCTTGATTTATTCATTTGTGATGATTTAAACTTGTGTGGACATCCAGATAATACTCTGGACAGTACGAAGGTCAAGGTCATTTTTAAGTCCATTCACTTCGCTTAATTTTTTTATGGAGATTACAAATTTCTTTATAGCTCTCCTATAGCCAAATCATTGATGATGATCTGCATGTATCAGAATCCTGCTATTTTTTAAAATTATGTTTAATAGATTAGCACCTAAGTATGTGCATGCAGATAATTGTTTTATATTATGACCTAATTTTGTCATCGGCTAGATAAGTAGCCTACATTTTGATATAGAATCTTTTTTAGATCCAGTCACAAGTGATGACTTTATTATTCTTGTGTAATGTTGGAGATCTGCTACATAATTGTTATAACTATTTATATTTTTATTAAATGATGATACTCTCATGCTCTTTTTATGATTGTTGGCCGTGTTAATTAAGATGATTGTGATATTCAATGGGGATAATAATGCTTTCCCATATCCCCATATACCCCTTTATTTTGTTCCTTTATAATATATTGTAGTTTTGAGTTGCCATAATCTTTTGGAGATAATTATTTTTTAACTTGTATATCTAATATTTAGGCTTGTTAAGTATTTATTTAGTTAAAAGAAAATATTTAAAAGTGCTTATTTGATTTATAAAACTATAATATGCATATTTATAGTCATATTGAATTTTGACATTCACATTTATATATATATATTATATATTACTGTTAATACAATTATTTTTTGTTTTGAAATTATTTTTCATTCTGGAATTTGGTGACATGTTTCATAACATGCATTCTTTCATTATGTGCTTTTTATATGATTATTTGAAGAAGGATCGGATTCTGTGTATAAAAATAGTCTTTGCCAAGAGTAAAGGAATGAAATTATTAAAGAAGGTAAATGAAGTTAGATCTTTTTTAATATTAAAAGTGACTTTTGAAATTAACTAATGTTTATCTCAGGAAACAAATAAAGCTAATTTTTATTAAATATCTCTTCAGTAGTTAGTATAGGAATTAAATGATGATGATTATTGCTTACATTTTCCAGAATGAAACTGCAGGAAATCTGTGCTGATATTGTTTTGACTTCTCAAAAAAGATCTTTTTCTTGAAATAGAAAAGTCTTTCAATAAGGATATAAAAATATTAGAAAGCTTCAAAAACTGAGGTCATGTTTTTAATTCAAACAAGTACAATCAATTTTTTTTATCTAAATATTAGGGAAATATGTGATAATAGAACTTTTTGCAATAGAATGAAACACAACCCCACTATTTAGGAGTAATTAGATTGTAGCCTAACTTTTGGCATTGTTTTTATTTATCTAAAGTTAGATCAAAATTAATTATTAGGAATAATCTTTTTGCAAAATTAATTACTAGAAATAATCTTTTTGGAAAGCTGGCTTTCATTATTTGGAATTGTGATGCAAGAACTGTGTGAACAACTTCCTTACCACTCATATTCTGTAGGTGATTTTTGTACCCATTTAGAGAAAAATTTTCACATTAATCTTCTGAATACTCAAATATTATCAAAAAATATTGGCACTAGTAAGTCTACATTTTTTCTTTCACATATTTGTTATCAGAAGTAAAGTTATATTAGACAAAATGTATAAAAGACTGTTAAGCAAATTAAATTTGTCATGAATTCAAGATATAGATTTACTATTGAAGATTTGTCTTAAGATCACCTTTTTTTGGAAATTAACTAAGAATCTACAATCGAAGAATTATAGCATAAAAAATGGAAGTCTATGAGATTCTAAATTTCTTTTTCCAGTTCTGACAATAAAGCCAAATGATCTATTCAGATGCAACAGGGCTCTATAATTCATAGATTATTGTAATTATCTGCTTTATGAATAGATTTTAACAGCCACTGATCCTACATAAATGTAGAAAAACATAAACCATAATCTTAACACTTTAAAATATTTTGTTAGTGTTTAAGCTATCTTAAAAAAAAAAAATCATACACTTAATTAATAATAATAATAATTGCAAGGAAATTAACCATTTCGTTTCCATATCATTGGATATTATATTTGAGTAATTATTTCGATGATGGGTGATTCTGGCAATAATCTATCTACTGACCAACTTTATTAAATAATTATGAATGGCGGAAAGATAAAACGTTTCTGGACGAGCATGTTATCTGATCATGAAAACTTCATTTTGTTACAATACATAAACATTTTGATAAGCCTCATCTTTTGAATGCTGAACAACTTCAAGCTGAATCTCATTTCTCATCTCGCATTCAGTTGTGTTACTGTTTGAGATCTAACAATTTTTCTTTCAAACGTTAACCTTGACAATGGCGGATGCTAGTTCGTCGAAATATCCATATGTAATGGAAAATAATACATGGTTTAATCTAAAAAATAATAATTTATCTACATCATACAATTGTGAAAACATTAAATATAATAATTATATGGGTATGCATACATATAATAATTATATTATAGGTACATGTGAATAAATAATTTATTGAAAATTTTTTCACGTAACCAGCTCATGGTTTTCCAATGATTGATCAGTAAATCAATAATCGACTATTTTTAATTAGAGAATAAAACAAGGAAGGAAAACCTTACCACTTGGTTGGTATTTGGCTAGCCTAGTGAGTAACACATTTTTCTTCAATGTGTGTGTGTGTTTTTTTTTTTGAAAAAATGTTGAAAGACATTTGTTCAATCGTGAGCTAATTGTATTTATGTGTAAATAATTTTATAAAAAATTTCTGGTTTAAATACTTGATATATTTTTATTATTAAAATTTTGACAAATAATTATTTTGAAAGAAAAAAAGTTTTTTACAATATCAATAAAGTAAAATGGCCTTGATTTTTATCTGACTTCGTAAAATTTTTTAATTGCTAAGTTTTTGTTTTATTTGTATATTTGTTTCCAGCACAAATTTGCATGTTTTTAATCAAAACACAAATGTAAAAAAAATAATTTAAAATTATATACCAATAACAATCTATGGGATTTTTATACTAAAGACATTGTGATTATATGTTGAACTAGTTTTTTAGAAACATTCAAACACATTTAACTAACAGTAATAGTATACAAATTACCACTATCTATTTAATTAGTGTAATGAGTAACACATTTTTTATCAATGTGTATGTGTTTTTTGAAATATGTTGGAAAGGTATTTGCTCAATTGTAAACTAAAATTTCTGTCTATATGTAAGTAATTTTATAAAAAAGTTTCTGTGTATGTTAAAATTCTAATAAGATAATTATTTAGAAATAATGTTTTTATAATATCAATATATTATTATAAAGCGCTGAAAACTTTGAAATTATTCAAACGGAAGCCAATTTCCGATAATGTGCCATTTTTTAAATATTATAAATTTCCACACACTCGCCGGCTGGTAAGAGTTTAAAAAACTTAAGTGAATCACTTAAGTTTAGAATGTAATTCTATATATACCAACTCTTATAAACCATGCTTAAATCAGGGCTTGAGTCTATAGTGTGCCTGATGTTATAATCAAATAAGTGCGTGGAAATTTATAATATTTAAGAAATAGCACATTATCGGAGATTGACTTCGTTTGAAAAATTTCAAAGTTTTCAGTGCTTTATAATAATAGATTTACATTTATAAGTCATGATTGTCTAATCATTGGTGGTTAAAAATGAGACACTGTCTTTCTCCTGCGATGGGTGAAATAGATTTGTACAATTTAATATTTAATTATAACATCAGCACACAATAAACTCACGTCCTAATTTAAGCATGGTTTGTAAAAGTTGATGTATATAGAATATATGCTCTAAACTTAAGTGATTCATTTAAGTTTTTAAAACTCTTAGTGGTGGGTGGGTGCGTGGAAATTTATAATATTTAAGAAATAACTCATTGTCGGAGATTGACTTCTGTTAGAATAATTTTATAGTATCAATAAAATAAGATAGCCTTAATTTTTATCTGAGTTACTACAATTTTCTGAATTTTACTTATTAAAAGTGGTTTATTTGTATAAAGAAATAAAAACATTGATCAGAGAGGAAAAGGTAAAAGAAAAAAAATTTAAAGCAGCTCACATGACAATGGTAAATAACCCATATATCAATCTAGTGTGAATAAATCATACTGTTTAATTAACCACTCATTAGCTTTTCCCTTAAGTAAAATAAGATAAATGAGATAAAGCTTTATAAATAAGCATAAAAAATTTCTACTAAATTTAGCCTTTTACAGAATAGCCTAATTACAGAGCCACCTTAAATGTGGTATTCATGAACCTAAAGATCCCTTATTTGATTCCCATGCTAATATTGTCACTGGTCCAATTAGCTATACCTCAAGAAGAAAGAATAATATCACTCAAAATGTGTTATAAATTTTTGGTTTATTTGTATATTTATTTCTAGCACAATTTTGTTGTATATTTTATATCAAAACATAAATGTAAAAGAAAATAATCTAAAATTAAATACTAATCACAATCTCTGGGATTTTTATACTAGAGATATTGTGCTAATTTTAATTGTTAGATGTTAGAAAACTTCACACATTTAACTGTTAGTAATAACCCACAAGTTAATTTATAACATATTTTGTGTGATATTATTGTTCTTCAGATATGGCTAATTGGACACAATTAAAATAAGGGATCTTTAGGTTCGTTAATACTGAATTTAAGGTAACAAACACTCCAGGTTATTCTGTCAAAGGCTATAAATTTAGTAGAATTTTTTAATGCTTATTTATAATGCTTTATCTCAGTTGTCTATTTTTACTTAAGGGCAAAATTAATGAGTGGTTATTTAAACAGTATGATTTATCCACATAAGATTGATATATGGATTATTTGCAAGTGTCATGTGATCTGCTTTAAATTTTTTTTTTTTTTTACCTTTTCCTCTCTGATCAATGTTTTTTTCTTCTCACAATTAAACATGTTAAGTGGTCTATACATCATATATTACATTAGATATGCCAATTTTTTGTGTTCTTTCAATTGTTTTTCAATTTGCAGTAGTAACACTTATATATGTCCTTCCATAGTCATATGGTATTTCATAGATGCTAAATGCTGAAAAATAAAAACTGCATCTATGAAGTACTACATCAATTAGGGAAAGACATTTATCGGGGAAATCATCCACCTCAGTGAAAAATAATTAAGAGCCCGAGGTAATAGTTAGAGAGGACAAAATTATTTATCTAAATTAGCAGACTGCATGCATCAATGAATATATGTTCAATTAGGAAAATAAAAGAATATTCGACAAAGAAGAAAAAATGAAAATGCTTATTTAAAGAAACTGTTCATATGACAATGGTAAATAATTCCATATTTCAATCTAGTGTGATAATTCATAATATTGAAACCACTTATTAGGAGTCGCTTATAGATAAGTCAATAAAGTTTTTAGAGTGCCACCGTAAATTCACTATTCAGGAATTGAAAAAGTTTACATTTTTCTAGGGATATTTAAAAATTAAAATTAAATGATGGAAATAATTACAAGTAAAATGTCATGTCACAAATTTTCAGATAAATATTAGTAAACATGTAATTGCTAATTAGTATTTAATTCATAGGAGTGTCCGATTATTATTGAAATGAAAGTCATAGATTTACTTAACATTTATATTTAAATTATATTATTATTTAAGTTTCCATTGAAATTTTTTTTTATTTTTAATATTGGATTATTTTATTGCTTTTATTTTTACTTTCTGATGATATCATTAAAATTCTTTGTTTTTAATACAATTAAAAATGTCTCAAATCATATTACAAGAATTTAATTAGACAATTAATCTAAATGTTTATTAATATAATAAATGCAATGAAGTGATTCAATAGGTAAGATTTATTTTATTAATTGTTGTCTTCAATATAACTACTGCAATTACAATATTTTTAGTTTGATTGTATTTTAAATGTTTGTTAATTAAATGTTTTTATAAATATTTGTAGTTTGTAAGAATCACAAAATATTAAATTCAATTAAGATAATCATTTTTTTTTTTTTTTAGAAAAATCTTAATGTATATGATGCAAGTGAGAATTTAAATTTATTGAGGTAAGTCTACATCTTGGAATATTATTTATATGCATTTGTCTTGAAGGCAGTATGGAATAGCTAAGCAATAGATTACAATAACTTAATAGCAGTAATTGATCATCATTTCAAATTTGGAATTCTATTATTAAAAAATGAACACTTTATCATCTTTTTTCAGTTTAGTCTTTTTCTTATAAAAAGACCGAGTAAATGCAGTTTAATTTTTCATCATTTTTAAATATCTCTCCAAATATTGTATTCCTCTTTTGTTTATGCCTTGCCTAATAACACAAGTTATGGTTTCTAGTTTTCACTTTTTTTATTTGGTATATAAATTGATTTTTGAAACACATTTGTGAGAATCTAAATTTTTTAATAATTATTTTAGAAATATATATATAACTTTTTTTTTAAGCTGAGAATTAATTTTGTTTTAAATAAAAAAAAAATCATTAATGCTTTGATATTTCAAACTAGTTATTAAAAGTTACTAAAAAGTTTTTTTTAGAATAGAGAAAGGATTTAAAGCATAAATTTTGAAAAATCAATGAATATTCTGAAAATATTAATTGGAAAGAAATGAGATTGTATGTGGTAAGAATATTATATTGAAGAATAATATTAAATTGTTAAATAACATTAATTAGGCAATAGAATGAAATATGGATGATAAGTTTGCACCACATTATGCATTCTGACAATTTCAAAAAAATAAATTCTTTTGACTATAATTTTCCTAAATGAAATATACTATGTTGTGGCACATTGTAAATGTGTGAAGACTGCGGAAAAAATGTTTATGGGCCAAAACATACAATGTTTTGTCATTGAATGTGTAGATAGCTTTCTATTTAGGAGTATGCTCAAGGGCTTCAAGAATACTTTTCATAATATTTAAATTGACAAAAGATTATTCTTAAATTAAATGTTTTGCTATAAATTGGAATTATATATTCAAACTACATTTATTTTTCATTTTATCAAAAAAAAACAAAAAAATTTTTTTTTATTCATTTCTAATTTTAAAGATTTTACAAAAGAAATTGTTTTTGTAGTAATTGCCACTATTTTTTTTTCTTTTCAGTTTTATTGAGTTGTTTAAAATTAGTCTGCAGTCTTATTATGAAGAGTTTTTAGAAGGTAAGAAATATTAATCCATTACCGTATGCACAAAACACAAAATTATTTTGTAGAATATATATATTTTCAAATACATAGAATAGACAGACAATTCTTTACTTATATGTAGTCTGCTCTGTGGCTCTATATAATTCGAATTTGAATTTAAATCAAATTATTTACTCTAGTTACTAATAGTCATAATAATTCTTTTGCATAAGTTAGCCCATATGTGTAATGAAGCAGTTTCTTCTCTTTACATCAAACAGCTGATGGCATTTTCGGTGGCAGCCATCATTATCATAGCTCTCATGTTAGCTGTTGTTGCTGTTGCTTTATATTAATTTAATTATGCATGTTATATACATTGAAATCATTGATAACTGAATATTATTACATATCTGGTTGATAATAATCAAAGCCTCTCACCTTCCTTTTCTGATCATCTTTCTATACACACAAATTGATCGACTATAGAATGAAGCTATAACCATATTATTTTTCAGTGTCTCAAAAACAGATTTATATTCAGGGTTATTTTTAGCACATCTATATTGTACCGAAGTACATTGATATTTTATTAATTTTATGAATCCCATGTTTTAAAATATAAAAATTTAAAATTGTGAGAATAAAATGTAAAAACTAAAGAGCAGGGTGGAGGGGTAATTTGTTATTAAATAAAAAATAAACTGTAAATGCTTTTTAAAATAATAAGAAAAATAAACTGTAAACACTTTTTAAAATAATAAGATTTTTTTTTGTTTAAAAGAGGAAAAAAACAATCTTGTAATAAAAAATGATTTTAATATTCTTTAAATGAATTTATAATAAAATAAATAAAGAGATTTCGTTTTATCTTATAATAAAATAATTAAATATATGTGCGTTTGTGTATGTGATTTTTAATAAAAAATAGAAGCAAAAGCTGATTTATTTCACGAGACCAAAGATGCTGCTGCTAGTAAAGTTTTCCATTGTTTAAAACTATAAATAGCTCAACATTTTATTATTCTGGGGCTTGTGTGTGCGGTGTTTATTTCTTGAAGTAATATCTCCAAAAAAATGTTGCATTGTTAAAACCAATGTGGTGTGCAGTCGACCGAAGCCGCTCTATGCATTTAAGATCTGCAATTAGTTCGGAAAGTGATCATGTTTAAATAGACTAAACGAACAGTGGAATGTGTGTACGCCAAACCAGCCACGAAAATCATACTATGTCACTGGATCTACGGAGGAGTCGTTTACTGTTCGTCAATGAGTTAAAAATAATTCCATAATGCTGTTTCCGTCGTATTAAAAAAATCCTAGGTAATTATTTGACTTTGATATCTTAATATTCCCGATTTCTTCTTAAAATAAAAGATAGACTTTATTAAAAGAACTTTGAACTTTATGAATTAATCTTAAAAATAAAACTTTAAATTTCAAAAGATAATATTTGCAATAATAAAAATAAGTAAAATCAGCTTTTATTATTAAATAATATTTTTGAAACAAGTGCATGCACGTATGTGTGATTTGATTTTTTTTTTTTGTTAAAAAAAAAGAAAAAAAAGAGAAATAAAATATAATGTAACGTGTATACTTTATTTGCTAAAGTAATGTATTAAAATGCTTTATTTTAATTTTTAAAAAAGAAGTGTGTGTGTTTCATTATAAGATAAAACGATTAATTTATTTTAAATGAAAAAATACTTAAATTATTTTTCTTAAAATATTTATGTTTATTTTGATACGTGCGGGTAAGTATAAATATTTATTTTTCTTAATAAAAGTAGGAGGGAAAAAATCTAATTATTGATAATAGTATTTCATAAAAGATTCGCTAAGTTAAAGATCTAAATGTTTCGGCAGTCAGTATAATATTAGTATTATGGTTTTAAATGATTGAAGTATTATTTTGAATGGTTCAGGAAATTATTTTAGTTTTTTATAAAAATAGTAGTAGCTTCGAGGGGGCATTTAAGATACCTTTTGTTTATCTATTAGTGGGTGGTTGGAAACCGATTGAGCTAGCGGGGATTTCAGGTACCAAATTATGCTGATCAGATAGACATGCTAATTCTAACATAATTAGCTGGCGCCTAAGGGATTTTCTTTCTTCTTTTACCAAATAAAATAAAGTGTTTATTTGGTCGGTGTATATTTGGTAGTCGAGCGTTGGGTGTTATTGGTAGTTCGCTACTAATGATAGTTGACACTTTGCCTGAAAACCAACCACTTTCTGGGAGGGAAGTTTAGGGGGACAAAGTATAATAAAATATTAATTGATATTTTTTGTCGATAGTTGTTGTTGTTTCCCGTATTTAATTGGTAATTTTAGGTGTAGTTGAGAGGTGGTTGGTTCAATATAAATATTTGTGTTTTATTCTGTTTGAAATAGATTTTTCATAACAACCTGGACTGTTGCAGAGAATCTCATACACTATTTGCAGTGTGCCCTCCTTTTATAGCTTATCTTTCATGTTGCTAATCTATTGAGATTGGGGGAGGGGGTATGGCCGCTAACTTTGAAAGTTGGTACGTAGATCTTGTTTATTTTCTTCATTAATTTCAAAATTTAACACATACTGAGCCATGCCTTAGTTTCGATTTGCAGTTTGAAATTTTGATACATCTTCCTGTAGAATTGTTCAATTACATTTATTAATATATCTTCATGAAGTCTTTGATGTATTTGTTTACATTGGTTTTTCTGTTGCTACTAATTTATGCGCCATTGATGTTTTGGACTGTGGGTGTATAGCGCTTCATTTCAAGAGATTTTACCAACATTTTGCATTCCAAACTATGTTTATTTTTTTGAATTAACATGCCATTTGAAGGGAATTAATATTTTTAGGCACAATGCTGATTATATAAATATTTTTAACAAAATAAAGTTTGCTTTAAACTCTATCAGCTGAAATGTTCATGCTGCATGAGAGAAATAATAATTGAATGCTTTGTTGATTTGTGCAAAACATTTTTTTTTTTATTGTTTTACATATTGAATATGCCAGAGATTGATTATGAAAATCAGATTTACTTAAGTAGAGAATTACTTGTATACTGTCTGTGTGTGTGATGTACATGTAAGTGTACTTATATAGAATATATTTAAAAATATGTTTGATTTCAAATAATTTTTTAATAATGAATTTTGGATTCAAATAAGAAAACTTGTAATTGCTGTCAAAGATAGTTTCCCGAAAGTTTTGTATTTAATTTTTAACAAAACTTATTATAGTAGAATTCATACCCTAAATTCATTATAATGCAATAATTTTAATATAACATGATGCCATTTATTATGATCTCTAAAGTATTAATGTTAATAATATAGTAAAAAAAAAACAGAATTTGAATGGGGGAGGATTTCTTTTTAAAATAATGATAAATAGTATTGTTAGAGTTCAGAAAATAACCCATAGATATTGGAATTAATAGAAAGAAATTGCCATTTTTTGCATATTTGTCTTTACTTATATTAACCATGAATAATAAAAGTTCTGTTTATTTGAGGTAGTTTGGTGAAATTGTTTGTCATTATTAAATTTATTTTAACAATTTTTCATTTTTACCTTAACAAATATATTTTAAATTTTAATTTTCTGCTATATTTGGATAAATTTATGTAAAGTTTAATTATATTTCTATTAAAAGGAAATATAAAAAATGAATGTTGATTAGCTGAATATTCTGCATAAATAAAACTCAATAAGAGAATACCTTAGTCAAATTCAACAACAGATTTCTGATAAAATTGAATTTGGAATTTGTCCAAAATATAAGGAATAGAAATATTTTTTTAATCTTGAATAGAAAAAAAAAACAATTGTCAGGAAAGCAAATTTGGCAACACAGGAAATACAAGCATGTTGGGGGGGGGGGGCATTAACATGAAGTATTTATAAATGGAGGATTTGAAGAAATTCAGTCAAAAAAATAGATGTAACATAGTATGCCCATGACCAAATTAATATATTATCTATATTTTTTAAAAATTAGCTATTAATGAAGAAGTTGCAGAAGGTTTTATATTTAACTAGGGCAGAAAATGAAAATTATTGTATATGAGATTGATTAGAACATAGTATATAAAACTAAATTTGATTGAACAGAAAGAATATTTATGTATACTGTGTAAAGGATAAGATAGAATTTTGAGGAACTAGCATTGAATGTTAGATAAAATAGCATGATTTGAAGGAATTTAGATATTGATATTCAGAATTTAAGTGGAATGTATTATGAATAAACTTTATGAGAAATGCTTTAGGACAGCTGTCTCCAGCCTTTTGGATCTCACGGACCACTAAATTCATAATTTTAAACCAGTGGACCACTAATATAATTTTTTTTAAAAAAGATAAATACATTTGTAAAATAATGATCACAGAACTTTCATTTTATTAATATGAAATGCACTTATTTAATATAAATATTATAAATGCTTATTTAATCATAACAAAATCTTTAAAGATTGTTTGATTGTAACAAAATTATTAAAGTTAGTTTAACTATTACAAAGTAAGTGAAGTTTATTTAAGTATTACATATTTTTAGTGTAATATTTGTTCCTGCTTGTTTGAAATAAGTTCGTGGATTTTTAGCTCCAATGACATTACTGCAAGATGGAGAGCCATACTTATTTCAAGCTGAGACCAGTACCCAGTTTTAATTGCCGTGACAAATGAAAATGTCTTTTCGTACAAATATGTTGTTGAAAATTGAATCAAAATTTTTATTGCTTTTTCACTCAGCAATAGGTATTCACTTTTTATGAAAAGGCAAAAATGATTTTGGTAATTAAAAGAAACAATTATTATCTTTTGTTGATTTGGGATGAATATGAGCAATTTTCAAATCCTCTATAGAGAAAAGTTCCAATTTATGAAAAAGCTTTAGAAAATTTGTTGATCATAGAATAAACCTAAAAACATACATATTCAGAATACTATATGGTGTAAACTAGAAGAACTTGTTTAAATTTTGCTGTAGAATATGATGTAATCAATCAATTAAATGTCAGTTCACTTTTATGCAGTTTAAATAAAGTTATTAATCTATTATGTTATCTTTGATCATCATTCAATATTGCTCTTACTAAACTATTCATCTCTAGATTTAAGTTTAATTTTAATTTTGATATGTGTTCTAAGCAAGAAATATCAGAAATCTAAGTCTCATTTATTACAGAAGTATGTACTATAAATTTCTGGAAGATATAGTCTACTTATTCTACTTATGTACCATAGTTAATTCTAATTATTCATTTTTTTTACAAACAGTCATTTAACCCCAAAATGCTGCTATACAATCATGTAAAAAACATTCATTAAATATTTCATTTCTCGAAATTTCACATTCTTAAAAGAATATGGGTAGCACAGTATGCTTTTTTTATTTGACCAAATAATATACTAAGGAAAAGAAAGTAATCAAAACTTGTTGAATACTTCTTTAAATGCTTTTAAGTATTTGTATTAAATAATCTTAGCTAAATTTTATCACTTGGGTACACATTTTTATGATTGCAATGATTTATTCAATAAAAATGATATTCTTTCTCTATTACAATAGAGAAGTTAATTATTATATAACATCTAAATATTCAAACATTTTTTCTTTTAATATTCCAAAGAAAAGATCTGCACTTTATATCTAACATTTTGATAATGTCTGATATTTTGATTGCCTAGTAGAAACAAAGAAAATGAAAGTAAGGTCTTCAAGAAGTATTGCTGGATATTTTACTTTATATTGAAAATCTAATATATTTTGAAGTGAGTTTACTGGGGTATACTTCAATGTTGTGATTTATTTATTATATTTCAGCTCCTTAGAATAATAATTTATGTAGTTATTTATACATTAGCTTTTAACATTTTAGTTATTTAAAATATTAAACGGATTAATATTTGTTACTCTAAAACTACAAATGTATTTAATATATGAATGTATATATAAATAATCTATATATTTGTGTAAATACAATATTTATTATATTTATATAGATTAATATTTGTTATATAAAGGCTTTTTATTTATCTTTTAGCTAAACTTAATATTTTGCAATTACCAAATAAACTAGTGGCAAATAATATCCAAAACCATAAGATTTTATTGTCAAATTTATCCAGTCTCAGGTATTTTTTTTTTTGTTCTAAACATTATAATTTATATTTCTAAATATATTATAAAATTAAATTTTCATATTGCAGAGAGGAAAAAAAAAATATATATCTATTTTTCTCAAACTGAAATTTGACAGTGTTTTTTTAGGGGGCAGTAATGCTAGGAATGATTAATCAAGTTGTTTTGCTATGATGACTTTGTTTATTGCCGACATCTTTTATTTTATTATATTGTAGATTAACCTAATTAAATTAATACTCTTAATAACATTATACATTTTATTATCTAACTAGAAAAAGCAATTTTTTTTCAATATTCTGAATTGTTCTCAATAAATAAATAGTACTTTGGTGGTATTCATATTATTGACAAATTTAAAAATATTGAAATAGATCCCAGCATGATCATAATCTGAAGAAGGAATGCATAGAGTTGTAACAAGTATTACTGAATGTTGGAGACTTACTTGCATACATTCTTTACAATAAGCTTCTTGATATATCATATATATATATATATATATAGTAACAGTACACCACATTAGGACTAAATTATGAGGAGATGGGAAACCATTATCATCTCCAAATAAAGAAAATATAAAATTAAATACAAAAGGAATGAACATGAGAGATCAGCATAGAACTAACTATAAGTTCACCAGCATTACACTAAAGTAATAATCTTTCATCATTATGAATGATCAACACTAAAATCAACAGTCAATCTTGGGACTGTATTTGAAAATAGACCAGTATAGACCAGAGTAATTATTTAGCTACTGCCAAACCTAAGGCAAGAATACAAACAATAATTATCTGGATGCACATATCTAGGTGCTACTCTATCAAAATACAACAATAAGTATATCTTTGGATATATACATGTGGATGTATAGATGTAGGTAGGGATTTGTTAATTTTTTAATCTTTTATTTTAATATAGTTTTATATATTGGTTTTTATATATTATTTTTAGTTATATGTATAGAGGTAATGTGAAGATGTAGATATATATATATGTAGGAAATATGAATGTTTGATATGTATATTTATATGTGAAATGATGGTTAAGTAGTTATTTTATAATATTTGAATATGGTTAATGATTATAATTGGGAAGTTGGAAGGTTTAAATAGAATTATAAGTTTATAATATTGATAACAGAGGGAGCTGTTTTAAATGAATAGACAAGATAGAAAATTTTGAAATAACGGTCATTTTAATTAAAGTTAGAACTGTAAGGAAGATAAAGGTAATAATGTTAAAAAATATTATTTAGTGATATAGAGATAAAAGTTATAAAAAGTAAAATTAAAGATAGTAAAGTAAAAGATGCTATATATTAGATAATTATAAAAAAATAATAAAATAGTATTATTAATAATATTATAAAAT
Organism: Epiperipatus broadwayi; assembly: GCA_028023455.1. Lineage (NCBI taxonomy): Eukaryota > Metazoa > Onychophora > Udeonychophora > Euonychophora > Peripatidae > Epiperipatus > Epiperipatus broadwayi. The sequence goes on along the minus strand of JAQFVV010006223.1, from coordinate 1,737,584 downwards.
AATATTAAGAATAATAATATTTAAAGGGTTGTTTTAAAAATAAAAATTAAAAATAAAATTGTTTAAAAAGGTAAAAAAATTTTTTTTAAAAAACAGTGAATTGGATATGTTTTGTATTTTATATATGTGTAGGTAGAATATACATATAGATGTGTATTTGTAAAGATATATGAGGATTGTATATATGTCTATAGGTGTATGTATATCTCTGTATAGATGTATGTTTAAAAGGGGTATGTCAGTGTATTGGATATGCATATGTATATATAGATGTAGATATGGATTATATATATATGTCTAGGGGTGATATAGATTTATATGTATATATAAGAAGAAAATGTGTATATTTTGATATATATGTATATATGTGTGTAAATGATGGAGATATATATATATATATTTTGTTTATATATATATGTGAAATGTTAATTATGTATTTGTATTATTCAAATCTTGTAGCTCTGATGAAGACTGCTGGACAGTCGAAACTAAGAAAATAAAGAAGTTTTTAAGAAAATTACTTGCATTAAAGTGTATATGAATGAAGTATTATAAGTAATATATATGATTATATGAAGATATGCAAAGAAAGTGAAGGAGAAGAATAAGAGAGATCCAATCTGTTCACGTGATCATTCTTTTTTTTTTTTTTTTTTTACAAGAAATTATTCTTGGCAAAGTGCCAACAGAACAGTAAATCATTCTGCAGTCTATTTAAGAATGTTTAATAAAAGTAATGATATCAATTCTTTATAGTTGAATCTTTTAAATAAAACAATTGATTTCAATGCAAAATAATATTTTGTACAATTATAAATACATTAACTTTCTTTTAAATTATATTTTAATAAAATCAACTTTTATAAATAGAATGCATAATGTCTTTAAATAATAACACAATATTTTAAATACAATCAACGATGTGACAATTTTTAAATCATTAAATAACATTTCTATGCATTTCCTTAATTTATACACCCCAATGAAATATCTTCCAATGGAATATATTTTAATATATTAATCATTTGTTCAAAAACTTGGTATAATATGATTTTAAAATATCTGATTAGATTTATCAAATGCCTGATCAGAAATGTTGATCTGATCTATTTCCCTGTTTCATCATATGAACCATATTGAAAACTTTTCATCAAAGTACGTGTTAGCAATCAAATAAAATTCTTCTGTAAAAAAATTTACTAATAGCTTAAGTAGTTGAATGATCAGAATACAACTTCAGTTTTTTATTTTTTAAATTGTAAGAATTATTTTTTTAAAATTTTTTTAAGAATTCCTCTCCATTTCCCAAGATTGTTGATTGGCTAGTTTTAAACGATAATTTTTTCACCAATAATTTTTTCCAAATAGGATTAACATTATTTAATTCAGACTTTATATTCTTGTTATTAGGCCGTTAAAAATTTTTTTTTGATTGTTTAATAATCTCTGGTCTTATTGGTTCATTTTTGCTAGAATTGTGTTTTATTAAAATTGATAACATGTTTTGTTCATTTGATATGTGAATAAATGATGAAATGACTATATTTTCTCCCAAATAGCAAAAATGTATTCTTCATTTCTGAAGTTAATTTGATGATTGATCTGCTTTAAAAAAATGGGCAGACATGGCATGAAATTTCATTGACTCTCGTGCTTTCTAAAAGAATTTTATTCTTTGACTCAGAAATACTTCACTAAATTTTTTTTAAAGTAATATAAAACAGTATTGATATTATTTTTTTAAAAAACATCAATTTTTTCAGTGATTTTATTTATGTAAAGCAAAACATCTTTGCTTCAGTCACTCTCACTTGACCAACTATTGAAGTATCTAAATTCATTCATTTGATGAACTATCTCATTCATGAATATTAATTTATATTTTTTGTATTTTTTATTTATTAAATTCTTGCTTTTCTCAACATTAATTTTCATTCCATATTCTATACACTCTTCCTCTAATTTATTCAACAAATTCTTGAGATTCTTTTCATTCTCAGCTTAACCATATCATTTAAATTTTTTTATACATTTTATTATTCTAACTAATATTATCTCCTTGGTCTAAATATTTATCTATTATGTCTTCTAAATAAACTTTAAAAAGCACAGGTGACATGCAATATCCTTGTATAACTTTTTTCTATATTCATTTCATCTCATTATTATCCAGTCTGATTCTTATTTTTTGTCCAATATACTATCAAGTGCTTTCTCCAAATTCACAAAAACATAATTTCTTTTTTCAATATATTTTTTTGCAATCATTCTAAAAGCAGCAATAGCCTCTTGTATTTTTCCTTTTCTGAAAACCACACTGATTCTTATCTATATAGTAATTCTACTTTTACATATATTATTTTGAGTTATAATTCTCAATATTATTTTTGAAGCATGAGATAACAAATATCTTGTAGTCTTATGAACATCTAACAGCTTTCATCTTTTGAACAAGTGGAATCATAGTCCTCAAGAAACAAACTCCATTATCATTTATCAAATTGTGCAGTCTGATATTTTCCTTAATTGTAGTCTCTCCTGACTGTTTCAAAAATTTTATAAGTATTGTATCAAATGCAATAGTTTAGCCATTTTTCATTTCTTTAATCAATTTAGTTACTTCTTCCATTAATATGTCTATACCCTAAGTTTTTTACTTCACTTTCAAATTCATGATTAAATGTATCATTTTCTTTTCTAAACAAAAATTGAAGAATTTTTTTGGCATTTTTTTTATATATTATCAGTTAATCTCTTTCCATTCTTATCAGCTATTTCATCCATTAACAGTTTCTTTTTTTCCCCAAATGACATTTGAAATTCTATCAAATATATCTTTTTCCCCATTGAAGCACTTCTTTCTATATTTCTGTTCCAACCATTTTGCTAAATTTGTTATTAATTTTAATTTATTATTAATTTTTCTATATACTCTTTGTTCATTTTTACTATTGATATTCCTCTAACTTCTCACTTTTATCTTTTTCAATACTTCTTCAACTATCCAAGGACAATTAGCTTTCTTTATTTGAATAATTCCTATTGTATTTTTTGCGGTTTTTAATATTTCCTCTTTTATTCTTTATCAATTCTCTTTTTTATTTTATTACATATGAAATGAACCTTTTTTTCTCTCAATTTGTCCACATCCTCTCTTACACATCTTTTCTTTCTTTTTATCCTTTTTAAATTCAACTTTAATTTTATCATAACTGCTTTATGATCATAGTTTATATAAGAGCAAGTTAAGTATATGAATTCCAAATAGCATTCTTATATTCATTCATTAAATAATGGTGATTTAATGTCTCCTTCAGTTTTATTTGATCATGAAAAAACATGTAAATATAAATTTAAATTTGATTTTGAAAATGTGAAAATTTTTCATGAAGAGAGAAACCATAATAAAAGAAAAATTAAAGAGGCTATTTTTATAAATAGAAATAAAATGCATATATAATAAATAGACAAACTGCTAACATTAGAATACAAGATTCATGGGATTTGAATTGATGACGTTTGCTTCCACTTTGTTTTTTGTTTTTTTAATTTAATGGCAGTTGAGGCAGGTTTAAGAAATTAACCAAAAAGTACTTCTGTGGATTTAAGGATTGTTTATAATAGTTTGTAAATCATTAAATTTATTATTTCAATTATAATTACAATTTTGTTTTAATTAATGGACATTTTATTTATATTATATATATATACACACACACGCATATTATTTATAGCAATATTTTTTTATCAACTTTCAGTAAGGTAACTAAAGATTTTTATTTGTTATATTTTGTAGATCCAGTTTACAACATAAACTTTCTGGGCTTGAATCCTCTCTTCCTTTAGTAAACAAGTGCACTTATCAACAATGTTTTAATTTTCTAGAGAAAACTAATGTAATTTTTTTAAATTTATTTTATCTTAAGTGTTTATATATATTATCATTTTTTATAATTAATTGTTTGTGATCATATATTTAATCCATGAGTGTTCAACCCTTTTAATAATCTTAAACAACTGTTTTGAAAGATATTTGTTTGTTTTCTTGCATGCAGGGGAAAAATATATACAAAAATCAAATCTGATATATATATATCTTTCTTTAATATTGTCACTAAGAAAATTTGAGCTTTCTAGAAATTGCATCTTGTTCCAAATTAAGTTAAATAAGATGAAATTATTAATAATATTTTTTTATTACTATTTAATTTATGAATAATTGAGATTTTGCTAAAGTGATCTTAAACAAGGCTCTTTTTTTTTTTTTTTACAATTACTTTTGTTTAAATTGAACAGTCATTCATCTTTTCTTCAATGTAATCCAGTTAAGAGTCATCAAACATCTGAGAAAGAAGGGTATGACAAGGTTAGCTGATTCAAATTCATTTACTACATGAATAATCACTCTGTTAAAACAGGCAAAACTCACTATACATATTGCCACACACAGCAAGCTAGAGTAATCAATGTATGCCAGAAAGCTTATGTATAAAATCCCCATCTAATGCTAGATGGGTTTTATGCGCAAGCCTTCTGGCATCCATTGATTACTCTGGCTGTCACTGAGTGGCACTACTGTATGGAGAGTTTTGCCTGTTTTAACAACAGTTATAAGCAAGCATAAGAAATGGTGATCAAGTGATGTTTATTGGCTTAAAATAATCACTCTGTAATAGTTTCTGCAATGACAAGAAAATATGAAGTGGACATTTGGAATTTGAACATTACAGTTTTTTAAATTTTGAAAGAGGAATTAAATGACTCAATTTTTTGCAGATTTATCAGGGTATTTGTGGGCATATGCATTAATGGTGAAAAGATTTTTTAATAATATACCTCTAATTTGTGAGATGTGAAAATAAATTGTTTTAAGAGAAAAGCAATCAGCAATAAATTCTGAAAGTACAACTCCTATCTTTTTTTTTTTTTTTTTTTTAAAAAAAACAACTTGCATTAACATTTAATCACACTCACCTGCACAGTTACAGTGTCTATACATAAGATTGTTTTATATAAAAATTATAAAAATGTACATATTGTACCCTCACTTCCCGGAAAAAAATATAATAATAATAAAATAGGACGAGCTCAGATAAATGGTTATGCTCAACTAAAATACATCTAATCGATAATAAAGATATTCTATGATACTATCTATTATTTAACTAGCTCTAACTAATAAGAAATAATAAAATGCTTCAGTTTTATAAATTAAATAAATAAAATATTAATAAAATCATGAGACAATGAAGTGAAATACAAGTAGTAAAGAATTACATTGAGCCAATATTCCACAGGATACAACCTCAATTGCATTCGAATACTACCCCCCCCCCCCTATTATTTCAAATAATAATAAGGTTATAGCATTCTTACGACTTTAAAATAATAATCAATTAAATATAATATTGATATATAAATCCTAATCTCTTTATTAGAAATAATATGATTATGTTAATCTCAGGTTCTTTAAACTAATTCGAATCATTTAAAATTTCTGTAGTCTAGTATGATAAGGGATTTTATATCACCCTCAACTATACCTAACTAATAATAATAACAGATAATAATAATAATCTTCAATGTATAATTATCAATCTTATCTACTTTTCAATGTTATGGAATTATAATAGTAATAACAATGATAAATAATATAGTATAATCTTTTAGCTTTCATGTGGCATCTTAAATAAAATATATGATATAATCTTATAATCTGAGAAAATATGTGGCAACGAATAATATAATTCTGTGTAATAAATCGTATAATTAATTTATGACCATAATACTAATAATGATGTAAAATGAAAACTTCTCAAATAAATTATATTAAAAAAAACACTTTAATTTCTTAAGTAATAATCCTATTCGTATTGTGCAAATATTGTTTGATTTATGTATCCGGAGATCATGTGTTTGTAGTGTGAAAAATCAATGCAATACACAGTTTTATAAAACAAGTTTAACAAAAAATTTATTATAACACTTTTAACAAACATAAACTATGTACATTATTTACAATTACATCTTGGGTAAATTACGTACTTCTTCATTTCAAAATAAAAATAAAATCTAAAAGTACATAAACCTTCACTCCGACGTATAATTTTTCATATTTCTTTACAATAATCATAATAATATTACTAATAATAATCATAGATATAATTATAGCTTAAAATATTATCTACCAATTGACCTATATTATAATATGTTCTTCATAAGCATACACAAAATCTAAAAAAAACATTAACTACAGAAGTAGCACTTATTTCAATACATGTCCATAGATTTTGTACTGAATTAATTAAACAACTTTTATTATGATAGTACTGACATTATTCAAAAATATTTATTTCGGTTCATAAACAAATAAGTGGACTTAAATAAAATAATATGATTAACAGATTTTTTATACACCTTGCTTGGTATTACTCTAAGACAAAAATCCTATGTGTTTTTTATGCATGTTCTAAACATAAAATTATATTCACAAAAGTTCTTGTTCTATTTTATGTTGTTTCTCTGGATGTATTATTATTTTAAAAATATGCATTACATGTATGACAAAAAATTATTCAAAAAATCTCGTAAATAATTTATTATCACATATATTTAAAAAAAAAAAATAGTTTACTAAAATATGGAAATATTTATGATTCTTTATCCTTAACGTTTGAGTTTACTTTCAATCTCATTTGTATTTGATCTCAACATAAACCAAAGTAAGAAAAACCTATCTTATTCTCTTTCAAAATTAACAATCCTACAATTCCCAAAATTATTTATTATTATTCTTCATAAATACAGTTCTGTACGATGCAATAACTTTTGAAATTACGATAGCGATTCGATGCGTAGGTATGAAGAATTAACTAGAATATGGATTCAATAGTATAAACATATAGGATAATCAACATGGCAACAGTACATATAAAGAAAAGAGGCACGACTTCTCTGTCTAATAACCTCCACTATAAAATAATGTCCAGGCTATTTATTCAGCTCTTTGGAACATTAATACTCAATACTAAGAAAACATTGTCCATGGAAATATACAAGTTTCAGGGCTTCGTTATCTGTACCTGCATAATCTACTAAGATAATAAAATTACTTTCTATTTTCCATAAATCCTAAATATAAGAATCCCTTTGGTTTCTTTTCATACTCCCAAGGTCACTACCACTTGAAAATTTTATAATAGATTTATCAATCTACATCGCCAAAATTATCAAACATATTTCTAAAACAATAAATAAGATTCACGTACAACTTCAACAATCTAAAACTACTCAACAAGAAAAGGTTATTTCACTTCCAAAATTCATCCATAGAAATACAAATGATTTTGTATCAGTGCATCAAATCAATACTTTAAAATATTTAAAAATAATAGGGTTCCTTTACTAAAGAATCATATAAATTATATTCATCGTTAAATCATATTACTTTAGTAATATAAAAGAAAAGTATGCATATCTTTTTCTAAAAAAAAAAAATCTAGCTCATATTTTTAGAATAATAATAATAATTTCTATGTGTGTTTAATGCACTCACACATACCCATATGTTTATATGATAATACTATAAAATATTCCAAGCAATCTAAAGAAAATAAAAATAAATACATCATGTAAAAATTAATATTTTTATAAATTTTACCCATAGTGACAAATTGAGTTGATCACTTTTAGACGTTTTCTGGTCCACATTTCATAAAAATATTAAATAATATTAGCATTTACTCAGCAAAACTATCATACTCAAAAATATATTTATAAAAACTTTACAGAGAATTAAATATTCTTTATGATAATTATTATACTACGTTAGTAGATATTTTGTATGTAATTTTCCTGCCTACAATAATATAAAACTTAATACTATTATTAGTACTAAAAATAATTAAAACCATATTTACGTAAAACTCCAATCCATTATAAAGTAAAAATTTTTTTTTTAAAAAAAAAAGTTCTTTCTTTCTAATATTTTCATTATCAGTCCTTATAAACGCTTGCTCCCCTGATGTTCATTGCTACCACAGCCATTGTCTAACACTTGAGAACAAAACTCCTCTCCCCCGACCAACATATTCACAAATGATTTTTTAAAAAAAATGATGAAAATGAAAAGAAAGTCGATTTTTAAATCTGAAGTTATTTATGAAAATAATCATTAATCTTTGGTTGAAAGTTTATAAAAATATAGTCTTTTATCTATATCTTTCAGGATAATAATTATTAAAGGTGATATTAATTTATAAATTTAAAAAATAATCCTCCGGAGTTTTCTCGTTCTATAGGATCCTATATTGGGCCTCTGATGCATTTGTTACGGCTATATGAGTTCAGGCGTACTTATACGGAAATTACGCACTTTTGTTCCATGGAAATGGGCATTTAATAATTTAATAAAGTTAGCACAGTTATTTGGTCAGGATAATTTTAATTACCCAGATATTTCTCTTCCAGATAGTAATTTTCCAATAATCGGTTTTTTTTTTTTTACATTATTAAATAAATGCGGTCTTCTTTAATAGTGACAACTTGTATAAAATATATTTGCAGTAATATCAATCTTTATTTCTTCATCGTTTTAAATAAAAGTTCATAATAAATTCTTAAAAGAATATTTTCTTTAAAACATTTACTGCAACTCTTTTAAAAAACGATATATTTTCAAAATATTGAAAATTAAAGGTTTAGTGTATAACTTGGCTTTTTCAGATACAGCTATTTTTTCTTACAATAAAATGCATTTAAATTAAATTTCCAACAAACTTTTTTGTCTAATTCTCTCAACAATGTCCGAAATATTAATATAACCAATATATTTTTCTCTTAATATTTTTAGAACTATATTTTCACTTAGTATCTGTACCTCCATTCTTTCCACAAATATACAATTATTTTTGGTATGAATTCCATAGTTACTGCAATGCTGGTTCAAGTTTTAACAGAAACACTTGATAGGGAATTTTGTTGCTTTAACAGTGCATGATTTTAACTTAATAAACTTATAATTTTTTAATACTCTCTTCTTTAAAAATATTTCCAATTAATACACTATCCAATACTTTAATATTTTACAAATAATAAATTATTAAGAGAGCTATTTAAAAGTATACAATTGACTTATTAAAGCACACAGAAACAAATGAACATCTGCTTTTATAGTAAATTGAACTGATGATTTAATTGGCTATTAAATCTAGCTGGTGATCTAATTTACATACAGTCAAGATTGCACAATTAAAATTAAAAATAAAATCTATGACTCATCAAATATATTATTTAATTCTAAATTAATTTCACATTTTTATTTAAAACAACTAAATACTTTAAAACAACATTTTAAAATAATATTTTATTAAATTATCCAACATTTATTTTTAATGTATCTATTTTAAAAAATCTAATTTTTATTAACTACATCCATTTTAAAAAACCTATTTAGATATTTTATAACAACTAATTTTTTTATCATGTTTTGTGACCAACAAATGTTTTCAATTTTATAGTACAATTCTAAAGCAATTTTGAAACTTTATTAGAAAAAAAACTTGCAAGCACACAAGTATGAATATTTGTGTCACATGACCTTTTCAAATCAGACAATGTGTGTCAATTTTTTAATTACTATCTACTAACAAAAATAGATGCTTAATTGCAAAAATATATATATATTAAAGAATAATAATATATTAATATAATTTGGAATAATAATTTTGATACTATTAAATCAAACACATTTGTCCCCACAAAATGTATTTTAAATAAATAATTTATAATAGCAACATGAAGTATAATTTTTATTTTACATTACACTAATTTATTTAATTTTAAGTTATTACTCTTAAAATTTAGCTTTAAACACTTATTTAAGAAGACTTCCAATGTACCATTTTACTGTGGCCAGTTTTCCCAACCATACAAAATTGTACTATTTAGCTTTACTGGACTATTTTTAATATTTTAGTATAGTTTTTATGCATTTAATAATCTCTTTTTTACTTAACAAAGCATTTTAAAACATTACCAACATTACACAGTAGTTATGCCAATTAAAGTATATCTTAATTTAAAATTTTTTTAAAATTGACTCAGTGGATTCATTTGGACCTAATCAAAAGGGTACAGTGTATATAAATAACTAGTAACTTTTATTCAAATATATATGTGCAATTTTTTGGCTTAATGTAAACAGTGCCTAATATTAAATTACCAAAATAATATATCTTAATGAAAATTTTTAACTTCAAATATAAGATTATGATTAAATAGTTATTGATTTAAAGTAGATTTAAAATTAATTATTGCTGTTTCATAATTTAAAAAAATTGTTTATTTTCTTTCATTTTTTTAAATAGAATTTTGAATTTGAATTACTCCCCCCAACTCCTCCAATGACATTTTTTAATAGTTCACCTTTGAAAACTTCCTTAAATTCCTCTTTAGGTATGTATATTATTTATTTATTTATTTTCGCATGTGTTTATATCAAGTAATAAGAATTTTATAATTGTTATTATTTATATTTCTGTGTACTAGTTGTATTCTTATGAATATAACTCTTATCATATACAAACATTTGTTAAGAAATAATCATTGAGGTTATGATCATCTGGTAAACAACATGTATATTCTGTTTCACAAATTTTTATAAATAATCAAATTTTGTTCATAAAGTTGAAAATAAGAATAAGCAATGAAATAGGGGACTTCTTTATAACAATAATCAATATGCTATTAAGACATCACATGGCCAATTAATCATCATATTATCTTTGCTTTACATTGCTATTTATTTGCGTAATCTTTTATTGTCACCATTATGTCAGATGGTAAATATTAATAAATCCATATACAAATATCTTCAGACTAGTTTTTAGCTTATGGCTTTTATTAATGTGGAGCTTTTTGGATTTTTTTGAATAGTGCATTTGAACCTAATGTTTCTTTTTTCTAGCAACCATCCTTTTTTTTTGTTTTCGTTATGTTATTAAGCTATCAGTCCAAACTTATTTGCTTGCATAGTTATATAGATCTGAAATCAGTTTAGTTTGTAATCATTATGGTGGTTAGTTTTTTTTTTTTTATAATTGTAAGCATTTTTATTTTTTGTCCAGAAATGGTAATTTAATAATGTAACGAAAAGATAAAAATTGGCAGCTATAGGAAAGATACATTAGGTCTAAAAGCTCAATTGTTTTTTTTTTTTTAAAAAAAAAAAATCCAAAAAGCTCCTCATTAATAAAAGCCATAGGTTAGAAACTAAGGATTTATTAAGCACTACCATCTGGCATCTATCTAATGATTTCTAAAGATTATGCTAATGAGTAACAAGATGTAAGCAAACATAATGTGATGACTAGTTGGTCATATGATGTCTTAATGGTATACTACTATTTCTGACCCAAAGCATAAAGTTGCCTAAAGTTACTAATGACTAAGACTGCCTTAATATATAGAGACTGAACTGGGTTCAGATGTATATAATTATACAAACAAGTAGGCTTGGATTGAAAAAAATTAAGATGTTTGTATTTGGCTGGTGTGCTAGATTCAGCGAAAAGCTAGGCATCACCTTCCTTCATGTAATTTACCTTCACTGGAATAAAAATGTAGAGAAGATACTCCCCCTAAAGTAGTCTGCAATCTTGTCATCAACCGAAGGCATATTCTGTCTGTGTCTGCCTCCTGGAAATTCAAGAGAACCAAATGGACAAAAAAGATTGCTTTTTCATGTATCTGGACGTGTTACAAACCCAGGAAAAGACCAATTTAACCAGGCCCATGTTAAGAAGCCTTCAAGGAGAAGATCAATTGAAAAGAAAACTGGAAATTGCTAATGGAAAGGATTCCATGAACATTAAAGCCTTACTATAGGTATTTTTTTTATGTGTGCACACTTTTTATTAATAGAAAAAAAATATTTTTGTTTCATAAATGTAATATTTTTTTTTGTTTGTGTTGTATAAGAATTGATAATAGTAAATACTTCACTAAGTTAAAATATTCCAAATTGTTAGACATATTTTTTTGTTTTTCCTAAAACCCTGTCAAATTTTTATTACAAATGGTGAAATAGGTTTTTTTTTTTAAAAAAATATCTTTTGTGAAGTTAATTTTTTTTTTAATCTTGCTAAACTGAATCGAAGATTGTTATCTTTGATTCTAAACATGTTTTTAAATTAATTCTTAAATATTTAAAGAAATTAAAAGATTGTAATCTTTGGGTTTTTGAAATATTGTAAAAATAGAAAGAAGAATCTTAACTATTTAAAATATTTAAAGAAATTAAAAGATTGTAATTTTTGGGTTTTTGAAATATTGTAAAAATAGAAAGAAGAATCTTAACTATTTTACAGAAATAGCTTAATGAATTTAGAATTAATCCATGACTAAAATAAATTGATTGGTTAATATAATTTTGTCAAACTGTATATTTATTTTTTGATTAAGTGGATGTTTGAAATTACTATCATGTCGTTGTTGTTATTATTAGATATTAAATAATTGTTTTTTTTTTTTAAAAAATTACTATCATGCCATTTTTTTGTTGTTGTTGTTATTAGATATTTAATAATTGTTCTTTAAAAAAATATTCTTTCTAGTCTTAATTATTTTATTTTTCCCAATTCTTGTTTCGTGAATTGCAGTGTGTATGTACCTTATATCATAACAACTTATATTTTAGGATTTAGTTTTTTTTATGATCCCAGTAAAACTAATTATGAATTAGATAAGATTATTTATAAACTGCTTTATTCATTATGTCTCTCTTGATCAAAGTAATAAATTATAGAGTTCTTGCTTCCTGAGCTAGATTTGTGTATAACAGCAATAGGGGTTTATATATAGGATTTGGGCATCCAGTCAGCACAAAGAGTATATTCTTCAAAGCCCGTGCACTACATTTTTTTTGGTTTAGTCTTTAATAGAATTTAAGTATATAATTGCCAGTATTTTAATGGTATTAAGTGGCCAGAGCACTGATGATGATCAGCATATTTTAATATCCCAGCTTTTTTTATTTTTATGATTGTATATTCTTATGGATGAGCACTTAGTTGGTGCATCCAAATTAATGTTTAAATAAATTGCCACAAGCTGGCAAAGACTAAATAGTTGACCTGGTCTATAGTAGACCCATTTCAAATCCAGCCACAAGATGGACTGTTGATTTATTGTATTGATTTATTTTTGATTGTTGGTCATTAATGATGGATGATTATTTCTGTTAAGTATTACTAGTACTTATACTTATTTTTAATGCCGATGAACAGTTAATTATGCTTAAGATAGCTAGTTGCGGATATTTCAGAGTGCTCTATCATGCTCATCCTTTGATATTAAATTTTCATTTCAACAAAAATTTTATTAACAATAAATAGTGATTACATACTAATAAAGGATAGATAAATGAATAAATTGTACAATAATATGATTGTATAATGTTCTATTTGTTATCTGGCTAGATTTTGTTATGAGATTACAATTGTTATACTCTTATGTGGTTAGGTATAGTGATGAGATTCTAAGAACTTGATTAATGGAATAAGCATTTTTTATATAAACATGAATATTTTCTTTTAGAATTTCCTATTCTATAATGCTGGGTAGGTGGGAGTTGATAATCAGGAAAAGGAAAGAGCAGTTAAAGACCAGGTGTCATCAAAGACTTTACTGGAGGCCAGGAGCTGGTCACGTTTCTTGATTTTTTTGAGCGTTTGATAAAACAATGGTATGATTTGTGGCGGGGGTAATTCCATGAGAGTTTTGCATCTCGCTATCCATATGGAATAAAGGACAAAGGTAGAAAGCCTTATTATTGAAAAAAACCCATTATGAATGGCATTTTCAAGTGAGAAAATCATATCAGGTCTTATGTTGGAATTGATTATAATTATATCTTTCAGTGTTTTAAGTCTTGGGCACCGGTATATATGGTCTATGGTTTCATCTTCACGAGCACACAGACCACATATAGGGTCAATGCTGGTAAAACCTCTTCGGTGATAAAGGAACCAATTCGTGGGAAGCGCATTAAGATTTATTTTAATGATGAAGTCAAGGAATTTGGGTTCCAGACTCCATCTTTTAAAGTGTGAAATGAGTCTTTGGTTGGTTACTTTTAGGCTGGTTTTTATGGGTTGTTGGATTATAGTTGATTATATTGTATGCTTCCCATAAGGTGATTTTTTTGTTAAGGTTAAAGGGCATTATTGGGTTATAAAGTTGTAGGTGGTCTATTAGGGAGGCTATCCATGAACTGGCAGAGGGCGGAGGATGATCTGTCGGTGTAATTTTTTTAATAATGTTGGAGTATCCACAGGAGAGGATCAGATTATGTAGAGTGTTGTGGGTTTTCTGTAAAATTATAGCTTGTATTGAGTGGAATGACAGTCCATTGAACCTGCGTGGTCGTTGGATGCCTCGCAAGCTAATAGCAACTGTCCTTGCTCTCCAAAGAATTTTGGTACATAATCGGTTGATTTTATTTTGAAACTGTTTAGACATTTTTACGAATGGAAGGTAATATGAGATTTTTGGCATTATGATCATGTTGAGGAGGCCAACCTTTCCATATAATGAAAGGTATACTCTAGAGAATGACGTGGTGATGGCTTCAGTTGAATGGAGGATTGCATCTTGAATCTCTCTTGCCATTGCAGTTGGTGTTTTGAAGATTGGGAAACCTAGGTATCTTTGGGGTTTTGCAGAAAAGGGAGAGTTAATTTGTTTACCAGACATAATCTTCCAGATGGAAGATTTGTTAAAGTTTATTTGTAGGCCAAGTTTCGCTGTATTTCTGTTTAAGATGTTCATGAGATGGGGAAGGTATTTAATGGTGGGAAGAACAACCATGATGTCATCTATATATGCAAATACATTGAAGTTTTTATTGAGAGAGGGAAGGAAAATTCCAGGGAGGTTTTTTTCTATATCCGTCAGAAGAGGGTTGATGTATGCTGTGAAGAAAAGGGCACTGAGTGGAGATCCTTGAGGGATCGACTTGTATGGCTTGAAGCCTGGTGTGATCTTGCCATCAAGAGAGAGAAAAATCTCTCTGTTGTTGAGCAGATTGCTGACCATCTGTACAATCCCAGCTGGAATGTCGCATTTCAACAGAATATCCAGGAGGATATTTATCTGGACTGAATCAAATGCTGCCGCAACATCCAGCTGGACAGCAATAGGTTTTGATTTACGATGTCCTCTGATGTAATTGAATAGTGCAGTTACATTGGACATAGCATGCGAGATTGATGATCCCTTTTTTCCGTATTGGTTTGACGAGATATGGCTAAGAATTTGAGTTTGGATTTGATCTTTAATGACTGACTCAATTATCTTGATAAGCAATGGGGTCATGGAAATTGGCCGGATATTGTTAATGTCGTTTAGTGGTTTTGCTTTTTTAATAAAAGGCATGAGTGCCACTGAGTAAAGATCTGTTATGTTTCTGTTGCCGGAGGCTAGGTGATCAATCATTTTTTTAATAATTGGCACAGTGAATTGACTGAGGTGTTTGAGAAGGAAATTTGGGATGCCATGAAGGCCAGGATGAAAGCTGTCAGGGAGAGATGTTATCTTCTTTTTGATTTGGATTTCTGTGATGCCATGTTCGCCGGGGTCACCAGCATCCAACCAGCTGTTTATAGGAGGAGCTCCATCTTTTTGCATTAATTGACAGAATTGTTTGCTGATGTGCTGCATCATTGGAAAGCCAATGAGATTGGTTCCATTAGAATTAATGGATAAGGGAGTGATTTGTTTTCTATTGTACCCCAGTGCCCATCTAAGGTAGTCTCTCGTCCAGCAGTGTTGTTGTGCTAAGAAACATTTGGCTCTTCTGATGGATATATATTCTGCAAGGGACTTTTGCTTGATTTTGTAGAGATTTTTAAGGAAGATGATTTTTTCTGTATTTGTGAAATTTTGCTGTAAAGCTTGAAGTTGTATATTAATGTCTGTTAGATCATTTAGAAGGCCATTAGGTCCTTTGATTTTTCTGGCGTGGTGATTTAATATGGATTGTAGTATTCCGATGAAGGAAAACCAGCCCTCCTCAGCAGGAAGGGAAAGGATGTTTATTTTC
This sequence comes from Epiperipatus broadwayi, assembly GCA_028023455.1. NCBI lineage: Eukaryota > Metazoa > Onychophora > Udeonychophora > Euonychophora > Peripatidae > Epiperipatus > Epiperipatus broadwayi. The sequence goes on along the minus strand of JAQFVV010006223.1, from coordinate 1,721,482 downwards.
TGGAAAAGGATGTATGTCTCAGATACTATCGCTTCGGTCATATTTGATTGGGTGATCATGCGCATGGTTTTACCAGGTCCATCAATAGGTGCAGGGATTGAAATAGGTGTAAGTTGTAAGATTAGAGCCATATGATCAGAGAAAGTAACAGGGGCCAAGGCTGCATCAAGGTTGAAATGGAGGTCTGGGGTGTAGTAAACCAAATCTTTCAGGGACTTTTTAGTTTTAGTATAGAAAGAGTAGGCTTCGGGAGGGAAGAAGCCCTCTCCACACATTAATCTGCGATTTATTAGATGCAAAAATCTCTTGTTGAAGTCATTGTATGTGGTGTTAAAGTCTCCCAGAAGAATAGTAGGGGAGGCTCTGTTAGCGTTGATGGCATTTAGGATGTGGATTATTTTTAGATATTGAGAGGTGTCTTTGGCTGTATATATATAAGCTATGATGATCGGATAACCCCAATAGTCTATTTCTATGATAATAATATTGGCATCTAGGAATAGAATGCTAAAACTGTTTGGTGGTGTTGACTTGCTGAGCAGAATACCGACTCCACCTGAAGCAGAATGGCCTATGGAAAATCTAGTAAATCCGAGAATTGAGAGGAGATAGTATTTTATGATCGGTCTTATGGTGATATTTAGTTTCACCCATAAGAAGTATATGAGGGGAGCAGAGCGAGAGCCAGTTTTTAATAGCTAGAACTCTATCAATTGAGTTGTTGCCGCGAATGTTAATGCCAGCCATTTTGCAGAACATGATAGATTAATCCAAACCGTCCTCAGCAAAGTGTACCAAGTCAATGTGGGACATCTCCATGTTAATGAGGTCTGATGTTGTTTGGCAATCAGAGTCTTGTGATTGAATTTGTGGATGGATTGGTGATATAGTTGTTGGTTGAGGAAACGCATCCATGAAGTCTTCGGTGTCTGATGAAGTAGTGTAATCTGTCTGAGATTCGTCAGAACGATCAATGGTATCAATGGTTGTAGGATCCATGGTTTTCCTCTTTTTTTCTATGGATTTGCGAGGCTTTGTGCTTGATATATCTGAAATTTGTTAGTTAGAGGGTGGAGGTGAGTAATGTATAAGATGGGCACTATCATCATCAGAGCTTGATTTATCTGAACGAATTGATTTTCTTTTAATTTTCTTATTTGTATTTTGGGTATTTGTTGTGTCGGTTTTTTGAGGTTTTTGAAGTTTAATAGTGTTTTTTTCATTTTCCTGTTCTTTTGATAAAAGTGTTTTTTTATTGTTATAGGAATTTGTTTTAAATTTTAGACCTGAGTCATTTTCGGTTTGCTGTAACTGTTGGGAAACATTAACTATGCTGACTTTCGGGTTGTGTGTTTGACAAGTCTTTTCATCTGGATGGTTAATTATTGCAGGAGTTGAAGAATTGAGGACAGTTTGTGGATCACTTTGTTTAGGTTTACTGGACTTAACTGACCCACATGAAGATGTATCAATGGTTTGAGACTGGGTGGGAGTTGTTATGGATGGATTGTTTTGAAATTTTTTGAGTGTATTTTCTTCATCGCCTGTATTTTCCTTGCTCTCATCAGGTGGTTTGGTCATATTGCCTTCTTTTATATCAAGAGTTTAGCCTAGTATTGTTTCTCGGGGATTAGTATAATATGTATCGTATGTAAGATCTTTAGTCTTATCGGTTTGAGTGATTGGTTTAGGCGCAGTATATGTAATTGCTTGGATCTCTGATTCACTACTATTAGTGTAGAGGTTGTCGTTTGTTCTTTCTTGAATATTTTCATTTTGAAAGATAGGTTTGGATGTGAAAGGGTTTGTTGGAGGATTTATTTGAATCAAGTTGTCTGGGTTTGTGAGGTTGCTGATTGAATTAGGCCCATGTGGTGATTGTCTATTTAAGGATGTGAAAGCCGTGTTAGTAGGTCTACCAGGACATCTGTGAACTTTATTCTTTTTAATACCACAGTGTGTACATATTCTTGCTGCACAATCTTTAATGAGGTGTGATTGAATTAGGCCCATGTGGTGATTGTCTATTTAAGGATGTGAAAGCCGTGTTAGTAGGTCTACCAGGACATCTGTGAACTTTATTCTTTTTAATACCACAGTGTGTACATATTCTTGCTGCACAATCTTTAATGAGGTGTGTTCTTTGAAGGCAGAAAAAACATTGTGGATGTACTCCCCTGAAAGTCAAAACCATAGGAGAGCCTCTTGCAGTAATAATAGTGGGTATGTCAGTGGGTATAATGTTTTTCTTCAATGTAAGTGTGAAGATAACTGTATTGGACAGGATTTGATCTTCGCAGTGAGGGTTTAATAGGTGTTTAAATTTGCTAACTGAACCATAATTAAGGATGTCTTGTAGTTCTTGTTCTTTCAAGTGGGCAAGGCAGTTTTGGATTCTGCCGGATAGTGTAACAGGACGGTTCATATCTATGGAGCATAGTATAAAATTTCCTAAAGATCTGTATTTATTTTTAAAAGTTCATACAGTCCGCCCACGTTTTAAACTCAACGATAACATAGCGGTCATTGGGATGATTAAGAATCATATGAATGCCTCTGCCTAATTGTTTTTGATTGATTAGACTGTATAGCTGTTCTAGAGGGAACTTATATTGAGCACATTGTTGATTTATTATGGCTAAGATTAACGACTTATCGCTGTAGTAGTTAGCAAACGATTTATATAGGCTATTGGGAATCGTTTTGTTGAACTCATTATTTATTTTTAGGAACATGTCATTAAGATCGTTTATATTAAATGAGACATTTTCAAAAGTGTTTGATTCTTGTTCTATGTCTAGTTCTGAGATATTCAAATATAGTTCATTGAAATTATCGGCCTTAATATTTTCGGAGATGCTCTCAGAATTTTTAGATCTTGCGATATTTGCGTACGTAGAGGAATTTTTCAATATTGGTATTGAGCCGGTAAAAATATGTTTATCCATCTAACATGAGCTGGAACTCACAAAATGTACATCAAACCCAGTCAAGCCCAAGATTTAGGTCAGGAACCAGCCTGGATTCGAACCCACTCTCTAAGTCCCAAATCGAACACCTAATGAATAACATAATAGTTATGGCTCATGAGAATTAATCTTAATTCGGCCGACTAGCAAAGCTGAGAAGACAATGAGACATCTATTAATTATGATTATATTAAAATATACATAAGTATGGCTGTAATATATGTGGAAGAAGTGGAGGAAAAGGAATTCGAACTACTCAAATAAGTTAAACAATAAAAGATAGTTTAATATAATGAAAATTTAGTTATATACATTTATAAATTAAGTACATTAGTGTGTGCGTGAATGAGCAAGCGATTACATAGTGTCATTCACGCTGTTAGTTCTCATATGCTCTTTATTAGCTAAATAATATATTACAAATAAACACGCATCTTTGGTGGGTCCAACATTAAGATGCCAATCAGTTAATAAAAGGAATTACATAATATTGCTATTAACGCTTTGACACATCAAAAGTTATTTAAATTTATGAGATACGTTTAATTAGAACTTAACATTAGCTACAGATATTTATAGGCTTGAGCTTTTTGAAAAGAGGGATTAATATGAAGTGATGCGGTGTTAGCATAATGACCGAATATTTGCGGAATCCAATACTTTGAGGTGCTTTATCATATTATAGAACAGTCTAGCCGACTTGCCACCCCACATTTTGTGGAATCGGTTGACAAAGGGATTGCAATGGGCCGAAATTTGCCGGACTTTTCCCATGCATTGCTACGTGAGCATATATATGGTCCAGGGACATTCATCGCCCTGTTTGCGACCTGAAACGAAGAGGAGACGGCTCGGGTATTCCGACGCACGTCTTTAGATAAAGCTTAATAACATGAGTGTGTCCTATGCTAACAACGCTTTGGGGTGGACTAATAACTAGTCAAATAACTACAATTAAGCATATAACCTATAATGATAACATCAAAGATAATGGTATGATCTTATTTATTAAACATAGTTTAAAGATATTGTTAAAAAAAGTATTTTTAAATACCAACGAAAGTTCTAAATCCCCTCCCCCCCCCTTTCATCACACTTATTTAATAAAATTCCACATACGTATAACATAGTATACAATTAAGTCGCCTTATTTTAGAATTAAATAAATAATATTTTATAAGATTTCAAAGCGTTAATTAGTTTAAGTTCTGGATTTTCAGAGTTAAACAAATCAATTTTTATATTAAAAACGAACCTAAAATGTTGATTCATAAAACAATCTGGCGAACGTATTAATTTACAATGCATTATATATATATATTAAGGGGACGTTAATAAACTTGATTCATGAAAGTTTACTTAAAGACAGAAAAGATTTTTTTAGAAAATTCAATTCGTCAGATTGTTTTAGATTGACATATTAATAAGCAAGCAGATATATAAATCAAATAATCAATAATATAAATAAATGACCCTACCAAAATTAAAGAGCATATAAGAGAGAATTAAATTTAAATAAATTATTTAAGAGCAAATTACATGTTATTTAGATATATATATATAAAAAAAACAAAGTTAAAGAATACATAAAAAAAAAAGATCTTGAGAGATTATTTAGACTAAATTGACTATTAGGTAGCGGCTTGGAATTTACCTTTCAATTTTAAGAGTCCGATTAAAATATTGTCCGTGCACGGTAGTTGAAAATGAAAGTTCTGCAAGCTTCTATTAACATTAAAGTTCTTAATTTCTTCATTTCAGGACAGCAGACAATGACGGTCACGGCGGGTGATGACCCAAAGGGCCGAGCAGAGTGGTGGATCTACTGCTACATCATTTCTTTTAGTTTTACAGCAATGTTAACAATCTCTCAATCAATAGTAACTAATTACTAATAACTCAACTCCCAATTGATTCAAAATTTAGTCATTTTATACTTTTTCTCTTATCAGTTGTTTTTGAAGATGCAATTGTTAGATAACGCCAAAAATAAATTCAAATCTATTTCTAGATTAGAAATAGATTTAACAACATGTTTTTAACACAAGTAAATCTTTAATCTAATTAATCCCATTTATCTTAAGTAAAATTTTAATTAAAAAATACCTTTCCCAGCTTAAAATAACAGTGCTTCCAACCCCTAATTATTTTTAGACAATTAAACAACACCTGCATCTTCCATATTGTATTTTATATAAAAAAAAATGTATAATTTATAGAAAAACAAGCAATTTGAAAAGAAAAAGCCAAAAATGACATATAATAAAATATTTACAAAAACATCAATATTTTGTTAGTAAGTTTTGCTCCTATGTATATATTTGAGCTGCAACTATAATTTTAATAAGAAGAACTAATAATTAATAAAAAGAATCAATAATAATAAATATTGAAAGTTAAATTACAAATTTAGCTGGCATCTCAAATATATACATGAAATATATATACTGACAAAAGGAGCAGGATGGGATATAGGGGTTTGAACATGGGTTAGTAGATGGAAACATGAAGCACAATCTTAAACTAAGATTGACTGCTTCAGTATTGAAGAAATTGGATTAGATTGTAAGTTGGCTGAAGTAGCAATGGATTGTTCTGCGCTATAATCTTTGTTTGTTCTGGAATGTGATTTATCGGTTTTAAAATTTATTTCTTCTTTTTGATTTTTAAATTTACTGTTGACAAACTGTAATGTGACAGCACTGGTTTTGTCGACCTCTGGTGGAAAAGTTTTTACTTTAAAAAATTCGCCGAAATCATCTTGTCGGTAATTTTGTCTATTATTTTCAGATATGGTTTCCAGGGTATTATTGGGCAAAGGAAATTGCTCATAAGAGTCTTCTGAGGGTGCGTAAAGTCTTCGGAGAGGTGATGATTGGTTTTTGCTTGAATTTTTAAGAATTTCAATAGTTTCGCTTGATGAGATATTAATGCTATTACTTATATTAGGGGTAAGTTGAATTCTAAACTTTTGTTGATATTTGTGCTGTTTTCTTTTGAAATATTGGTTTGTGGGTTTTTATTTGTTGTAGAAGTTATTTTGGATGAGTTTAGATTAGATCTAAGGCTATAAAATTTACGACCGATGACTGCATTGCTAGATTGAATGCTGAAATCGGGGCTAACCTTAATTTGCGAGTTATCGATTATATTATCACTTTCCATAATATATAATGATTAAAACCGACTTACCTTGAATAAGAAACGTAAAGGTAAGGGGACAATCGTCCCTATCTTCCTGAAATTGAATCGCTAAGGGACGCTTTTTGTAAGACCAGTTGCAAAGATATTAAATTTTATATTTTTTTCTTGAGGATCAACGAACAATTCCTCAGATACCTCATGGTTTAAACCCCGATTTTCCTAGAGTTAGATATGCATACCCGACTTCGGCTGTGGATTTTCTTTTATTGGTAGCCATAATGTCAAGTAAACCCCTGTTATAGTCCTCCCTTCTCTCAGAAGTGGACTATTCCAGATGCCTCCTTATCTGATCGGATTAAGGATTGTTTGCCACAGGCCAATAGGCTGCTGTATAGATAAAAACATAGCCAATAAAGCAACGATTCTTGCTGAATCTGAAGGTTTTCAATAAGGTCAGTGATCTGGGTATAAATAGTCAGCCTTTTGTGAGAATCAGGGAAGAACGTCTGTCTAACCTGAAACAGACTCTTTGTGTTCTCCGAGGGAAACTCTGCTAACCTGAACAGCAGCAGCAAGTCTTCCCATTGGTAGCACTACGCTATTTAGTCTACGCAGCTAGGCAAGTCCCACAGAGACCGGATGCTGCTAAGACCACACTCTGCTCGAGGCAAGCTGTTTGTACAGCTGGAAGAGCCATACACCCTACCCGTGAGGCAAGCCATCAGGTGTAGCCGGAAGCGGTAGGCAGAATCCAGAGTTTACGTTAAACTCCAATATTCAGCATTTGTAAATATTTTCTTGTATATATACTGTATATTGTGTTGTATATATTTGTACATATAATAAATATATTAATTGTAATACTTGTCTTAATATTATATTCTGTACTTTGGGCCTGTACTCCAGACCAAAAACACAACAGATTTGGCGCAGTTTGACAAAAGATTTTTTTTTCCCTGCGGCTGGAAAAAGAAAAATACGCGAGTGCGCAATTTTATAGACACTCGTAAGTTACGAAGCTGTGATTACTAAATCACACTTAAATACTGTCCAAGTGAAATATATATTTATTAAACAGTGATTATTAAAAATCACTTATTTCTGGCAAAATAAAAAGTAAAATACGCGAATAAGCAATGGACATTTGTTGTATTTACTAAACGGCCATTGTCAAAATCACTTATTTCTGGGAGGAAAAATAAAGTGATCACAAACACGATTGGTGGTTCATAAACCTATCAAAATCGGCCTTTCTAAAAAAGACAGAAGCTCACCCTAGCGGAGTAAAAAATCTGTCAAACATTGTATCGAGTAAAAGAGAAAAATAAAATAAAAAAAATGGATAATGTAATTGGCTCGATGGAAGCTTTTGATCCAGTGTGCCCTGAGAACTGGTCAAGCTACAAAGAGTGCCTAATTTTTTATATGCAGGCCAATCAGGTCAAAAAGTCTAAAATGAAATTAGCGACGCTGATAACTATAATTGGGTCGCGGACTATAATATTTTAAAATCGCAAATTGGGTCAGAAACACTGGCTGACTTGAACTTTGAGAAGGCGTTGGTGATTCTCACAGAATATTTTATCCCAAAACCGCTAACAATAATGCAGACATATTATTTCAATCTCTATACGCAAGCTGAGGGTGAAAAATCTAGAGAATTTGCAGCGTGAATCCGGACATTAGTACTCATGTGTGATTTTAAAGAGTTCTTAAATGAAGCACCACGCGATCATTTCATTTGTGGCATGAACGATCATAATTCATGGTGCCGGATATAAACTTTGAAAAGGCTATAGCTCAAGCCTCACTGACAGAATCTATAGCGTGTCGAGCAAAGCCATTACAAAAAATAAAGTATGCTGTTCAAAAAGTTGATCAGAAGGCTGAGTCTGACAAGCACTCAGTTAGCTCAACAACAACGAGTGTTAAGCGTTGTTATAGGTGTAAACAACCGATGCACGCACAAACAGAATGTCTACACCTCCATTCTGTGTGCTCATTTTGCAAGCGAGTCGGTCATATAAGAGCGGCCAACGAGTGTTAAGCGTTGTTATAGGTGCAAAGAACCGATGCACGCACAAACAGAATGTCTACACCTCCATTCTGTGTGCTCATTTTGCAAGCGAGTCGGTCATATAAGAGCGGCATGTCTAAACTTAAAAAGACCAACAGCCAATATGAGAATGGAAAAACCCATTCCAACAAACAACAAGGGCAACTATAAGAAAAATAAACAAGTTGCCAGTATAAATCACATTAAGGACAATCAGTCTGGATTTATACATAGTATTATGATTAATGATACGCCAGTGAGAATGAAACTAGACACAGGGTCTGCAGTGTCTATTGTTTCAAAAACGACTTGGGCTATCATTAATAAAAATAATAATCTGCATCCTAGCACTAGGACTATAACAGATTATCAGGGTAAAAAAATAAAACTCTTGGGTCAGACGAGTTAAAATTACCATGCCTAACAAAACTAGACACCTACCACTTGTAGTGGCAACAGGTGATCACAGCAACCTAGGCCGTGACTGGTTCAGTCATTTAGACTTTGCAGTGACAAAGGTTAACCAGATCACAACATTAATTGAATTAAAACCCGATTACTCAGAAGTCAACAAAAAGCTGATAACAAAAATGGATATGGAAAATCGGAACACCAGGATTGCCAGAACACCACTGCCTTTGCAGACTAAAGTGCTATGCAGAATGTATAGAGGACCCACTAAATGGAAGCCAGCAGTTGTAATTCAACAAAAAGGACTTCACACCGTTGTAGTCAAAACAGCAGATGGATGTCAACATCATCACCATCGAAAGCAACTTAGACTGTATTATACTGATGCAACCACAAGGAATGAAGCTCCAGAGACATGCAGTACAAGCAAGGAGGACCAACAAACTGAAGATGACAGCAAACCAGAACCAGCTCCGAAGCACATTAGTCATCCTCCAGCACATCTGCATGACTATGTTCTCTAGGGGTAAATTTTAGCCAGGGGGAGGGATGTTATAGTCCTCCCTTCTCTCAGAAGTGGACTATTCCAGATGCCTCCTTATCTGATCGGATTAAGCATTGTTTGCCATAGGCCAATAGGCTGATGTATAGATAAAAACATAGCAGGCCAATAAGCAATGATGCTTGCTGAATCTGAAGGTTTTCAGTAAGGTCAGGGATCTGGGTATAAATAGTCAGCATTTTGTCAGAATCAGGGAAGGTTTGTCTAACCTGAAACAGACTCTGTGTTCTCCCAGGGAAACTGCTAAGCGAAACCGCAGCAAGTCTTCCCATTGATGGCACTATGCTATTTAGTCAGAGACCGGACGCTGCTAAGACCACACTCAGCTCAAGGCAAGCTGTTTGTACAGCTGGAAGAACCATACACCCTACCTGTGAGGCAAGCCATCAGGTGTAGCTGGAAGCGGTGGGCAGAATCCAGAGTTTACGTTAAACTCCAATATTTAGCCTTTGTAAATATTCTTTTGTATATATACTGTATATTGTGTTGTATATATTTGTACATATAATAAATATATTAATTGTAATACTTGTCAGTATTATTTTCTCTAGTTTGGGTCTGTACTCCAGACCAAAACACAACATCCCTTTTATTTTCCTGTGGTGTTACAAATGGTGCCCCAACTATGAGCCCGATCATGATCAGGGTCTGATAGTCACTGACAATATAACCAGAATCTCAGAAACAACCTGAAAAACAAAATTTCTGTATTTTGATACTGAATTAATTTAAACACATCACTGTAAAATATCACGAGTATAAAGGATGATTGTTATAATTCAAAAATTACAAAATAGAAATATAAATCTTTATTTAAGGAGTTTATATTTGAGGTTGAACAGATAAGCAAGGCATGATTTGAAGATTTAATTGAAATTTTTGACTTGAAATTTGTTTAGATGTACTTTCAGTTTTGGTGATGGATGAAGGGTTTTGTTGTTAGCTTGAGGATGCAGTGTTTTCATGCAATTCCATGGAATATTCTTTCTCACGCATTGCTCCAACTCTCTTCGATTTTTATATATTTTTTTATTATTTATCATGGTCCAGTTAACAGTCTTCTGCCATGATGCCCAACCTCTAAAACTCCAAGAAAGGGAGCAAGGCATAGTTTATATTTTTCAGCCTTTGAGACTCAAAGATTTTTGCATTTTCATTCCATATCAAGGATTGCAGTAGCTATAGTGTCTAAATTGAAATAGTATTTATGCTGCATTGTATACTTACCAGTGACTGGATTCTGTATTTATTCCAAAATTGCATGTTACTATGCATTATTTTGTTGTCAAATTCTCATCAGATTTTTAAGAAAGGTTTTGATAAGTGGTTTTTGACATATCAGATTTTTAAGAAAGGTTTTGATAAGTGGTTTTTGACATAATAAAAATACAATATGAAAATTGGTCACACACAAGAACAGGATAGAGTTGCAGCATAAAGCAGGAGAAATAAATTACTGAAGTAAAGCCAGGTATTTTGACAATAAGGTTGAAGGAAAGGCAGATTAGGCATAATAGTAATAGAATAAACCAGCAAACATCACATGATCACATCTCCAATACTAGCACGTAATTGTTTATGCACAAGCCTTCTGGCATCCATTGATTACTCTGTTTAGCCCAGGTGGCACTACTATATGGAGTTTTGCTTTGCTTTGTTTATAAATAATAGAATAGTCATGCTAATTAAGGTGAAATATGTTTGCATGGAAGAGGACATGATGTCAAGCTTATTTTATGAGATATTATTTTTTAAAATTCAGATTTGTAGTTTTTCTATAAAAATAATTCAGTAGTTATTGTTTTTTTTTTTTTGAAGAATAAGTCTATAATAGAAACATATATGCTGACAAGAAGAAAAGCAAAAAAGATGGAAGAACATGATCTAAAAGAAGACGATCAGCATCCAATGGAAGGAATTCAGAGATTAGAACAGGCTTCCATGTTATGCCACTTATTAGAAATATTTAAAGGAGAATAAAGATACTAACAAAGAGATGATAATGAACAAAAGAGAAGATGATAATAAAGAGAATAAAGAGAGACCAAGAAAAAGAAGAAGAGAATAAAAAGAGACGAACGGAGAGAACAAGAGAGAATAAAAAGTGATCAACCAAGAGAAGAAGAGAATAAAACGAGAGACCAACAAAGAGAAGAGGATAATATAAGGAATCAACAAATAGAACCAGAAAATAGAAAAATAACAAATTTTGAAAGAAATAAAAGTAGATATACTACAGAAAATTGATGAAAAGAATAAAAATATGGCTAATGAAATAGCATAACAAATCAAACAAGTTCTGAATGAAATGAGACAAAACAAAGAACAGGATTAAAATAAAAGTTACGAGAAGTAATGGATAATAAAATTAGCCAAGTGCAAGAGGCAATAAAACTCATGAATAATGAAAGTCACAAAGCCTGGAATTAGTACAAGAGCGAGATGATGATCAAATCAGTGAAAGAGTAAAAAGATTGGAGAATGACCATAGACAAGATAGTCAAACAAAAAAAGTCATCTACATTAAAAAGAAAAGGAATTGAAAATATAAGAGAGAAAGTAAAGATAGATAGTCAATATATAAACAAATTGCCTGGAATCGTTAGCCAGTTCTTATATATAAACCAAATGCCTGGAATCGTTAGCCAGTTCTTAAAATAACTTTTTTTAGGAAATGCACGGTGAAGCACTCATTGAATTTGTGAACAGTCTGGAAAGTTATTTTAACATTAATGCATGACTGAAGAGGCAAAGCTAACAATAGCATATAGCCATCTTCAAGGTGCATCCCAAGCATGGTGGGTTTCTCTATTTATCCATTCTCACTTATTGAGTTCATGCAAGCAACCATGAAGTGCTACTGGAGTGAGGATTATCAGGAAGGGGTGAAACACAATATCCCTGAGAAGTGTTCTCGTGAGCTCTACACTCCATTTTTTAGAAAACAAGTAGCAAAATTGAGAGCAATCACTGCAGTTCCTATCAGAATTACAAATAATATTAAATCACAGCATCCCAAGCCATATTGAAAGGATGTTAATTGGTACTAAAGGCATACAATTAAACAGGTGACAGTTGTTAAATGCATTTGACTGCAGCAAACCTGCATATGCTGAAAAAGAAGGGGCATTTAAACCTCTGACTTAATTGACCTACAGAGGAGATAATCCACATATGAATGTGATCCAATATGGAAGCAGATAATCAAGACCTTGCCATGGTATCAGATTGGAAGAAATGAAGTACCACCATGGACAAGAAAGCAGAAAAAATTCACTGGTAACAAATAGTCCTACCAAAACTCTAATAATTAGATCTGGAAGTGGATCAAACATTCATGAAGAAAATACTCATTAGGAATATGGTTGTTCATCCCCTGACAGGAAAATAATTAGACAAACCAGGAGTGAATCATCTCTCAAGACAGGGGTATTATCATAGAACTGGTCACGATCCTCAATCTCCCAAAGCAAGGTGTAGTTATACTTCTGAACAAGAAAACAAAAAAAGCCAAGATGAAACTGAAGCTGAGGAATGAAGAAGATATGTTGAAGAAATTGGGGATAAATATTAGGAAGCATTATAACTTTGCTCTGTGCTGACGGATGGTGATATTCTTATAGGCATAGGGATGCAGTATGTTCACGATGCTCCAATGTTTTATCTCTGCACTACACCTACCTAAGGTTTAAACTTTTTTCGAATAAGCCCTTCAGAGGAGCTAGGCTTTCTATCAGAATACTGAATTGTCTTCCAGGCACAGAATTGTGTCGCTGCCTGTAAAACTCATAAAGTAAATGAGCAAGGCATTTCACATGGCCAAACATTCTTTTGATCATTTTTTTTCTCAATGTGCCCTGTAGGTAGTAAGTTGTGTTTGTGCTTAAACTGAGATAGCTTTGATAGTACTCATGCTGCATTGCACAGTGTTCTGTAATTAGGTTTTTGGTCTATCTTGGTGCCAAAAGCAGGCATGCCTATATTAGGCCATTAGTCACCCCGACTCCAAAATATCAATAGATCAAATAAATGAGACTTACCAATAACCGAATAGCCTAACGTGGCTTAATTGATAAATTATATATCATCTTGTAAGTCTGTGAAATGTTAATGTGCAGCAAAGCTTGACTAACAAATTTTTGTTGCATTTGGCTTCAGACTAAAATATTAACAAAGGGGTTCAACTCAATTTCATTTCCCATATAAGACCAGGGTAATGAAACCAGTTGGTTACTTAGCTGCACTAGAAAAAAAAATAATTAGATAGTTGGGGGTGTGTTCCTCAGTTTTAAGAATAAAAAATTATTTTATTAATGGGGAAATTATTTAAATTTTTTAGACATATTTTTTTTAAAGGGTCATTATTTAACTCAATGTTTGTAAAATCCCCATATGATAATGTGAAAAATTTCAAACATTAAGTATATTTAAGAGTATTTTTTTTTTAAAAATAATAATAAATTAAAAAGGGGGGAAGAGCAAAATAGGATTTTAATAGCTTTGTAAATTTTATTTTTAATTAATCAGAGTAGTTTTTTTATCTCTTTAAAAAAAAAAAGAAAAATCAAATCAGTGCAATTAACTAATTATCTTGTTTTTTTACAAGATTTGGTGTTTAATTATAAAGGAATGTAAAGAATTTTATGTTGTTAAATTTAAGTTCTTGACTTGTTTTCAATATTTATGACTAAAAAGGAAATTGGTTGAACAATTGTATTTATAGAATTTTATCTGATTGATTGTCAACAAGATTTGGTGTTTAATTATAAAAGAATGTAAAGAATTTTATGTTGTTAAATTTAAGTTCTTGATTTGTTTTCAATATCTATGACTAAAAAGGAAATTGGTTGAACAATTGTATTTATAGAATTTTATCTGATTAGTTGTGATGAAAATTATGTAAGAGAGATTGTAATTGGCTGATGGGCAAGATTATTTTAAAAAATATATGTGGGGTGTGTGAATTAGTGATATTTGTCTGGAGAGATTGTTAACTTAACTGTTGAAGAGATTAATCAAATCTTAATTCTGCTGCTGAAAAAGATGGTAGAAGAAAGTATTCCTAATTTAGCTGTCAAGGAGAAAGCAGTCAAATCTCAATCCAGCTGCTGAAAAATAACAAATATTCCTGAGCTTAATCCAGTGATACCAAGCTATTAAATAGACTAGTATAAGTTTTTAATCCAGCTTTTAGCATACTATGACTTTAGAGAAAATTTTTGTACCATGAAAACCATGTGCTAGATTCAGCTAAAAGCTAGGCACCCTTCCTCATGTAATGTACCTTCACTGGAATAAGAATATAGAGACGGTATTTTCCCTCTAAGGTAGTCTGCAATCTTGTCTTCAACCAAGAGCATGTTCTGTCTGTGTCTGTCTCACCTGAAAATTCAAGAGTACCAAATGGACAAAAAAATTGCTTTTTCATGCATCTGGACTTGCTACAGACCCAGGAAAGGACCAATTTAACCAGGCTCATGTTAAGAAGCCTTCAAGGAGAAGCTCAATTGAAAAGAAAACTGGAAATTGCTAATGGAAAGGACTTCATAAACATTAAAGCCAGTGCTATAGGTATTAATCATTTTTATGTGTTCATACTATATTTTATTAATATAATTTTTTTTTGTTTCATAAATATCATCATCATCAACCATTATCAATCCACTGCAGGATGAAGGTCTCCAAGTTTAATCCATCTCCGATCTTTAGCTTCTCTTCTCCACATCATCCCTGCACACTTTCTTATTTCATCCATCTCACATGTCATCTCTTTCTGGGTCTTTTACAATCTCTTGGAATCCAGTTTAAGATTTCAATTGTCCATCTATTATCATCTCTTCTAGCAATATGTCCAGCCCAACTCCAATCTTTTAATTTTTTCAATGAGGTCAGTAACACCTGTTTGTTCTCTTACCCATACATTGCGTTTTCGATCTCTTTTTGGTACTCCCAACATGCATCTCTCCATACTTCTTTGAGTAGTCTGAAGTCTCTGTATTGCTCTTCAAGTGTCGGATCCATAAGTAAGAACTGGTAAAACACATTTGTTAAAACCTTCCTTTTCAAACACATAGGCATATTTCCTATTAGTATCAAGTTATTTCTACTAAAAGCTCTCCAACCAAGTTTAATTCTATGAGTAATTTCATCCATTATGTTTCCATCTGTATTAATAATCTGACCAAGATATTTGTAACTGTTAACTTCTTCTAATTCATCATAATCAATCTTTATTTTCATATTTTGAGCAAATCGATTAAACATTACTTTAGTCTTTTTATCATTTATCTTTAGTCCTACTTTTCCTACTTTCATTTGATAACTCCTGCAATATTTCCTGCAGCTCTGAAGCATTATTTGCAAATACAACTATATCATCTGCAAAATCTAAATGACTTATTACTTTCACTCCTTTTAGTTTCCCATTTTAAACCACAAAGTACTTCTTGCAACAATGCTGTAAAAAGTTTTGGCGATATGGAGTCACCTTGTCTTACATAGTTGAAAATGATATAAGAAAGTATAACTGTGAACTAGTAAGGAAAGCTGTGGAAGAAAATAAAATCAAGAATGTAAAATAACATTTTGGTATTGGTAAATTTATATCTGCAATAAGAAAAAAAGATGCATTTATTACTAAAAAGAGAGATGATATTATGAAATGGGTAGAAAACTTTCATCAAGAATTATATAGTAATAAAGAACAAGTACCTTCTATTTCATCTTATGAATTGCCCAGAATTTTAAATGAAGAAGTGAAACATGCAATTAAATGTATGAAGAAAGGAAAGGCTCCAGGTAATGATGGAATTATAATTCTTATATTAAAAGAAGCAGATGAAGAAATAGAATTTTTTTTAGCAAAGTTATATACCAAATGTCTAAATGATAAAGATGTACCAGATGATTGGAAGAATGCAGTAATAATATTAATATTTAAAAAAATGTGATAAAGAAGATATTAGAAATTACAGACCTATCAGCCTTTTATCAATTTTACACAAAATTTTTGCCAAGATAATTACAACTCGTCTACAAAGAACATTGGATTTTCACCAACCAAGAGAACACGCTGGATTTAAAAGTGGTTTTAGTACAGTAGATCATATCCAGGTATTGAGAGAAGTTATAGAAAGGACAAATGAATATGAGATGCCATTATGTTTTGAATTGTAGATTATGACAAGGCATTTGATTCTAGAAACATTTCTTCAGTGATTAAAGCATTGGATCATAAATATATACTTCACTAAGTTAAAATGTTGTTAGACATATTTTTTTGTTTTTCTTAAAACCCAGTCAAATTTCTATTACAAATGGTGAAATCGTTTTTTTTTTAAAGTCTTTTGAGAAGTTAAAAATTTTTTTTTTTTTTTTTAATCTTACTAAGCTGAATCTTTGATTCTGAACATGTTTTTTAATTAATTCTTAAATATTAAAAAAAAAATAACTATAGATTGTCATGTTTGATTTTTGGAAATATTGTAAAAATGGAAAGAAGAATCTGAATTATTTTAAAGAAATAGCTTAATGAATTTAAAATTAATCCATGACTAAAACAAATTGATTGATTAATATAATTTTATCAAACTATTTATTTATTTATTTGTGATGAAGTGGTTGTTTGTTTGAAGTTACCTACTATTATGCCATTTTTTTGTTATTAATTAGGTAATAATTTTTTTAAAAAAAGTATTCTTTTTAGTCTTCAATTACTTTATTCTATCCAATTCCTGTTTCATGAATTGCAGTGTGTGTGACCTTATATCATAACAGCTTATATTCTAGGATTTAGTTTTTTTTTATCCCAATAAAACTAATTTTAGTAGAGTAAGGCTATGAATTAGTTATGGTTATCCATAAGCTACTTTATTCATTATATCCCTCTTGCTCATAGTAATAAATTATAGAATTTTTGCTTCCTGAGCTAGATTTGTGCATATCAGCTATATGGGATAAGGGGTTTATATTTAGTATAAGGGCATCCAGATGATGATAATGATTAGTACGAAGACCATATTCTTCAAAGCCCATGCACTACATTTTATTTAATTTAGTCCTCAGTAGAATTTAAGTTTATAATGGCTAGTGCTTTAATGGTATTAAGTGGCCAGAGCATTGATGATGATCAGCATGTTTTAAAATCCCAGCATTTTTTTTTGTTTTTATAGTTGTATATTCATATGGATGAGCATTTAGTTTGTGCATCCAAATTAATGTTTAAATAATTGCCTCAAGCTGGCAAAGGCTAAATAGTTAGCTTGGTCTACAGTAGACCCATTTCAAATCCAACCAGAAGATGGACTGTTGATTTATTGTATTGATTTATTTTTATTGTTGGTCATTCATGATGATGGATGATTATTTCTTTTGAGTATTACTACTTACTTATACTTATTTTTAATGCGGATGAACTTAGTTAATTATATTTTATGTTTAAGATAGTTAGCTGTTGATCTCTCAGAGTGATCTATCATGCTCATCCCCTTGATATTAAATTTTACTTTTTTTTTCTTGAGGATAAACAGACAATTCCTCAGATATCTGATTGTTTAAACCCCAATTTTCCTAGAGTAATAAATGTCTATCCAACCTGGGCTGTGGATGTTTACGTACTGATGGCCATCATCTCTGGTAAAACCCCTTATTTTCCTGTAGTGTTACAATATATTGAATCAGGTTCCTCTGAAATTAGCTTATTCTTACTCGGTTTAAATACTTTATAACATATAATCGTTTATATCTTTTGGCTTTAACTAGTTTTAATATGTTACTTTTAACTAGGTTTAATATCTAAACTTTAATAATTAAGTTTAATACCTAACCTTTTGGACATTATTATTTTATATATTTAATACTACAGGAATAGACCAGCCCTTCTAGCAGAGGGGTGGAATATCATTGATAGCATGACCATCAATGATATCCATGGCCAGATTGAGCTATACAAAGCATAACACAACCACATTTACTGTGGCCCACCTTGACTGCTGGGACAAACCCCTGTCATTCAAAGCATTTTATTTGTTTTGTGGATCAAACTCAGGCACCATGCAACCATATGTTATATAGTTGGCTTGCTTTGGATGATAGGCACACAATCCAGCATTTGAAATATCCCAAGCTAGCTCATCTTCTTAATCAGGATCCAGCACATTTACATAACACATATGAACATTTATCTTTTTAAATAAATGATGACACAGTGACAAGAGAGAGATGGAATAGACCAAATAATACTTAAACAAACAATATTTATTCAAGCACACATATATCATATAATATGACAATCTAATATTTTACATAAAGAAATATAAATAATTAATCAGGCTAATTTTTACAATAGTCCTTCATTAATTAAAGTTCATTTCATTTAAAAATAAAGTATCTATAGACAGTGATCAAAATATATTTACCCAGATTTTCATGCTTGTCAATTTTCAACCAGGTGGCTTTTTGGGCTCCATCGATGTTTTCAGTGCTTGTTTTCCATTTCTTTGTTTTGACGATGGTAAAAAGAGTTTGCGGCAGCATCTATTTCAGCATTTTGGTATCAGTTTCCAGGGAGGGTTCAGGTGGGACAGCCAATTTTGGGAGGACTGGGGATTGAAGCCTAGTCGAACACTTCTAAACATTCTGGCACTGCATGTTGCTAGTTATGCAGCTTCTGCAATATTTTTAGCAGTAATGAATCGTTCTATTTGTCCTTAGGTTTCTGAATCTCAAGCAATG
Organism: Epiperipatus broadwayi; assembly: GCA_028023455.1. Taxonomy (NCBI): domain Eukaryota; kingdom Metazoa; phylum Onychophora; class Udeonychophora; order Euonychophora; family Peripatidae; genus Epiperipatus; species Epiperipatus broadwayi. The sequence continues at coordinate 1,702,608 of JAQFVV010006223.1, read as the reverse complement.
AATAACGTAATGAATCAATCACAAAATGCAGATCGGATTGAATTACAGATTGAAAACCAGACTGAAATACAAAATAGACTGTTGCGACTTTATATACTTTTTCCCTCATTGTTTTAATTACTTATATTTTTTAATTTTTATTGTAACTTAAACCTGTTTTTAATTTATTTTTATATTTCTTTAATCTAATTGATTTTTACATTTTCCTTAATCTAATTGATTTTTTACATTGCATTATGTAATCTTTTTCTTAGATTAATGTACTATCGCTTTTATGAGATAGTTTACATATTTTTCTTTTAATTAATTCAATCAGTAATCTTTTAAACTAACTGCATTTTCAAAAGTTTTCACTAACATTTTTTTTTTTTTTACACATTTATTCTTTTAACTTATTTTTACTTTATAAAAGGAGTTTACTTTAAAAAGGAGAGAGTTTTTAAACTTTTTCTAGATTTGTCCTCTATCCGCTCTCTATACTAAATCTTTATTCTATTTTTAAAAGAACAAACAATATAACGCAATTTTTTTTATTCTATAAAATTACGTTTTAAAAATTTACTTCTGAAATAATAAACTTTTTTTTTTTCCATAATAAATTTGATGAAACATGTAACAGATATACGTAGGTTTTATAACATATATCTCTCGCTAGCGTTACATCACACCCCCCTTCATTTGAGATGTAAAGTGCATCCGTTTGACCCATTTTAGCTCTGACATTTTTTTCCTGGCGTTACCATTTGATTTTTATTTATTTACTATTTTTATAACATATCTGCAGATCAACAAACCACAGATGTTAACTTTTTTATGCTGCTTTATTTTCCAGGCTGTAATCTATGGTGACTATCAACCATTATGTCATATGTGATGATCATGAGGGACATGCATTTTTCTAATGGGTGCGAAGAGAGTGAATGCCATGAATGGCAGAACACATCTGACTTATATCCGACTTATGCAATAAAAAAGTACTGTAACATAACTTTATTAACATGCTAGGAATTTTTCTACCTGCGGGTTGAATGAACCCAGGACTTTCTCCCTTGGATCTACATTCTAGAAGATATGTGGTTTTTTCGAATGACAGTATTCACCTACTGACCATTCAGCTTACATTAAAACAAGATTTATTTACGACATGTTGGAAATTATTTCCAACATGTCGTAAATAAATCTTGTTTTAATGTAAGCTGAATGGTCAGTAGGTGAATACTGTCATTCGAAAAAACCACATATCTTCTAGAATGTAGATCCAAGAGGTCCTGGGTTCATTCAACCCGCAGGTAGAAAAATTCCTAGCATGTTAATAAATTTTTTTTTTATAGAACTGATTTGCGGCTTATTCTGGAATTCTTTTTCTAGTACGCACATTTATTTTAGATAAGGGACTGGGATGACATCTCCCAGCATGTTGGATGGGTCTAGCGCCTTTCTACTGGATCTTCATGCTATCGGTCTATGCCTCCTATTTTCATGAACCTCTGCAGGTCTTAAGTTCACACAGCGATAGCCTACACTTAATATTTTATTAACCTTTATCTGAACTCCCCTCTATTACATGACTCTATCAACCTAAACACAATCTACACTTGAAAGATTATTTTGCTACATTTTATTTAAATTTTTTATTATTACTTTCATTTTATTTATTCTCGGCTTTATTCGATGTATTTATTATTTTATCACAGTATTTTGATTCTCTACAAACAACTTATTTTATTCTCGCATGTATATTCTAAAACATTATTATTTTACTTTATTTTAAGTAACAAATTGTCATTTTATTTTCATTTAATGTATTAACTCTAAATAATAAAAAAAACGTTCTTATTTAATTTTACGTATGTACTCTTTTCCTTTAGGTTATTAACTCTCAAAAAAAAAAATTATTTTCATTCTTATAATCCATGTACAATAAACTTTTTTTTTTTAAAAAATCCATCCAGTTAATTTGAGCTCTAATCCTCCCTAACCTTTGTCAGGCATTTTTTTTATTTTCATAATCTTTTTCTATTTAAATCGAACGAAGTGTATGACTAACTAAAAAAAAAAACCCCTCAGATCTCTATTTCCCATCTGACTAAAAACAACCTCCAATAACAAATTTATCATCTCTGACCATATTTTCTTTTCGCTTTTTTTTATTTACATTATATTTTTTAACTATTATTAATTATCTTATATACATAATATAATTTGCTTGCCTTGGTCCATTTCTCTGACACTGCTCACCGATTTTAACTTTTATTATCTAAGCAATTTAGCATTTTATTTAAAATTTTAGTTTGAAACTTTTTTTTTTAAATATTAATTTCAATTTTACTTTTTTAACTTTGATTATGCTGGGTGATCCCTGAAATAATTGCCATATTAACCAGGTTTAAATACCTTTTATAATATCTTTTGGAATCTTAACTAGTTTTAATATCTTTTAACTAAGTTTAATATCTAAACTTTAATAAGCTTATTAAGTTCAATACCTAACTTTTTGGTAATTATTATTTTATATGTTTCATACCACAGGAACAGACTGGGCCTTCAAATTGAGGGGAGAATACCATTGATAGCATAACCATTAACGATACCCACGACCAGATCGAGCTATGCAAAGTATAACACGACCACATTTGTTGATCGTGGTCCACTTCGACTGCTGGAACAAACCCCTGCCATTATATTTTATTTGTTTTGAGGATCAAACTCAGGTGCCAGCCAACCATGTTATATAGTCTGCATGCTTCGGGCAACAGGCACACATTCCAACACTTGAAATATCCCAAGCTATCTCATGTTCTTAACCAGGGTCCAGCACATTTACTGAACACTTGAACATTTATCTCTTTAATAAATGACGCAATGGCTAGAGAGAGTGTAGACCAAATAATACTTTAGCAAACATTAATATTTATTCAAGCACACATATATCGTGATATAACAATAATGTTTTACATAAAAAAATATAAGTAATTAATCAGGCTAATTTTTGTAATAGTCCTTCATTAATTAAAGTTCGTTTCATTTAAAAATAAACTTTCTATAGACAGTCATCAAAATATATTTACCCAGATTTTCATGATTGTCAATTTCCAACCAGTTGGCTTTTTGATCTCCATTGATGAATTCAGGACTTGTTTTCCATTTCTTTGTCTTGCCAATGGGAGAGAGAGAGAGTTTGCGGCAGTTTGTATCTCAGCATTTTGGCATCAGTTTCCAACAAGGTTCAGGCATGACAGCTGATTTTGGGAGGACTTTGGGGCCTGAAGCCCAGTCGAACACTTATAAACGGTCTAGCATTGCATGTTGCTAAATCTGCGGCTTCTGCAATAATATTTTCCACAGCAGTAATGAATTGTTCTATTTGTCCTTAGATTTCTGAATCATCGAAGCAATGAATAACAATGAATGAATCCCAAAATGTAGACCGGACTGGTTTACAGACTCGAGACTGGAATGATCTAACAGATTGAAGACCAGACTGAATAACAGTAGACTATTGGGACTTTATATACTTTTTCTCTCTCATTGTTTTAGTTCCTTATTATAGTTGTTTAATTTTGATCATAACTTAAACCTGTTTATAATTTATTTTTACATTTCCTTAATCTAATTGATTTTTACATTGCACATTATCTGATCTTTTTCTTAGATTAAACTATCACTTATATGAGATAGTTTACATATTTTTCTTTTAATTAATTCAAGCAGTAATCTTTTAATTAAACTAATTGCATTTTCCAAAGTTTTCACTAACATTTTTTTTTTACACATTTATTCTTTTAACTTATTTTTACTTTGTAAAAGGAGTTTTCTTTAAAAAGGAGACAGTTTTTTAACTTTTTTTTAGATTTATCCCCTACTTACTCTCTATACTAAAACTTTATTCTATTTTTAAAAGGACAAACAATATAAAACAATCTTTTTATTCTATAGAATTGCGTTTTAAAAATCTACTTCTGAAATAATTATTTGTTTAATTATTTTTTTTTTTTTTTGTCTTAATAAATTTGATCATAATTTTTTTTTTTTTTTTCAATTATGAAACATGTTATGCAGATATATGTAGGTTTTATAACATATATCTCATTAGCGTTACAGTATATATATATCTGTTTTTGGAATTATACAAAATTTGATAATTTCTAATAAAATATGATTAACAATATGTGAAATTTTGAAAAATGATTCTTGTGAATAGATATTTGCTCAAGGATGTGTAACATATATAAATGCCATTATTTCTGGATTTTTATATTTTTTTTTGCAAATTCTGAGGACCTCACAGTTGTGATATATAGACTTGTAGTTTTTAAATTTACATTTTTTGTGGAGACTTATTTTAAAAATATTTATTATTAATGTAAAAAGTATCTATTTACTATTATTTCAGTTATTGACTACTAGTTATAGATATAGAACCTATATAATTATTATTACACTAATTTATTTTCCATTATTTTGAGATATTTAAATGTAAAATTGTAGTTAGTTGAGATAAATTTAGATTTGTAGTGTTTCTGTGTGTGTTTGAATGTTTTTGTTTCATTGGGTTTTAAAAATAAAAAATATCAAAATAAATAATTATTTTTTCTTTGTAAAAAAAAAAAAATTTAAAATAATTGTCTCTAATTTTATTTTATTGCCTTTAATATTGTAATTAAGTTTTCATTAGTAATATTTTTCACCAAAATCATTTTAAATAAGAGAATACTGTAATTTTTGAAAGACTTTCCTGAATATTATCATTTGCTCATGATTGATGAAGTAAACACTCTAGAAAGTTGTTTATACTACACATTGAAAAAAAACTTTAAAACTTTTTATTATTTGCATTTTTGTACAATATTTATTTTAGGGAGATGTAGGCTGATACTTGATTTTTTAAACATTAATATCTTAATCTTATTAAAACATTGAACCAAAATTATTAAACTAAAAAAAAAAAATGCTAAAAATCTATTAATGTTTATTTAATCACTGGATAATATAAAACTTTTTTTATATGTTTTGCTCACCTCTCAATCTTTTTACTTTAAATGAAATTATTTTATGCAATTTGCATCTTGTGAAATGATCTATATGATTATTGTTCTATGATATAAAATGCAAAAAATTAAATTAACATTCGTTATGGCTATAATGGGAATTATTGAACTTTCTTGTTTTAATTTAATTAATTCTTAGAATTATATAGCAGAACAATTTATTATTACTTAATGTATTTAGGACCGTGAACAACTTACTGAGAAAATAATCAGATTAAGTAATCTAAAAATGACTTGTTATATACAGTCTGACTACATTAACTTGTCTGGTGAGTAACTCATCAAAGCAATAAAAATAATTATAAAATCAGTATTATCATTAGTAATAAAACAGAAGATAATAATAGTAATAATAATAATGATAAAAGTAAATATTTTAAATATGGAATGTACAAATTTTACTTGATGTAAATTCTTCAAAATTAAATTAAAAGAAATCATTTATAGCTAAGGAACCATTAATGTTTAAGATTGATGTAGCTGCTCTTAGTGAAATGTTTTTTTTTTTTTTGGAAAGATAGAGTAAGCAGTGAAAGGAGACTATGGTATAATAACATTTGCTGTAAGATGTAATTTAGTACAAAGACTTGAAAATGGTATTAAAACTTACACTCATTTTATTAAGGCATATGCTTTAATATTTGATTTGGAGAGTTCATAAAAAGACAACTTTAGCATTATTACATTAATATCATTAAGAGGTCAATTTTTTCTTCTTAGAAACTTTAATTCATATAATTACATGAACAGTAAACTTTGACTAAAAGTTGTTGGAAATAATAATATTATTAATGAAACCTCATACGATTTGCACAACATTTGATCTGATTGCCAAAAACATTTTGCTTAGGCAAAAAAATTTGCTATAAAGAAACGTGAATGTATCCATATTCAAAACAATCATATCTAGTTGACTACAGAAACAAAGGCAAGTTTATATTTTTTGAGTATATACAAGTGTATATTATTGGACAAGATTAGTATGCTCCAAGGTTAAAATGATAGTTGCATTAAAACTTAAACCTTATTCCAATAGTATCTGTAAAAAAATTGATATTTGTTCTTCAGAAGTATCTATTATTTATCTGTATTTTTATATTGGACTATTTCCATCATCTAATATGTGTGTTGAATGTCTTTAGAAAAGTTTAATTTTTAGTTAAATATTCCAAAATGCATTCAATTGTTAGTAATATCACAGCAAACAGGTTAGTATATGCACCAACTGTTAGTAATATCACAGCAAACAAATGTTAGTAATATCACAGCAAACAGGTTAGTATATGCACTAACTGTTAGTAATATCACAGCAAACAGGTTAGTATATACACAACGTTTCGAGAGGTATTTTTCTCCCCTCTTCTTCAGGTGTTGCTGGCCTGACCAGTGACAGTACTAGCATGGGATTCGAACCTGGGCCCTTAGAATCTTGATAATTGAATTTTAAGGTAACACTCTAACCAACTGAGCTATCCTGCCAAAGGCAACAGTATGTAGTAATTTCATATACTTATCTATGAGGTTCCTCCTGATTTCTCCACTTTTTCCTCAGAGCAAAGTTGATTAGTGGTTTCCATACCTTATGTATAGTCACACTAGGTTGGCTTATGGGATTTTTTGCCATTGTCATGTGAGCAGCTTCTTTAAATTTTCTTCTTTGTACCTTTTCTTCTTTGTCCAATATTTTTGTATTTTCCCAATCAAACGTATGTTCATTGGTCCAGCCGTCTCATTCAAAAGCACTTGCAAGAACATAATCTGATGATTAGAAGAGAAAAAAACAGATGTGTCTAAGGTAGCAGACCATGTATGGACCAATGAACATAAGTTCGATTGGGAAAATACATGCATAATATTGGACAAAGAAGAAAAGCTACAAAGAAGAAAATTTAAAGAAGCTGTTCACATGACAATGGCCAAAAATCCCATAAGCCAACCTAGTGTGATTATACATAATGTATGGAAACCACTAATCAACTTTGCTCCGAGGAAAACGAGAAATTGGAGGAACCTCATAGATAAGTATATGAAATTACTACATACTGTTGCCTTTGGCAGGATGGCTCAGTTGGGTAGAGCATTACCTTAAAATTCAATTATCAAGATTCTAAGGGCCCAGGTTTGAATTCCATGCTAGTACTGTCACTGCTCAGGCCAGCAACACCTGAAGAAGAGGGGAGAAAAATACTTCTCGAAACGTTGTGTATATACTAACCTGTTTGCTGTGATATTACTAACATTTGTTTGCTGTGATATTACTAACAGTTGGTGCATATACTAACCTGTTTGCTGTGATATTACTAACAATTGAATGCATTTGGAATATTTAACTAAAAATTAAACTTTTCTAAAGACATTCAACACACATATTAGATGATGGAAATAGTCCAATATAAAAATACAGCTAGAACACCATCATCACAAACCTTCAGAAAAACATCTATTATTTATGTTAAATTTCAACCATTAAACACTAAAATTGATAATTAAAATTTTGAGATTTGCCATATTACAGAGGCATAAAAATTATCTCAAGGAGTGTGTTGTGGATACAAATCAGTCTATTCTTGGACTGTCTAAAAAAAAAAAAGAATCATGATTAATTTTTTGACTATGATTTTATAAGATTACCAAACTCTCCACACAGTAGTGCCACTAAGTGCAAGCCTTTGTAATCAATGGATGCAGGAAGGTTTTGCTAGTGCCTATTCATTTAACATCCTCAGACTATTTTCCAGCTTGTGGCTTTCATCAGTGAGGAGTCTTGGATTTGAGGGTACTGCACATAGACCTTAGGATCTAATACTACTTAGCAGCCACCTTTTACCTATTTGGTTAACTATAAAGCTAGGAGCCCAAGGTGAAAACACCATAATGTTTCTAAATGAAGCTCATTCACTTGCATACTCATATAGATTTGAACTCAGTTCAGCATCCATCCATACATGTTGGTGTCTTTGGTTTTTCAAAAACCATAGTCACCGGTATAAAACCATCAAAACATCACATGATCACTTTCAGTATGCTTACACATGCTGTTAATAACAGTATTAAACTCTCCATACATTAGTGCCACCAAGTGCAAATCTTTGTAATCAATGGATGCAGGAGTGTTTGTGCATATCTAGTGCCTACTCATTCAACATCCCCAGACTATTTTGTAGCTTATGGCTTTCCTCAATGAGGAACCTTGGATTTGAGAGCACTGCACTTAGACCTTAGAATCTAATGCTATCCTACAGCAGCCACCTTTTACCTATTGTGATTATAGCATATAAAAGCGATTTACCTGCTGAAGAAGAAGGTGTAAGTATCAACCAAAAAAATCAAATCATTATAATAAATCCATAAAAATATGCCATTGATAGAAATGAATCTTCCTTTCTTCTTGTGATTATGTGATGTTTTGATAGTTTTTACCTATTCTTCCCATAGGATGACGGTGATTGTGGTTTTTGAAAAACCAGCAACAACAAAATGTATGGATGCTGAACTGAGTTCAGATCTATATGACTATACAAGAGAATGAACTTGGGTTGGAAACATTATGGGGTTTTCATCTTGGGCTTCTAGCTTTATAGTTAACTATATAGGTAAAAGGTGGCTGGAAAAGTCTGGGGATATTGGATGAGTAGGCATTAAATAGGGATTTTATGCACAAACCTTCTTGCAACCATTGATTACAAAGGGTTGTACTTGGTGGCACTACTGTATGGAGGGTTTGATACTCATATTACAGCATTTGTAAGCATATGAAATGATGATCATATGATATTTCGATGGTTTATCAATGATTTTATATTAGTGATTTGATTAAATGGAAATATAGCATTTTTTGGACAGAATAATAAATCGAGTATCAGCTTCATAAGTAACACAGAAATTTAAAGTTATATATACAGCTGATATTTTAACCAATTTGTCGGACCCCCTGTTGACATAGCGTAAAAGCATTTCAAAAATTTCATTTAAGAGTGCTCTGTGAAATTCTAAATGTGCAATGACAAGATCATGTTTTTCAGCTCTGGATGTGATACTATAGAGTACTATTATGAAATCATGGAATTGTTTATGTGAAATGAATGAACAATAATAGACTTCCTCAAAAAGTATTTTATGATAATAGGAATATGATTATCATGGAAGTTTATTTTATAAAGATTGTCTCAAAGATATTGAACTTAGAAGTACAATTTTAATTGGTTTTCATTGATTTGTCTAGAACAGAATACAATAAGAAATCTACTGTTTGACAAAAATGCAACATTATTACAAAATGTCAAATAAATAGAATAATGTATTTGTAGTTTCCAGATTAGTCTATATAGTCATTACTTAACTCATTTTATAATTATTTACTATTATTATTTATCTTTACCTTTTTTTCTTTTTTGGAATTTGAATGGAATACATATTAATAATTTTACTTAGTTTTAAAGCATTTAAATGAATTTTCTTTAATAAAATTAAATAATCTAACACTAACAATTCAATTCAGATGATTTATTCATCTTTTTATTCATTGAATGAGTGTAAGTAAAATGAAAATCTTCAAATAATAATGAAAAAAATTTCCATTATTTTTTAAAATTAAGATTGAAATTAAAGTTGTTTATGAAAGAAAATTTAAGAATGCTCATTTTATTATTCAGAAATAAATACATATATTTCATTGTCAAAATATCTGAAAAATCTCTGTGTTTAAAATAAATTATCTGAGCTTTGTCTTAATGATATATTATAACGATCGAAAAGGAAAGTGAAGATCGAATCTAACCGCAATCTGCACTACAGGGGCGCCATCTAGGCATTTGAACCTAGAAAAATTTATAAAGTAGGCAGATACGCGCTGTTAAGATTCCACTTTATTTAAATATTCAGATCGTTAGCCCAAGTCACTAGCTCAGTGGAACAGTAGAGATTATAAAATATAACTTTATAGCTTAAATATAAAAAATAAAAGCCACTGCCAGAAATTAACACATAAAAATATTTATTTATGCACATATAAAATCATTCTAATTTGAGGAATAAGTTTAACATTTTAGATTTTTATATTAATCTTTAATTTTACATTTAAATAGCTTGCCATAATGAATTTAATATTTATTTAGTGAGTCGAGTATGAATAGACTATATAGATTGTATTTGAAAAGAAAAATGTTCTATCCCTTATTTAACCGTAGGCCAAAAAGTTCACAGTCAAACCGGCGCCAACCCTTCTGATACATTTATGTATTCAATGTAGCATGAAAATACAACAACACAAAATACTATACTGTCAGGAATGTACATCTGAACAGTAAGTAGACTTAGAGAAGACATCGTCTCTCCACCAACAGGAATGCTACATCTGTTGGCGTGTAGAACAATAAACAAAAAACTCCATAGAATGGAGTGCGGTCCTTTGCGACTTACAAACCCATCCATAGGCAAACAGAAGGTGTGTGGCATATATGTGCAATCCTGCCTGTAGCGGATCTCATACTACATCTACTAATTACACAAATATATCCAATCCATTGGGCTAATTCAACCACGAAACAAATAACCTAAGATTACCCTCCCTTAAACTATATATAACTTTACAAATCTATACAGCCATTCATGCCCGACTTAAATTTAACATTTATTATGTTCGCACAGATGAATTTTATAAAATTTGTTTTAAAATGTTGAGTATAGATCGGCTGCACAGATTCCACGATTAAAAACATTCCAAAATAAACATAACCGATCAAAATACAAAGTCATCGATAATGTCAATTGCATAGGGAATACAAAAAAACCCAATAGCATTCATCATAAGATGCCGCAGTGACATGATGACTTATATATTCCAATCGACTATGAAACAGCAACATAATTAACCGCTAACGAATCTATGCAACGTCTATACCCAACTTTAAATTTCATGCATTTAAATAATTTATGCGATAAGTATTAATACAAATAATAAAATGGAAATGATGTTTATCAATGCAAAACATAAATTTAAACATTTTCAATTGATTTTAAACTTAAAAGTCAGATAGAAGTTCATAAGCTTGAACGAAAGTTCTTAATTATTTTTAAATTTTAGAGTTCATGTCAATAGCTTACAGTAGAAGAATCACTGCTCTTGATGTAAATTTCCACGGAGTCTTTATTTGAAAACCCGGTCAGATGTTCCGGAGGTAGCATTAGCTGGTTCATTTTGGTATCACAGTCAGTTCATTTTTAAAATAGAGAGTGAGTGTGATATGTGCGTCCTATCACGACCCTCAAAAACAAGCCGGAAAAACTGTCAGGAAAACTGTATTTCTCCTTTTATAGTATCCACACAGATTCAACCAACAAAACGTCACTAATCCATTCTTTTCATTCGGGTCCGGGCTGAGGCTTGGTGCTTCCATTGGTCAAGCTAATTTCTCTTTATTCTCTTATCTAACTTTTCATCTGACCTTTTAATTACACAGCTTTTGGATAATTAATAAACAATCGTTTCCATTTACAGATTACAGGAATTAATTAATACCTGTTTTTATTTTAACTTACGTTATTTCTTTATTAAAATATTTCTATATTTAAATCTTTTATTTTTTTTATCAAAAAAGTACATTCAAATACTTTTTTTATTTATAAAAAAAAATTTTTTTAAAGTTTTGCATCTGTGCGAATATAATATATACGTTATACGTTTAACAAACATTTTAATTTTAGCGTTTAGTTTTTTTTTTTTTAATACATTTATTTTTATTTGCGAACTTAAAAGTTTTTATTTCAATTTAATGTAACGACATATTTATATATCGTTACAATATATATATATTTTAGATCTAAGTGCTAATCTTGAATACTGGAACCACAATTCTTTTTTGCAGTCTAGCAGATATTTTAAATTACCTCATTCAGATTCATATTCTAGTATTGGCAGGTACTCAAAATAAACTTTTAACAAAATTTTAAGTTAATTTAAATATGTTATTTTTTTATTAATATCTTTAGTTTTATCCAGTTAAATATTTTTAAATTGATCATTTTTAAATGTATTTTAGTATATTTTATAATGTTTAAATAATTAGTTGTAATTCTATTATTTTGTTTGAAATATGTTTATATATATGTGTATATTTTGTTTATTAATGCAATTATTTAACATTTATGGAGTTGATATAATATTAATCTCTTCATGAATTTTAACTATAAAATATGAAGTTTTTTAAAAATATATATATTAGACAGCAATATATTCTTGCTGCAGCAGTGTTTTTGATTCTTATGACTAGTGTTCATCGTTGTTTATAGGCAGCTTAAAGAATCGGTGATCAAAATGTGATATATGTTTGATGGTGGAATTTTTAATTTGAATTGATTAAAAGCAAAATAAGAATTTTATTTTTTGTTGGATTATTTATTTACAGTTTGCTGATGAATTTTCTAGTTGAAGCAGCTTGTATTTAATATTTTGAATGCAGTATAATATAAAATAAAAAAAAACCTGTTTTTTTTTTATCATCCAGTAATGGGAGAAAAATTCTCAACAATTTTTTGCTTGGACAGTTATCAATTTGAGAATGTAAACTTGTAATTTAAATATCTTGGCAGTTTTATAAATAGAAAGGCAGACTTAGATGTTGAGGTGTTGCACTTACTTCAGTATGCTTCTGCTTTTGACATGTTATTAACATAAGTTTGTATTATAAGGAAATAATTATTGTAGCAATTAAATGTAGTTTATCTATGTTTATTGCATACAAGTGAGATTGGAATACTATCAATGTAATAGAAAGATCATTAGAAAAGTGACAGTTAAGGGTGCTTGATAAAATTTTAAAAATACAATGGCAGGATCATAAATCAATCAATATTTTCTTTAACTTTCTGGATGTGATATTATATTGTCCGCACTTGTTAAAATATATCTTCTTTGGATAATATACATGTGAAATGAGTGAACAATACAAGACTTTCTAAAGATGTTTTATGATAATCTTGGCATGGTTTTCATGGGAAAGTTAGATCCCATTTACATTATAAAGATTATCTCATAGGCATTCTAAAAAAATGTATTGTTGATTGTTTTTATTGGAAAGATATGACAAAGAATAGAATACATTAGAGAACTACTATTAAGCACAGTATTAAATTATTTCAGAAAAAAAAAAAAAGTTTTCAGCAAAAGAAGAATGATCTCTTTGCTTAGGTAACAGAATAAAATTATTTCAATCTAACATTGTGAGAATATAAAAATCAAAAATGTAGATACTCTATAAATTAACTATTCAGTACAACATTAATGTAATTATATTTCAAGAAATTCATTATTATATCTTCTTAAAATTCCTAGATTGACATTGATTAATGGTCAAATATATTCTAAATATGGTATATCTATTTTTGTTTCCTAGAATATAAAGCAAACAACTTTATTGAAGATAGTTCAAATAATATTGCAATAACCATTCAGATAGATAATTTTTATGTATGCAATGTTTACAAACCCCCAATACAAATTGGCTCTATCATCTATTTCCAAATCTTCCGACACCTTCTATGTTTACAGATTTCAATTCTCATAGTACTCTTCATAGTTATGTAAGTGAGGATCAAGTTGTTGTCAACTTGTAGAATAAATGGAGATAAACAACATGCACTTACTTTATGATATTAATCAATGAAGAACATTTCATTTAGGCAGATGGGGTACAAATTCCTGATTTATGTTTTGTTTTGACAAAAAATAGTTAATCATTATCTGTTCGTTCATTCCCCATACAGCGCTGACATAAAGCTAGTCTAATTACACTTGGAATCTGCATTCCTATAGTTGAAAGCTATTCTATTGCAAATTGAAGTTTAAGAAAAAATAACTGGAGTCAATATACTGGTTATCTTGAACAAAATATTAATTGAATCTCTCCAATTCCCTCTTACCATGATTAGATTTAACAAGTTATTAATAACAGTTGCCAGAGAATCCATCCCTCGTGGATATTGTAAGCAATTTCAGGTTGGAATAAAACAAACAGTGTTCTTTATATGTACTTTATGTCTATTAAAGATCAAGAAATTGTTGTCAAACTTATAAAATTACTGTATGATGTTAGAAAAGAAAAATGGAAAGAGTTCATGGAAAAACAAAACTTTACAAGATCTAGTCATAAGTCTTGGGTACTTTTAAAAATCTTAATAGATATATCAAGTTGCCAATCTTATATACTAAACTCATCTCTGTCAGTCTCAGGATTACCCGCCCTCAATGAGCTAGCTAGTGGTTGAGCATTAAGCAATACAGTGTTATTAGTTTTATTAAATCCCAGCAATATAATTCTTATGCATGCATAAGATTGACGCATGGAGTGGAAAAACGCCAACGTCAATAAATATATTGCTTGGGAAAATATTAATTAATGGTTAATAGAAACTAAAGCTGAGTATTTACGTATTTATATAAATGTCTATTATTTTGTCTTTTTTATTGTTGGGAGATTAGGCTTTAAAATAATTTGTCTCCAGGGGGCTGCTACAGATTCGTCTCGGCAAAATTAATATTTTATTTGTATATTAATATTTTATTTGTATTTAATAATGTCATATAAAAATTGTTTAAATAAAGATAGAGTAAGTTGAACTTAGTAAAAATATAGAGAAGGGGAAGAACCCGTTACAATATATATATATATATTAAAAGGGACTTGAAATCAAACTTTCAAGCTTCCTTATAATTCCATTAAGTTTAGTATAGACTAGTGATGGCAACCTTTTGAGCTCAGCATGTCAAAATTTGCCAAAAAACAGCATAACTCGGGTGGTGTGTCACTTCAGGAAAAATTCATAATTTTGTGATATTTGTAGCTCTAATAACAAAAAGTTATAATTTTAATTTATGTACTACATTTAATAAACCAAAAATAAATAATTCTTTACCTAACCTGTTTTGTGACTTTTTTGTTGTTGAATTTTATTGGCTAAATCTTCAATTGAAGGTTGGTATTTCTTACAGTTCAAGCCCAAGCAAGTGCTACTAACTTCATCTGTCAGTTGATTTTTTTTTATATTGATTTTGATATTATTTTATGCTGAAAATAAGGTCTCACAAAAGTACGTATAAGGAAAAATTGTGAAGCCATCACTATATTTTTCAGGGTGCTAAAAGTGTCTGGTAATCGGTTCCAAGCACACCAAATTTCCTGTTCATAATGGCTTTCCTCTTCATTCTCCAAGTGACACCCTTTCCAGATTTTCAAGCTTTGACCTCAAGTCGACAAATACCTGAGCCCAGATGCTGTCTTGAAATTCTGCAAGTTACATCTCCAAATCATCAATTTGCATCCATTGGAAATTATTTAATTCCAAACTACTGTAGACTACTACATCCGGATAATTGATAATTTTCATTGTCTGTTCCAGGTTTCTAAATTGATTAAATCTTTCACTGAACTGGTCAAGTAATGAGTTTAAAATATTCTAGTACTTTATATGCA
The DNA here is from genome assembly GCA_028023455.1 of Epiperipatus broadwayi. NCBI lineage: Eukaryota > Metazoa > Onychophora > Udeonychophora > Euonychophora > Peripatidae > Epiperipatus > Epiperipatus broadwayi. Next base: position 1,687,094 of record JAQFVV010006223.1, on the reverse strand, counting down.
AGGGCTCCATTTCATTTTGTACATTGCGCTGGCCTTCTCAAAATACTTTGTTACTCGAGGAACATACATATAAGTTTTAGTTTCGCCATCTCGCTTGAAAATTTTAAATTTACTTTCAAAAGCTTATATGTATCCAAACATAACGTCAATACTTTTGCCAAAACCTTGTAACTTTAAGTTCAGTTCATTGATATGAACAGATAAATCTGTAAAAAACATCAATGTGTTGACCCATTTATGATCATTGAGCTTTCCCAAATCCTTATCCTCAAGAAATATCTTAATTTCTGCAAAGCACTCCACAAACCGCTCCAGAACTTTGCCTCGGCTCAGCCATTTCACATTATTGAACATCAGCAGTCCACTGTAGGTTGAATCAACTTCCAGTAAAAGTGCAGAAAATTCTTGCTTGTGAAGGAGTTGAGCGACTATTAAATTTGCTATTTTTGTAACAACTGACATTAAGTCGTTTAAGGTGGTAAATTCTGCCTTGGCACATAATACCTCCTGATGGATATTACAATGAAAAGTCATAATCGGATGTCCAATAGCTTCCATAAACAATTTTTACAAATCCCACTTTTTTCTCCACCTTGTTGGGTGACCCATCTGTCGTTACTGACGCAACTTTAGAGATATCAATGCTTAGGTCACAGAATGTTTGTATAACAACCTTACATATTTTGCTTCCTGATGTACTTGTTGCCATTGATACTAACTTTATTAACTCTTCTCTCATTGTGAGATCAGCAGAATATCAACTAATAATAGCCACCTGACTATTTGATGTGACATCAGTAGTTTCATCAAGAGAAAGCGAAAAATATTTACAATTATTTAAGTCTCTTTAATTGATGTTGTATATTTGTATTTAGTCTCATTATTTGATCTTTCATGACATTTCTACTGAGTGGTAACTGAGATATTTGCTAATAGCATCTTTATTCTGAATATTGTGAAATAGAACTGGTGCATATCTTAGAAGAGTTTCTTTAATAAATTCTCCCCCACTGAGTGCTTTTCCATGCTGAGCTATGGAGTGAGCAATGCTGAAACTTTAAGGATGGAATTAGATTGACTCTTATAAAGGTGTATTTGCCTTAAAATGTATTTTTTGCTTTCATCCTCGCTTTTTTTCTAAGAGCTGGGAATGATTAGTTTCAAAATGTCTATTTATATTCCACGTTCTGCTTATTATCGTTTCATTACATAGATTGCAAAATGATCTGTCATTTCTGACGATAATGCCATACATCTCTGTCCATATCTCTTGAAAAGGTCAGCTACTGCTACTACCACTTTTTTTATTTAATCTTGGTTTTTTATTTTTTGGGCTGTCCATCAGGGGGGCCGTGACAGGAGATAGATAGTCTGTTAGCTCTGCAAGTAATTGGGGGTTAACTAGACTAAAGTCTCGGATGAGATGTTCCCTTCACCCAGAATTGCTGAGCAGTAACTGTGTTGGTGTACAGTGGTAACACAGTGAGGTCTTGGCATGGTTAACTGTCTGTGATAGGATGTTCTCTTCCCCTATTAACCTTTTCACGGTTAGGTTTTCCTATTTGCCGAGTGAGTTAAAGATTTAAGATTGGTTCAATTACAGAATCAGTAGTAAAAATATATTCTACTTTTAGTATTATATTCATTTTGGTTTCATTTATAAAAAGCAAATTAATAATTTGTCAGTTTATGACAGTGAACGAAAGTTTTATCAAAAATAAATATCTATTTATAATTATAAAAATAATCTGTAGCGGAAAACGTCAAACAAACGTTCGTAACCTATTAGAAAATACTGAATACGCTGCTGCTGCTATTTTTCTCAATTTATGATCGCGTAAAAGTAAAGAATTTTTTCTAAAATCTTAACTATTTTTCTAAAATAATTATATTTTCAGCATATTTTATCAAAATTATAATATGTAAAAAAATATGAAAAAAACACTAAAACATTCATTTTCGTTTTGAAAATCAAAACAAAGAACTTGGCATCATGACATGCATGTCAGCGAAAACGTCTCGGCATGTCATAGGTTAGCTATCACTGGTATAGACAATATACATATATTTAAGTATTATATATATATAATCTTGGACTTGCAATTAATGGTTACAGGTTTGGCAAACTTCAGATGCCATACCTAGGTATTATCTTTTTTATATATATATATTCTATTCTATGTTTATCTTCTCTTCTATAATAATCTTCATATAAATTGCCTACATCTTTAAATTGCCCTGTATTCTTTTTTGGTTTTTTATTGTTTAATAACGTTTTATTATTTAAATATAAGTATAGTTTATATGCTTAAGCTAGATGTAATTAAAGGGGATTTGAACACAGATTTTCAAGCTGCCTTCAGTCATCCATGCTATATACATGAACACATAAATATGAAAAAGATAAATGATCTCCAATATACATATTCCGTCCTGAACCAGCACTCATCAGTTGATCCATATCATCATCTCGCACATATATATAATCAGAGTTCCATATATATTAAGATAGCAAATCTTTCAATCCTCTAACCTCTCCAACTCTTCAGCCATCCATATCATTGAAAAGCTGATGATGGAATGCTCAAAGTCCTTATTGATGCCAATATTATTGTCATGCCCATTTTGGCTGTAAGTCACTCTGACCCCTTGTATGCAGGACTTTAATATGTCTATTTAAATACACAGAAGAGGGATGGACAAAGTATAGACTGAATATGTAATATTTAAATACAAGTATAGTTTATATACTTGGCTTCAACAAGGGCTTTGAGCATTCCATCATCAGATTTTCAATGATATGGATTGCTTTTAGTATTGGAGAGTGAAGAGAATTGAAGCCTGTTCATTAAAGTTTGGGGATTTGCTGCCTTAATATAATCTAAGTATTGATTACCTATATATGTGGGAGATGATGATCTGGACTAACTGATAAATGCTGGTTCAGCTCAAAATATGTATATTGGACATTCATTTATTTTTTTCATATTTATGTGGTCATGTGTATAGCTTATATAAGATAGAGTGAATGACTGACAGGAGTTTGAAAATCTGGGTTCAAATCTTTTTTAATTAAATCAGGCTTAAGTATATAAACTATACTTGTATTTAAATATTACATATTCTGTCCATCCTTTTTTTCTATTTAAATGGACATGTTGTGGAGTTCTACAAATGAGGGATCAGAGTGACTTAAGGTCCATATGAGTTTGACAATGATATTGGTCTCAACAAGGGCTTTGAGCTTTCTATCATCAGATTTTCAATGATATGGATGACTGAAGAATTGGAGAGTGGAGAGGATTGAAAGATTTGCTATCTTAATAAAAACCAAGCACTCATTATATATATGTGGGAGATGATGATCTGGACCAACTGATGAGTGCTGGTTCAGCACAAAATTTATATACTAGAAATCATTTATCTTTATCATAGGTATGTTGTCATGTGTATTGGTTATATAAGATAGAGTGGGTGATTGAAGTGAGCTTGAAAGTGTGTTCAAACCCCTTTTAATGTTTTATTATTAATACCTAAGGTAGCAGTAATGTAGGATAATGTTGATGCACAATCAATTCAACACCTAAAATGGGAAAGAACAAACAGAAATAACTTCTGTATATTATAAATTGAAATAGTAACACAAAAAAGAATTTAACTATAGTGCTGCATGATAAGTTTCTCAGATTAGTCACATATTTTGTAGGAAGAGCCAAAGATATGATCAATATGAAATAATTAGATTAAAGCATTTGAATATTTACTTGTTGATGTTGCTTGTAAGCTATTTCAGGCATTATAATTGTTTCTCCGGCCATTTTTCTTAACAGAAAACAAAATCTCATTGTTTCAACTTTTCAGCCATTACAAAAATAAGCAAGCCACACTTAACAAAAACACTTACTATGCCATAACACAACTTTTGTCTCGCTGAAGAAAGTTGACAGGTTGGTGATAAGATGTAATATGACTACTCTTTCTTCAAAGTCAGGAATCTCTCTGCCAATGGGTCCTAGAAAAACCAGTTAGCTATCTTACTTTTTCTTTCCATTTCCCACCCTAAGTTTTTCCCATATTCTTCTCTATCCTGCTTTATCCCATTTCCAATATCATCATCTTTGTCCACTTCATGGCCTTTGTATTTAGATCCCCCGTTGTTTTTTTTCTCCCCAGCATAAAGACCAATAACTTACTTACTGTACAATCACTTGGTGAATATTTATTCTTCCACAACTTTTATTGTTTGTACTCTGTCTGCTTGTAAACATTTACCTTATATTAGTAAATGCCTAATATTTTTCATCTCTTCCTTACATAACCTGCAGACTAAATCACCCACATTTCTCTCTTTATGTGCATATTTTCTTGTTGCTAGTGATCCTATTCAAGCCTTAAATAGTAAACTATTTTCCTGCTATTATATAAATTAACTCACATCTTGCTGACATGTTTATAACATACAAAGATTTACAAGATGATCTAAATGTTCAAAGTCTAGATGGACTAAAATATAAAGATTTAACAAAAGGAGATTGAAAATTCTTGGTTGGAGTGTTCAATGAAAAGTGTTCTTAAAAAATTCCACTCGATATATACATCTCAATCATCCATGAAATTTATTTTTAAGCTGATAAATGGAATTTTGCCGACTACCTCCTACCTTAATAAAAGGCTGGGAATGGGTTTGGATGAAAGGTGTATTTTGTGTAAGAAGAGCAGTGAAACATTTACGCACCTGCTAGAGGAATGCCATGCATTCCGGGATCTTAGATCAAAAGTATTTCATAGGCCAAGAATTAACCTAAAAGACCTGTTAAAAAATTATGTGATTAGTTTCAATCCGCGTAATGCAAATGTTATAATCCATTCATTGAAAACAATATGGGTAATTAGATGCTCTTTGTTTTTTGACAAGAAAAAATTTAATTGGCTGAGAAGCTAGATAGAGATTGGAATGATTACTTTAAAGTATGTTTAAAATATTGGCCTAGGAATAATATTGAATCGGTGTGGGAGGAACTGCTCCTTCCACATGTGAAATATGGTAGGAAAACCCATTTCCAGTCTAAAAATTTATTAGTAAGGTAAACAAAAAAAAAAATGCATGAGTATTATGACAGTTTTGAAGAAATGTTGTTAGACAAACTTAATATAATCTTTGTAATTATGTAAATATCATTTGTGTTTAATAAAGAATATTACTTTAAATAAAAAAATAAATGCAAAAAATGGAAGGAAATGTTTACAAATATAAAATATTCCAATATTCAGTAAAATTTTATTTCAAATGCTATAATTTAAAATTTATAATGATTTTCATAAATTAACTCATATACAATGTTTCCTTCTATATATACTTAAGCTCTTTTTTACTCTCCATACAGTTCTCCAGCTCTCTTTTATATTAATTCATCTATTCTTCTATCCCAATCTTTGCCACTATAACACAATTATCCAACCCTTTGTACAAGTATACTGACATAAAACCTTAATCTAAATCTGCATATTGTACTCCCTTTCAAACTTATCTTGTTGTTTGCCTTTTATTTGTAATTCAATTAAATACTGTTTTGGCTATTTTCTTACTATCCATGAATTGCAATCTATTAAATATTTTCATGTTCTTTTTGCATCTCATAAAAACTTGACCATCCCATTTCTTTTTGAATTGTTTCCTTTGCCATCCATACATCTGCATCTAATGCATATCTTCCTACTTATCTTCTGTTCTTTTTCTAAGTAATCTAACATTCTTTTGCTAATGCATATCTTCCTACTTATCTTCTGTTCTTTTTCTAAGTAATCTAACATTCTTTTGCTAACACATAACATATCATTACTGTAGATTAACGCTTATACTGCCACTTCCTTCCATACAATTGTCTATACATCATATTTATCATATGAAAACATTATTAATTGTCTATACATCATATTTATTATATGAAAACATTATTAATTTTTTTTATCAGTCTCTTTCTTTTGCTTGATTTATCAATTTTTCCCCTCATTCCTCCAAGTAATTCCCCTGATTACTTAAGGCAATTCCTAAATAATTGGTGATGTGATATGGCTACTCCCTTATCGAAATCAGGAATCTCTCAGCCAATATGACCATATGACCAAGAAAAACCTGCTAATCATCTTGCCATCCTATTTTATTCTCCATCCTATGTTTTTTCCATATTCTTTTCTATCCTACTCTATCCCATTTTCACAATAACTTTTTCCACTCCATGGCTTTTGTATCTGTCCCCCTTATCTTTTTTTAAACTCCAACATTAAAACCAAGAACCCCCGTTTCTGTGTAATCACTTGGTCTATATTTATTCTCCCACAATTTCACTATTTGTATCCTTTTTGCTTGTAATTATTTACATTCTATTAGCAAATGTCTAATATTTTTCATGTCTTTCTGATATAACTTGCAGTCTAAATCCCCTACATTTCTCCAGTTATATCTATATTCCTTTGTTACTAACAATCCGGATTGAGCCTTAAACAGTAAACTACTATCCTTGCTATTATTATTATAAATTAACTCACATCCAATATTCTGTTTACTTCTATGTATATTTAAATTCTTTTTACTCTCCATACTAATTCTCCAGCTCTCTTGTTTTTTATTAATACATCTACTATTCTATTCCACACCTTACCACTATAACACTCAACAATCCTCCTAACTCAATCATCTCATCCTTTGTAAAAGTATACTGACACAAAGTCTTTATTCAAATCTTCTGCATACCATACTACCTTTCTCGCCCATTTAGTTGCCTGCCCTTTATTTGTAACCAAATAAATTCTATTTTGGCTATTCTCTTACTATCCATAAACTGCAATCTACTGAACATTTTCATTTAGCTTTTTGCATTTCTCATAAAAACTTAACCATCCCATTTTTTCTTGAATTACCTCTTGTTGACGATACATCTTCATCTAATGCATGTCTCCCTATTTTCTTTGTACTTTTTCTAAGTAATATAACACCCCTTTGCTAACACATAACACATCATTATTATAGATTAACCCCGCTATTGCCACTCTTTTCCATACAATTCTTGCTATATCATATATGAAAATACTGTTAAAATTATCAGTCCCTTTCTTTTCTTTGCTTCGTTTATCAATTTTTTTCCCCATTCATCCAAGCAATTTCTATTCACCACTAGTTGTATCTATTCACCACATTTAACTTTATATCCCTAAGAAAAAATTTCTCTTCTGTTTTCGCAACATTTGCTATCATTACTTTTGATTTTTCTTCACTAAATTTGTTTCAATCTCTTTAACCACCCATGCGCTAGCCTTTAGCATAGCTTCCATATCTTCCCTATTTTCTATGCAAAAAAAAATATCAGCTGTTTAGTCTCACACAACTTCATTATTTGTACTCTTTTTGCTTGTAAGCATTTACATTCATTTACCAGATGACTAATATTTTCCAATCCTTCTTTACATAACTTACTGACTAAATCACCCATTTTTTCCCATTTATGTGTATATTCCCTTGTTGCTAACGATCCTGTTCGACTCTTAGACAGTAAACTACCTTCCTTGCTATTATCGTAAATTAATTCATATCCAATATTCTGTTTATTTCTATATATATTTAAACTGTTTTTACTCTCTATACTTTTTCTCCATCTCCCTATTTCTTTATTAATTCATCTATTTTTTATCCCATTCTTTGCCACTATAACACCCAACAATTCTCCTAACACATATACCTCATCTTTTGTACAAGTCTACTGACAAAGTCTTTATTCAAATATTCTGCATACTATATTACTTTTCTCACTCATCTTGTTGCTTGTCCATTACTCATAACCCATTAAATACTATTTTGGCTATTCTCTTACTATCTATAAATTGCCATCTACTGAACATTTTCATTGTGCTTTTTGCATCTCTTATATAAAAACTTGTCCATCCCATTTTGCCTTGAATTGCCGCCTTTGCTGTCCCCACATCTGCATCTAATGTATGTTTTTCTACTTCTCTTTCTATTTTTTCTAACACCGCTTTATTAACACATAACACTTTGGTACCATAAGTTAACTGCTACTACCACTCCCTTTCATACAATTCTTGCTACATCATATTTATTATATAAAAAAACTTATTTTCTTTATCAGTCCCCTTTTTTTTGCTTCATTTATCAGTTTTTTTTCCCCCATTCATCCAAGCAATTTATCTGATTACTTAAGATGATTTCCAAATAGTTATATTTATGCACCACATTTAACTTTATATCCCCCAATGAAAATTCGTTTTCTTCTTTCTCCAGAATTTATCATCATTATTTTTTTTTTTTTTCACTAAATTTAATCCTCATCTCTTTACCTATCCTTGCACTAGTCTTCAGCATAACTTCCGTGTCTTCTCTACTCTCTGTGCACTAAGACGATATCAAATAAAAGACTGATAATGTATATACTCTCTTGCCACCTATTAATGGTATCTCTACCTCTCATCCCACTCTTGCTATTGCTCTCTCCATTTCTCTCAAGTATGACAAAAAGAAAATGGGTAATGTAAGGCAGCGGTGATGAACCTTTTTACATGTGCGTGGCAAAAATTCCAAAAAATATTTATTGACGGATTGGCGTGCCATACAGTTATTAAATCAAAATATAAACAACTTAATTATTGCAGTTTTTTAAAAGTTTATAAAACAAAATAACAATAATAAATAAAATTTCTAAATAAGCTAAATGCAAGTGAAAGATATTTATTTAGAAGAACACTTGTTGAATAAAATGTAATAGTAAAAAATTAATAGTAATTAAAACAAGATTTTGGAAATAAACATATAAAATCAGCATAAAAAAGTACTATTTAATGAGATTTTTGCTGTTGTACGTTGGATGCCAAATATTTTATATCTGGTTCATATTTTGTCATTTTTAATAATGTAAAATAAAATTTCTACTGAGACTAGAGAATTTATGAAGAAAAGAAGGAATATGAAGATATACAAAAATGATGTATTAAAAAGGATCGAATATCTCAAATTTTGTAAAATGGTGCAGAAAAAAGTTGAAAATGATATAAGAAAGTATAACTGTTAATGAGCAAGGAAAGCTGTAGAAGAGAAAAGTCTCAAGTGTGTAAAACAACATTTTGGTATTAGTAGGAAATTTATATCTGCAATAAGAAAAAAAGATGGAATTATTACTAAAAAGAGAGATGACATCATGAAATGGATAGAAGACTTATCAAGAATTATATAGTAATAAAGAACAAATACCTCCTATATCTATTACATCTTCCGAATTGCCCAGAATTTTAAATGAAGAAGTGAGACATGCAATTAAATGTATGAAAAAAGGAAAGGCTCCATATAATGATGGAATTATAATAGATATATTAAAAGAAGCAGGTGAAGAAATAGACATTTTTTAACAAAGTTATATACCAAATGTCTAAATGATAAAGATGTACCAGATGATTGGAAGAATGCAGTATTAATATTAATATTTAAAAAAAGTGATAAAGAAGATATTAGAAATTACAGATCTATCAGCCTTTTATCAGTTTTATACAAAAATTTTACCGAGATAATTACAACTCGTCTCAGAGAACATTGGATTTCCACCAACCAAGAGGACAAGCTAGATTTATAAGTGGTTTTAGTACAGTAGATCATATTCAGATATTGAGAGAAAGACAAATGAATATGAGTTGCCATATCCAGGTATTAAGAGAAGTTATAGAAAGGACAAATGAATATGAGTTGCCATTATGCTTTGGATTTGTAGATTATGAAAAGGCATTTGATTCTATAAACATTTTTTCAGTGATTAAAGCATTGGATCATCAAGTTATAGATCCAAGATATTGTCATATTTTAAAGAATATTTATAAAAATGCAACCGCAACAATTAGATTATATAATGATACTGGGAAAGTCAACATTGAAAAGAATGTAAGACAGGATGACTCACATATCTCCAAAAACTTTTTACAGCAGTGCTGCAAGAAGTATTTTGTAGATTAAAATGGGAACCTAAAGGAGTGAAAGTAAATGGAGATTTTTTAAGTCATTTAGATTTTGCAGATGATGTAGTTGTTCTTGCAAATAATGCTTTAGAGCTGCAGGAAATGTTGCAGGATTTATCAGATGAAAGTAGGACTAAAGATAAATGTTAAAAAGACTAAGTAATGTTTAGTGGATTTTTTTAAAATATGAAAATAAAGATTGATTATGATAAGTTAGGAGTTAACAGTTACAAATACCTTGGTCAGATTATTAATACAGATAGAAACATAATGGATGAAATTAATCATAGAATACTTGATTGGAGTACTTTTGGTAGAAATAACTTGATACTAAAAGGAAATATGCATATGTGTTTGAAAAGGAAGGTTTTACTTATGGATCTGAGACTTGGACACTTAATAGAACAGCAATACAGAGACTACAGACACCACTCAAAGAGGTATGGAGGGATGCATGTTGGTAATAACAAGAAGAGATTGTAAATGCAATATATTGGTAAGAGAACAAACAGGTGTTACCAACCTCATTGAAAAAATTAAAAGTCTGAAATGGAGTTGGCCTGACATATTTCTAGAAGAGATGATAATAGATGGACAATTGAAATCTTAAATCGGATTCTAAGAGATTGTAAAAGACCCCAAAGGAGACCATATGTGAGATGAATGGATGAAATAAGAAAGTGTGCAAGGGTGAGGTGGAGAAGAGAAGCTAATGATCGGAGTAGATGGATTGAACCCAGAGAGACCTTAGATTCATCTGTCATTCTGTTTCTGGAGCTGTCTTTAAATTCGTTTCTGAAAACAATGATTCACATGCATATGTAGAGGAGAAAAATGACAATATAGTGGTCGCTAATTATTTAAAACAATTAAATGTTTCAGGAATAGCATTCCAGATAGTCAATAGCTCTCCTTCAGTATTCTTTTTTACATATATCCAATAATCGATCATTTTCCACTGTTTCTAACTCATTTCTCAAGTCAACAAATTTCTGTTTCCATATAGAACTGAATTGAAAATCGACTGATTCCATTTCTATATTTTTCAAATTAAGTCACTCAAAAATTCTAACTTGAGACTATCCATTGATATTATATCTGGGTATAAAATAAATTTTGATATTTTTGAAAATTGTCTGAACTGTCTAAATCTTAATGAAAATTAATCCATAATCGATTGAATAACAGCACAAAAGTCTTGCGTCAATTTTATTCATGATATTCTAAATCACTCAAGAACTTTTTTAGATTTGGAAAATATTTGAAGGTCTAAGAAATAACATCACAGTTGAAAATTTGTAATTAAACTTCAAATGCTTTGATCATATCAAACTCGGCAACAATTGTCTTATTATAATCTCGCCATTTCACATTTAATTCATTTAGATGTGATTACATATCAGTAAAAAACATTAATTTTGAAAGCCATTCAACATCCATTAATTCTTATATTTTTCAATGATTTTCTCATTATGTAAAAACAGTCTAATTTCTTTTAAACACTCAATGAATCTTTGAAGGTTTCCTCAACTTAACCATTGGACATTGTTGTACATAAGTAAACCATAGTATGCTGAGTTTACCTCAATCAATGTGTAGTTATAAAATTGATTAACTTAATCACAACATTCATAACATTATCCTGTGGCTTGAAGCTGGCCTTCATGCATAAAACCTGCTGATGTATAATGCAATGATAACCCAAAATTGAATGGCCAATAAGTTGGTAAATAAAGTGAGAAAACTATTTTCTTGTCCAGTCATAAGCACCATCTGTAGTTACTGATACAATTTTCACAACATCTATATTGCAAATATCTATTCCTTTTGTTATTGTTACTAATGAGGTTAAATTGATCAATTCTTCTTTGATATTACTCCCAACACAATAGCAAATAAAAATATAAGCTGATCCATTTATGTCTACACTTTCATCAAGGCAGAGAGAAATTAAACTAGAAGATTTTGTATCTTTTTTTTTTTTGTTGGTAAATTATGTTGTTAACCATTTGCAGGATCTTTCTTTAACTGTATTTCTAGCCAATGATAAATCTTTTATGCTGTGAATAATTTTGCTTTGTTTTCAAAATCTTCAAAAAGAATTGGTGCACATTTCATCCAAGCTTCTTTCATATATTATCCGTCGTTAAAAGGTTTCCCTTCTTTGGCAATTACATTTGAACTAAAAAAAAAACTAGCAGCAGTTATATTTGAATGATTTTCGATAAATTTCATTATAGATGTTGATTGAATATTTATATTTTTAAATGCTTGGGCAATATATTCTTTTTGTTCATCTTTACTTTTTTCACAGAGCGATTTATGATTGGTCTAATAACGCCGTTTTATCGAAGATGTTCTCAATACAATTGTTCCGGAACATAAAACATGTACTGGCTTGGTGCCTTTGTTAATCATTCCATACTCATCAGTCCACCAATTTTGAAATTCTCTACTGCTTGATAATTTTTGTTTTTTATTTTCATTAGTCATATTAATATAATGATAACAAATTTATTTAAATGAGCTGTTAAATAACGAAATGTGTGGTTTATATATGTAATAAAATCAGATATTCTACAGTAATATCCCACACAAACTCAAATATATATTATTATTCTATTTATTTATTTCTAACGCGCTTTTCAAAGGAGCTATGCCTTCATTTTCAAAACTATAGGTAGATAGCGATGTTCAATTTATTTATTTATTTAAACCAACAGATGCAAATTATTTAAATTAGGTCTGCCATTTCTTCGAGATTGCGTAAAACATGTCTCTTATTTAACGAGTTTTCTTCTAAGTTAATGAAATAGGCCTCCTTGATTTTCCTTCTTATCTTATGTCGCTCACCGCACATCACTTGCAGATTATCTGGTATACACGAGTGGCCCGTAGTGATTTTATGCTGCGCAAAAATAGAAAAGTGGGAAAGATTCTTTAGTGCCTTATTGTATGCATATTTATGCTGCAGCAACCTCGTATGAACAGAAGCCTTGGTCTCCCCATAATATGCTGCATGACAATTATTTTCTGGGCAAATTATTTTAAAGACCCTCCTAATCTAGGCGATAGGCTGAACAAAACCAGGATTTTATTACCATATATTAAAAACATATATACAGATTTACAAACAATTTTTTGCAAAGACTTTAGTGTGTGCTACAGATCCCCTCTTAACTTTAATAGATGCATTAACAATTCCAAAGATAAACTATCTCCAATTAACATCCAGCAGGCTGTATATAAAATAATTTGCCCAAAAAATAATTGTCATGGAGCATATTATGGGGAGACCAAGGCTTCTGTTCATACGAGGTTGCTGCAGCATAAATATGCATACAATAAGGCGCTAACGGATTCCCATTTTTCTAATTTTGCGCAATATAAAATCACTACGGGCCACTCGTGTATACCAGATAATTCGCAAGTGATGTGCGGTGAGCGACATGAGATAAGAAGGAAAAGCAAGGAGGCCTATTTCATTAACTTAGATGAAAACTCATTAAATAAAAGAGACATGTTTTACGCAATCTCGAAGAAATGGCAGACCTAATTTAAATAATTTGCATCTGTTGATTTAAATAAATAAATAAATTGAACATCACTATCTATCTATAGCTTTGAAAATGAAGGCATAGCTCCTTCGAAAAGCGCTTTAGAAATAAATAAATAGAATAATAATATATATTTGTGTGGGATATTACCGTAGCATATCTATCTGATTTTATTAAATGAGCTTTAATATTTTATTATATGTTAAAATATATTATCCTTACATTTCACTTTTACAGCAAAACTGCAAGCAAAAAAACAATATTTGATGGCATTGATTACGCATTTTGTTGCTTTATTCGCGATTTTTATTACATTAAAAAAATGAATGGTGTCAATACGTTTAGGTGAAAAATGATTAGGATAGAAAACCATTTGATTATTTTTACTTTAGATTTGAAAAAAATTATTTCAAAGAGTTATAAAATATTTTACTGGGTTTACTTTCTTGTTTTATTGGAATCATTTGACAGGTGTATAGAATATACCACAGTATACCGGTAGCACTTTATTTGACTTAAAATATAATTTAGTGCTTCTAATCAGAGTTCAATTGTAAATTGAATTCTAATATAATATTATATTTATTTATTTTATCTTTAGTTTACAGCAAATTGTATTAGTACAGATTTTAGCAACAACAACAACAAAAAAAAATGAAGAAAATTAGGATATATAAATAGTTCACGTGTCAGTAAAAGATTGGAACATGCCATAGATTCGCTATTACTGATGTAGAGCATTCTTGCCATAGTCCCATCCCATTTTTAACTTTAACTGATTTTATATTTTTTAATTGATATATATATGTAATTATTTTCGTACAATCTCTTAAGTAAGATTCACTAAAGCTACATACATTCCCAAATTTACTAAACCTACTAATAATCTTTTTTTATTTACTCTATCATATGCCTTCTGTATATGCCCAGGGTATCCTTGTAAGAGAAATCTAATGGCAGAAGCATGTACTATAATATGCTTACCCTCCTGAGAATTATTCCAATTATTTTTCCTTGTATATTTGCAAAGGTATTGAAATTTGAAATGAGTTTGGAAGAGCAAGAATTATCATTCAGGAGATTTGTTAGATAAAAATAAGTTTATCCATGTGTTAGTTGGCTAAAAAATGCTGATGGTCATATTATAATTAGAGGATGAGATTTTTTTTCCAGTGCCAATCCGAGACAATGCTATTATGTGACAACATTTCCACAAAAATTAACTTAATAGTTTTTATTCTATCAAACATTTCATAATATAAAGTTATAAAACAATCGTATTTAAAAAATGTTACATTCTAACATTTTACCTAGTACTTATTTGCTGTCTACAATTTTTTTAATATGTAATTAGAGGGAATATGAATCCAGATTTTCAAGTTCTTTTTACTCCACTCTATCTTATACAATCGATACATATGACCACATACATGCGAAAAAGATAAATGATATCTAATGTACGTATTTCGTGCTGAACCAGCACTCATCAGTTGGTCCAGATCATCATCTCCCACATATATATACAATCAGTGCTCGGTTTATATTAAGATAGACAATCCTCATACTTTAATGGACCGACTTCAATCTTCTCCATTCTCCAACTTGTAATCTTTCCATATCATGGAATAAAGTTTCAATGATGTGGACAACTGAAGAGTTAGAGGGTGGAGGAGATTGAAGCGTGCCCGTTAAAGTTTGAAGATTTGTTATCTTTTATAAACCAAGCATTGATTGTATATATTGTGGGAGATGATGATCTTGACCAACTGCTGAATGCTGGTTCAGCATTTAATACGTATATTTGAGATCATTTATCTTCTTCAGATGTATGTAGTCTTATGTATCGATTGCATAAGATGGACTGGATGACTAAAGGGAGTTTAAAAGTCTGGTTTATATCCTCTAATTACATCTAGCTTAAAAGTATATATAATAAACTTGTATTTAAATATTTTCTTTAAGAATTTTTTTTTTTTATTGAACTTTTTTGCATGATTCAGCTATATAATATTTGTAATTACCATAGTCTTAAGAGTTAGTTGAATTTTTTCAGGTATTTTCACATTATTTATTATAAAAAATATATGAATTTACTGTATTTGTTCCCAATGAACACAGACATAATTCATTAATAACTTTAAAGATTTCAAAGAAACATGATTTCTCTGAAATTTTTAGCCTATTTTTATTATTTTTAGATTAATTTTTATTTTTTTTCATCTCTTAATAAATTTTTTAAAATATGACATTTCATTAAATATTTCATCATCAATAACTCTGTCATGAAAATATTTTCTTGCAAAAGTTGTTTTATTTCATATCCTCCCATTATATCATATTTGTCAAAACGATACATTTACAAATATGCATGAGATTGAATTGTGTTATTGATTTTTTCAAGTATAAATTATCATTCAAATAAAAACTCAAAAATTCTTTTATAAATTTTTCTTCCGTACTACCATTTCTAGAAAGTTTGTAAACGATCTTACAATGATAGAAACAAATTCATGGTCAATTCTGTTCTTCTCCTTCAATCCTTTATATTAATTGAAAGTATATTGGTTGATAACTCGTTATGTTAAAAAATTGTTAATTCAATATTCATTGTAGAAGAAATTTTTTAAAGCACTAGAACATTTTTTTGCAAGAAAGAAATATATCTTCAGTAGTATAAATAATTTTAAATTTCTTTTGACTACTAATAGTAATGCTAACCATTTTGTTCTAACAATCAGAAGGTGACTATTTTCAGTTTTAGCATATATCAAAATTATTTCACTATATCTATTCAAACTTTGTAAATATTGAAATGACAATAAATTTTATCAGTTAAACTTTCAATATCCATTAGAAACATGATTAACCATTTGATCAATGTTTTAGACAGTACTACCAACATAACCAACTCTTGTGGCTTGTCATTTTAATTTAATAATTAAATGATAATAAACATTTTTGTTCCTTTGCATTTCAAACCATTTAAATTGGAGTTAATATTGTCGGCACAATATCCTATTAATTTATTGATTATGCTATTGATCTGTAATATTTCCAAAATTAAATTTGAATTCTTTTCTGATTTTCTTTTTAAGAAGAGAAACTAAATCCAAAACTTTGATTTGACATTTTTAAAATGGTTGAACACAGAGTTATAAATGAAACATTGTCATATAGTCTTTGATTGATAAAGAGAATACTATACAACAAAATATTTTTTACAATTTTTCTGTATTTATATGACTACAAGAAAATTTATGTTTGAACAACAATTTTATAATTTTAAATGCAACTATTTTTGTTTTGAACAAATGATTATGATACAGAGAATGAACAGAAATGACTGTTTCAAATAATGCAAGCTTTTTTTCTTTATTGTTAAAAATTTTTGTGCAAAGAAATTTAAGAATATTTGAATCTATAGGTAGTTGAATTGCTCATTTGTCTGATTCTGTTTTGTAATATTCTTTCCACCATAAGAGAATGAAAATCCTGAATTATCTTATCCATGATATAATGAACATTTGAGTTCACTTTGACTTTTTTAATAAATAGAAAATTTTTTGAAAGTTTTTCATTAAATTTATAAAAAAAAAAAATGTTAAAACTTAAAATTAATAACATTTACTTTATTATTTTTAACATTTATTAACATATTTTAAATTATTAGGATAGAAAAATGGGTGGGAAATGAAACTTCTATATCGTATATATCCCAAAATTGTAATTTTTAAATAGTATAATCTGAATAAAAAAATTCATATTTTTAAAACAAATAATAAATGCTATTTGGTGTATCTGTGTGAAAGAGGTTATTTAAACAACCCACTAATTAAGGAGTTTAGGAAGATCCACTTCTACAGTAGTTGAATATTTATTAGGTTTATCCAATGATTGACCACTACTGAAATTTAAAAAACAACACCGAAATTGAAACATAAAAATGTGTTCATATTATATAAAAAATAGTTAGTCGGTTTAACATTGTTGCACAAATATTGATGTTGTAATGGTCAAATCTGTACATTCGTGCAACAAAATCCAGAGTTTTAGCAAATCATCCCAAGGCTGATCGGAATGAGGTTATTGAGACCCAGTGTCCAACCTAGCCTCAGTTCGTTTACCAACGCTCAAAGATTTACTGCCTTTATGTGAGGTCGCAGCAGTATTTTCCTTAGTCGCGTGCCGGTAGTAGCACATCGGTAAAACATGAAACTATAGGAAACTGGCATATTTAACAGTATAGCTATGAATATAGGTGTAGGCATAAGCATAATTACTAAATACGGATTGTGATTCTTAATAACTAATAGATAGCCAACAAATTATGAGCAAAATCAAAATATTAAGCATATAATTTAAATTAATTTAATGAAAGCCAAATATTTAAATAATAAAATTAATAAATGAAAATAATAATTGCAGTGATTATATAGCCTGTCTCACTTGCAAGTGATTATCTTAGGGATTACAACTTATCAACATTTAAGTTTTGGTTCACACACAGGTGATGATCTTAGGAATTACAATGTATTAACATTTAGACTTTTAGTTCACATGCAGGTGATGATTTTGGATATAAGCACTGATGGTTTATATATAGCGTTTCAAATCACTGGCAGGTGATTGTAGTTTTTTGGTTACAAATTACTTAATTTATTTTGCTTGCTATATATATCTATCACTCGCAGGTGATGAAGATTTGCAACATAGTGAGTTACAATTTCATGAGACTATTAAGTTAAGAATTAGTTTAGTTTGCTCATGATGATCTATGCCTATTTAAGTTATAATTATGAATCTAGATTTGCTTTAGAGCTAGCAGAAGTGATTATTATCATTTATAAAGAATATTTTATTAAACGCAAATTAATCAATATCTCCTCTACATAGCTTATATGCCTATGAAATTAGATTCGGATTCAGATCAAAGCTGAAATATACAATTATATGGTGGGATGAACTGATGATTGGCAGTCAGACTTCAGATACCAAGGCATATAGAAAATATACAATCTGAGTCCCTGCGTCTCGAATGTGTGCTTTTTCACGGGATTTGTACCTAGTACCGGTTCTCTTGACACTGTACCCATTGCTGTGAAATAGAGACCTTTAGTCCGGGTGATCGAACAACTAATTTAAGCTGCTGGAGTCTCATGCTCCAGTTCTAAGGATGCAGAATGGGATGGCGCTTGTCCGAACTGAGAAGAATGGGGTAGCCCTTAATCCATTAGAATGATACAGCAACAAGTATGTACCCTGAAGCGCTTCTTAAGGACACATTTGCCCCACCTACTACATCATTATATAATAAAATAGGACACTAAACAATAGTTTTTTTCCATGAAACTACCGTAGATCAGTTCATTATATAGTATCTATAATTATGCTATTAAGGAAAGCTTATGAATCCAATTTATTAAGCTATCTATATAGGTATTTAAAATTCTAGGGAGGATTACAGCATATTATGGATAATTACGATATAAAGTTATAGCTTTATGCTGTATTTTATCACTTCAGCTGAATATTAATTAAATATTACATTTAAAACAAATCTATCTTAGAGTAGCTATAAGCTTTTAATTATATTTTAAATAAGACATTTTATCCATTACAGAAGGGAGTTTTTTTTGGGTATTAATAAATGCAAAATTATATATATGTGCGTGAGAATATCTAATCGCTTCTCACTAATGAGTTAACTAAGAGTAAAACTCCATTCTGAACAAACATAGCATAAACAAATACATAATTGAAAATAATAATTTGGCATAGATTTAACTAAAAGACACAAGTTTTAAAGATAAAGGGAATTGAAGTAAAATTAGCTTAAGGTTGATTGATTTAGTTGAACCTCAAATATGTCATTTGTAGGGAGTTGAGTCACGGAACACTGGTAAATGAGCTGAAGCTTGGTCGGATTTGGGACTTCACCATCCCACTCCGGTCAGCTTTGGTGTATTTGCCTGGATTCTGGATTCTGTTGTGGGAATCTGACTGTTACAATATATATAATTTTGTATTTAAGCCACTTGATAAATCGGCAATGGCATATGAAATTGCTGCCGTAATACTTTGAAAACAATAGTTGTAGAAATATATTTTAAGAATCGGCCAGAGTAAATAATATTTAGAGGAGTTAGTTAAATTATTTCATTCATCCATCTGAGAAAACATATGATGATTTTATTTGAAAATTTTATCCCATAATAAGAAATGTTAGGTTTAATAATATATAACCTTTATTATTATTTATTTAGAATCAAATCTAGCGGATAGGATAAAGATATCTAATAATGCTGTCTCCACGTATATAAATATTGAGATCATTTAAAGTTAACTGTAATAAACTGGAAATAATAAATACAACCAATTACATTATAAGTAAATAAGCATTTATTCTTATAGGACGCAATGTGTACAATTGTATTACATTCAAAGATCATGCTTTACTCAACAGTACTTCAGATTTGCTCATATAAAAGAATTTGAGTTGTAGGAATAAGAGGATTCCTTTTATTCCTGCATAAATACTATATCTTGTATTGTAGAGTGAAGTATTCATTTATTATTTAACACTCGCAAAAGACGCATGTGCAATTACCTTGAAAGGCTGATCTTTGAATGTAACCAATTACATTCTAACTTAATAACTGAAATCACAGGCTTATTCTATACCTTTGTCTATATATTGTAATATATAGGGTATATGAGCACAGACTTTCAGATGACCCATCACTCTCCACTCAATCTAATAACGCTGATACACTCAAGCACATATATGCTGAAAAGATAAATAGTCACCAATATACGTATTTCATGCTAAACCAGCAATCATCAGTCGGTCCAGATTATCATCTCCCACACATGTATACTATAAGTGCTCAGATATATATTAAGATAGACAATCCTCATACTTTAATGGACAGGATCCAATTTTCTACACTCTCCAACTCTTAAACCGTCCATCCAATTGAAAATCTGATGATAGAATGCTCGAAGGCCACCCTGAGGCTGAGATTCTTGTCACACCCATGTTGACCTAAGGTCAATCTGAACCCCACATGTACAGGACATAATCCATTTAATACATATGCAAGGATGGGCAGACATCTCTACAATGTAATAACTGAAACACAGGCTTATTCTATACCTGTGTCTATTGTAATATATAGGGTATATGAGCACAGACTTTCAGATGACCCATCACTCTCCACTCAATCTAATAACACTGATACACTCAAGCACATATATGCTGAAAAGATAAATAATCACCAATGTACGTATTTCATGCTAAACCAGCAATCATCAGTTAGTCCAGATTATCATCTCCCACACATATATACTATAAGTGCTCAGATATATATTAAGATAGACAATCCTCATACTTTAATGGACAGGCTCCAATTTTCTACACTCTTCAACCGTCCACCCAATTGAAAATCTGATGATGGAGCCTGTCCATTAAAGTATGAGGATTGTCTATCTTAATATATCTGGACCAACTGATGATTGCTGGTTTAGCATGAAATATGTATATTGGTGATTATTTATCTTTTCAGCATATATGTGCTTGAGTGTATCAGTGTTATTAGATTGAGTGGAGAGTTATGGGTCATCTGAAAGTCTGTGCTCATATACCCTAAATATTCTAACTTAATGTACTTTTTTTTTTTGTTTTATTAATGTAAATAAATTTATTTATTAATTAAACTTGAATTTCTGTATTTTTTTATTTATAAGATTATATCATTTATCATTCTTTTATTTGGGTCACATAATCATAATTTCACTAACATATATATTTAATATTTAATGAGATTTTAAAACAAACATTTAATTATTTTTTGAATCTTAATTAGAATACATATTCAGCTATAACATCATTTGAGGAATTGGCATTACACACACGAATATACATGGAAAATATTTATTTAGAGTATAAGAAATTTAAATATTGATATATTCTTAGTTTATTATAGCAAAATTTAAAGTTAGGCTATCATTTATAATATTTAGTTATTGAATGCAGTTGGATTCAATAAAATGCTCTTTGATCCACGAATTTGCATTATATTATAATTAATTTACCGTTTCAATATACATATATTTGTTTACTTATAAAAACAATAAGGTATGATTATATAAATGTCAATCATTCAAATTTCAGCAATATTTTTATAATGCAGAAATATTATTATGAACAATGCATTTATCTTCAATTTATTTATTCTAAGATATATATATGCATTAAGAAAGTGATTGTTTTTTAAAAAAATAAAGTATTTTGCAAAGCCTGAAAAATATTTATTAAGGCTTCATTTTAATTACTAAAAAACTTTGAACTTCAAATATAAATTGTACAATAATATATTTTAACATTTTTTTTTTTTTTAAAAAATTTTTTTTTATTGTTTTAATATGTTGTTTTTATAAAGAACATATTATTTGAAATTGGTTTTTCACTAGAATTTAAATATTAAAAATATTAGAACTCTTGGATTAATAGGTTTGTAATTAATAAAAGTTGTATGTTAATGATTTCTTACCTCCAATTTTTTGTATTCAAAATTGACTGAATAATTTAAAAAAAAAAAAACCTGAAAGAGCTTGCCTTGTGTTTATCTATATATAAAAAAATGTATACAAGAAAAAAAAAATCATTATTTTGGCATTTTTATTCATATTATTGTGTCCATATTAATAAAATTAGCATATTTAGAGCCGTTTTGCCTTAGTACTTTAATTTTTGGAGTGCATCCTAAACCCTAATATGTTTGTCTAAACTGTGTCCTAAAATTTTTATTATATACAACTGATTTTTTAATACTTTATATTACAAATAAAGTATCAACATTCACATTAAGAATAGTCATTTATTTTATTCCAGAGCTATCTGTTATATGCTTAAATAATTAATTGGCACTAGATGATAATGCCAGTCAAATTTCCAGATTAGTTTTTTGTCTGTTAACCTTCATCAGTTAGGAACATTGAGTCTTGCACTCAGACATCCTATAACTATTTTTTTTGTTTTATCTAAGCTAATGATTTGTGATTCGAAAACCCTAAGGTTTAGTACACAAGCCAACATAGTTGCATAGCTATATAGATACAACTTTAGCATCTGTTATAGTTGGTGGATTTGTTTGTCACTAACTTGCAAAAAATGATTCTGGAATAGGATGAAATGATGCAGATTATGTCTCCCAATGAAAATGTTGAAAAATAAATAAAATCATTGTATGCTGTTTGTTATATAATATTTTTGTCAAAGATATTTATAGTTAAGATATAATTGTCACTATAGTTAAATTTCTGACTAGTGTCAGATCTTTTTAACTGTACAAGAATATAATTGAGTTCAAAACCTTAGGATGTTTGAATCTTAAGTCAACTGCTTGGATATTATTATTATTTTGCCTGGATATTATCAAAGATCAATACTACTGAAGGCTAATAATCAGAAGAATCTGGGAAATAGATTGATATTATGTCAGTATTCATATCTATAATAGGGGACTTTGGAATAAAATAAAAGTGAATTACTCTTCCTAATGAAGATAGTTCATATTCCAAATAGATAGTAACAGCCTTATTTTATATAAACTGAAAAAGTGTATGTATCTTGATTGACCAAAGTATATGATTCTTCATACTATCCTTGGGCTCAATTAGTGCATACGAGATCCTAATATAACACATCTCAAGATTTGGAAAAATATATTTTGTTTTAGAATCTAATTGAGGAATTCACAGTAATATATATATATATTGTAACAGGATGGGGTATCAAAATAGAAAAAGACATGAACCTGGGGTGATGGCAAAACAATCATCATCAACTCCAAGTAATTTTAAAATCAATAATTTACCAAAGTAAATATAAATAGAATAATATAGTATTTTATGAGTATGAGATTAGAGAATCTCTGAGGTTATTGAGAGATCAGCCAGCTAACTAAATCCACCAGCATTATAATTTAAAAAAATAAGTCCAAGTAAATACTCAAAAGAAATAACCATCCATCATCATCATTGATGGGAATAAAATAAATCAGTACAACAAATCAACAGTCCATCTTGTGGCTGGATTTGAACCATAAAAAAATATAAATCAACAGTCAACCTTGTGACTGGGTTGGAAATGGGTCTTCTGTAGACCAGGCTAACTACTGAGCCTTTGCTGGCTTGGGCAATTATTTAAACATAACTTGGATGCACCAGCTTAGTGCCCATCCATTAAAATACACCGTAATCAGAAATCAAAATAATAATGCTGGGACACTAAAACATGCTGATCATCATCAATGCTCAGCCACTTGTACTGGCCAACTATAAACTAACAAGACTAAAGTAAAATAAAAGATAATAGTGCATGGGCTTTAATGAGTATTCTCTTTTGCGCCAACCAAAGTGATGATTGATCATCGCTGGATGCCCCAAAAGCACTAAGTACACATCCCCATTTATCCGACGAATCTAGCTCAGAGAACACAAGTTCTATTACTGTATGTGACCAAGAGATGATGGAAACAATTTTTAACAATTAAATAAGTTTATTAATAACAATAAAAAATGATATTTAAGATCTTATAGGTTAATGATTCTGATTTTGAATGATGCGCAATACAAAATTTCAAATGATTACATTGCAATTGACATAATTATTATTCAAAATTCAAATTGTTACATTGATTTACATATATGTGCGCACAGATGCGCGATTTCTATTATACAATTAATATTCAATAACAAAATGATTAAAATTTGCATATATGTCCTATTTGACAAGCATTGACATATATGTGCGCACAGATTATTTATAAATTTAATTTTGTCAACCAATAAATAACAATAATCTTTATAATTATTAATTCCATTTTGAATATACATAAAATTTCACATATATACGTATGCATAAACGACATATAGATATAATTTAAAATTATTTAAAAAAAAAGGTACAGTCAATTTTTGACAGGTATTTGTTGATTAATTATCAACTTTTTAAAATTAAATTATTGAATCATCGATTCTTTACTTTTTTTTTTTTAATATAAATTTTTCAAAATAATGTCCAGAGGATTATTGTTCAAAAACGTCTCTTTTGCCTTTAAAATCAGATGGTCAATGAATTATTTTTGACTCTTAATTAAAATTCAAGCAAAATTACTTTATATTCTTTTAAAATATATACATTTTTAACCGACTTTAAAATAATATTGTTCTATATATGTCTTTTTAAATGAATTCTTTTAAAATAACTCACCAGCTATATATACATTTAGGTGTGTTTCTCTGCATATATCTGACGCAGCATATGTGTAATTAATTCTTCAGCAAGCTGGAAGATTTTTCTTGGTAAGTTTGGTTTTTAGTGACCGTCATAATCAGGAAAAATGTAATCCATGTATAATGTTAGTCCGTAGTTGGTCTCCCGTCTGTGTAGAACTGTTCCAGGCAAGCAGCTGTCTTTTCCACTTTTAAGACTATGAATTTCAGCACAAAGAAGTGGGTCATTTTCTCCATGTGACTTCAAACTCCTGCGAAGGAAATATTAGCAGCTCCTGAATCTAATGTCCTACCTTCAGGTATATCAGTTCATGGTAGTTCTTCTGCCAGTTCTATGGTCAGCTAAAATCAATTGCTGTAAACTTCAAGAAGCTGCAACAAAATATTATAACCAACTTTTCAGCTGACCCTTTTTACAAAAAAACTATTATCTAGACTGGAGCTAATCTTGTTATCAGCCCTTTTATAAAATCATCTGAGGTGATAACAATACCTTGATCAAAAACAGAGTTTTTATTTTTATCTCTTTAATCCCTTTGAAAACATATACATGTTTTTACTTAGGGGATTTCTAATAGATAGAGATTTTGTTTAATTAATTAAAATTTCAAATATACAATACTTGTTTTTAAATCTCAAAATCAGAATAATAATAATAATACAATATTTATATTTATTCAGACTTTTTAAAAGTTTAATTTATAAAACAATATTTTAAATCAGAGTTATTATTTATTTTATTTCAATGAATGTAGAAAATATCTACTATAGTTTTTGTTTGTGTTTATTACTACTTTTATTTTATTTTACATATATATATGCACATACACTATATTTGTGTGTGCTATGTAATCCAACTGGTTACAATATGTATTTAATTGAATTATACATAACCAAAATAATAGACAATTGGTTTTATGCAATTTAATTTAATATTAGTAAATCGATTTTCATTTGTGAATGAAAATCGCTTTTTGATAATATTAAATTAAATTGTATACAAACCAGTTGTCTTTATTTCAAGTTGTGTATAATTTGATTGATTAAGTGTTTGTAAGTTTTAACTGGAAAATGACTACAAGAAATGAAATATATATATATGCATAAATTCCTATACATATAAAAGTGTGTGTTTATACTTTTATTGACATATACATTCATTTCAGAGAGAATCATTGCTTGACTTTACCTGTTCCTCAGATATTTCTGAAATCTTTAAGCCATAAAAATAGTGCTGATTCAAAACTTAAATCTGAATCATTATGGTCTAAACGTTTATTATCTACAAAGAGTCCTATTATGGTGAGTTTTTTATGTTATTCATTAAAAAATTTATAGTAAATTGTTTTAAAAATTGTAAAAATGAAGTTTAAACATATAACTTATTTAACATTACGCTATTGCAAATTGTTAACATACATTGAAAAAAAAAAAGTTTATATTAGATAATGAAGTCTGGTATTAGGAACTGCAATGCCCAGTTGGAAATATTCTTTTGCAGAACCTCAGGCTCACGGTCTAATTTTTATTTTTAAATATATATAATTTATTTAATATTATATTGTTGCAAATTGCTAACCAAAAATTTTCATTAAATAGCCAAGATTAGCCTTAGGACCTGTGTGGTCCAATTGGAAATATTTTTTTGGAGCTGCATGTTGTCAGTCAAGATCTTTAGATTTTAAACATAAAATTTAATATATATTTTATGATAGAATTGAAAGTAATCAGAATGTGAGCTTAAAAAAGTTCATATGAGTTATTGGATCAATAGATTTAAGCACATTTTTGTATAAAATTGCAAACATTTAAACGTAGTAAGTAAATAAATGAAATGTGTAGATTACCTTTTAAAAATAAATAGTTGCAAAATCGCTACTATTCACGACAAATAATTGAGCAAAAATATCACATTTTGTTTAGAAAAAAATTTGGAAACAGATTATTATTATTGTTGTTGTCGGCCGGTGCCATTTCCTCTTATTATGAAAAAGTTATTTTATTTTTTTCTCTAAAATCTTTTTAGAATTTTATCTAAATTTAAAGATTGTTGATTTCAGATTTGATGAACATAATTTGTTAACTGTTCATATGTTGTGACTAAATTGAAATCTTTTAGTTTTGAAAAACTTTTTTCCCCTGATATAATCATTAAGAGTATCAGAGAAAATTAAAAGCTATAAATAAATTTGCAAATGCATAGATGTGATGTTGGAAACATGAGACTAAAACATTTTTATGGGTTTTGAATTGTTATTGACAGATTTGGCTTAAGTCCTTCCATTTCCTTACAAAGCAGATAAACATCAACATTAACCAGATTTTCGGGAGAGGGGTGGGGCAGTTATACTAGCTTCACATCTGAAATGTCATTTCTAAATCTGTTGCACATTTTCTTATGATATCCGTATATAGGTCCTAAATTTACTGAAAAGTTGAATGAATTTAATGCATAGTATTTGTAGCGCTTTATCTACTACTTAATCAAAACATTGCACTTAGAGGCTGTTTGTGATCTGGCAAAATTCATTTTCATAATCAAATAATTTTTTTTTTTTTTGCATAGGCCTTTTATTCGAGTCTTAAATACTAGATCTTTAACAAGTTCATTAGCATTCAACAAGACTACATCAAAATTTTTTATCTGTATATCTACCAGTTATAAAGTTTTTGGATTTTCTAATTTCTTGCAATATTTACTTAAAAGAGAACATTAATGAGAATAAAAAGTTGTAATTTCTTATGTGACTATCATTTCACTATTCACTTTTGCTTGAGCATCACTATTGCTTTTTGATAACTCTTCTACTATAATAAAGTGGATTCAATCATTTATCTATCTTGAAAACTGTATATCCTTGTATTCAGTCAGGCAAGGGAAAAAAAGCTTAGAACTACTTATTTTATCATTAGATATAAAAAAATAAATGTGTCAATTCCAGAGTATCACTAGATAATTTTTTTTTTTATTATATCTAAAGTATACATTCTTGTTCAAAGTTTTTAGGCAGTAATCATCTACTTTAAAATTGTTTAGCAAATGAGAAGAATGATACAGCATGTAGTTATAGTCTGAATTTAAACAAAGCTACCTTTATATTTTTCGTTATTTTCAGAGCTTTGATAGACATTTTGTAGATGCTTGACAGAAAATCCTTATTCGTTTATTTCTAGAAGTTTCATATACATTTGAAGTTAAGGGAATTTTTTTTTCTAAATGTAATCCATTTTAATATTAAATTGCTGTTGAGGGTGAGGCAGTTTATAGTCAGATTATTACATTAAGGCATTTTAGAGACAGATTTCTGGTTACTATGACTTTAGAATACAAAAATCTGTTAAATACTTTTGTTATATTTCTACTATTTGTTCTTTTTAAATAATACTCATTATAACAAGATATCAAACTATCTTTTGTTTTATTTTTACAATATCTTTAGGAACATTAATTGTACTTTTTTTTTTAAATAATGAAACTTAAAATTATCTTAGCTAGTATTTCAAGGAATTTTTATCATGTATTTACATTTTTTAATTACATGCATGAGTAAATAGTGAATATTATACATACACACATGTACATAAATGTAACATATATCTATTTGTAAATATTGTAAATTGTTTGCTTTTTAAAATATATGCTTTATAATCTTCCCTTGTTTTGTCTATCTTGTCTTTGAAGAATGAATAATGCCCTTTGTTGTAATAAACACTCCTTTTTTCTGAATCTTAGAAAGTATTTAATGAATTTCTGGCTACTGCAATTTTAGAATGCAAAAATGTATTACATTTTTAGTTATAAATATACTATTTATTCCTTATAAACAATGTCTGCTATAGTGAGACATTTGTGTGCTTTCAGGAATTAACTTTTGTTTTATGTTTTGTAATATTTTTTGGAATGTTAATTATATATTATTATGATAATTTTTTAAAAATTATCTTTTATAATAGTTTAAGAAATCCTTAACATATATATATTCTAATATTCTCATGCATAAAAAAATGAATTCATAGTATTATTTCCGGGAGCTTCCATGTAGTAAAAATATAATAGCTAAAATAGCTGTCATTTTAATACAATAACGAGTAGTTTCCTCAGAGCTTTTTCTTTCTCAAATTATGATTTGAGAAAGAAGCTTTGAGGAAACTATTTGTTATTGTACTGAAATGTCATCTATTTTAGTTATTATATTTTTACTTCATGGAAGCTCCCGGAAATAATACTATGAATTTATATATATATTTGTTAATGTTTCGAGTCATTTGTTTTCTAAAATATATGCTTTATCATCATAGTTAAATAATCTTAACTTTCTCTTGCTTTTTGTAGCTTGTCTTTAAAAAGTGAATGTCATATACAGTACTAAACCCCTTTTTTCTCTGAATCTCAGAAAACAATTAATGAATATATATATATAATCACACAAAATGATTATACCATTATGATACAAATATATACACTTATGAATTTTTTTATAGTTATAATCTTTTTTTTTTTTACATTAAAGCATTAAAGAATATTTTATCTCATTGCAGATAATTTTTAAATATGAAATTAATTTCATATAAAAAATTATGAAGATAGTTGATAATTTTTGTAAAATATAATTGAATTGAAATTTTATTTCATTTGTAAATGATCTTTAAATACAATATTTATTCTAAATCTATATACTTAATAATAAAAAATTTCCTAAATATATATATGATAGGAATAGTGAATTTTATTAATTTTTTCCTCAAGAAAACTAACTTTAATATCACACGCAACATAATGATGTTGCTTTTTATGTTTGATGTTTGGCCTGCGATCAAACATAAAACTGTTTTGTAATATATTAAATTCTAAGATTAGAGAAACAAAAATAGATGAGAATTAAATTTTGTTATATTCTTTAACGAATGTAACAAAATTTATGAACATTATCAGTTTTGTTTTCCATTTATTATAACTAGGTAAAATGGATTGACTATTATTATTTTTTTTGTGTGTGTTACTTTAATAAATAATTAGAATAGTTATCTTTCTTTAAGTAGCAAAAAGTCTGCAATTCTAACTCATTTCTCTTTGTTCTTCAAAGGATTTAATTAAGAGCAATGAGCTTAAATAAATCTGTCCCTGATGATAGATAAATGAATTTTGGAGAATAGCATTCAAAGAGCTCTGACTTTTGAACTATTTATTTATAATTTATTCCTGACATTGATGGGTTAAAAAAATCATTAAAAGAATTGTACAACCATAATAAATTATGTCTATAAATTGATTAAGCAATATATAATTCATGGATATATAAACCATATAATAATATTTCTAAATAGATTTTTGCAAAAGTTACTAAGTACCACTGTGTGAACATTTTCTCCATGTTACCAGGTTGTTCTTTTATTTTAAAAAAATTCATTTATAATTTTGAAAAAAAATTTAATAAAAAAAAAAAAGTGTATTCTCTTAAAAATCTATTTTCAAATTTTCTGAATAAACTATGTATGTATAGTACATGTGTGTGTACATGTATATTTTAGGCAGCATCTACTATTATTATGAAATATGGATACTACAATAGAATTTATATATTGTACCGCTAGGCAAGGTACATATTCGTAATAATTGTTGTCTAAAAAATTATTAAAATAAAACTTTCATAAATAACGCGAAGATTTCAAAATTAATTGTATTTAAAAAATTAAGATTAAAAATAATTCATAAGCAGCTCAAAGATTTTAAAGAAAGAAGGGGTTCTCTAGAGAAATAATTAAAAATTTCAAAGGTTTTAATAAATAAATAATATGTAAACCAGAATAAATTGAGAGAGTTGTTGTTTATAAAAGTTTAAAGAGTTTTATTATTAGTTTAAAACAGTTTATTAAACGGTCATTCGTAAAGTTTTACAAATTAATTAAAGAGTAATTCATGGCGGAGGGGGAGCATAACTGAGAAAATTAAAAATATTAAAGAAAAAAAAAAGGAAATCTTAAAAACTAAAAAAAAAAAATCTCTTTTCATTTATTTAAAATAAAATAAATAAGTGCGCAAGAATAAGATTGTGTTTAAATATAAAGAAATAGTAAAATGTGTGCGTGTTGAAAAATTAAAAAAAATGAAAGTTAAATATTAAAAATAAATGAAAGTGTATAAGTAAAGAATTCCCTCAAGGATTGCATATAATCATAAGCTACATAAAAACGGGATTTGCAATGGCTACTAATTAAAATCCAACAACAGGATTAATTAAAAGGCATCTCAACAAGAATTTAATCAAAAGCAGTGGACGAATTTTCAACAATGAAAATAGCTGGCAGGTTTGAAAACTAATTTTAAAAAAATGACAACAAAAGGCCATCATATAAATAGGTCCAAAAATTTCGTCAGTCAGTCATACACAGAGTGAGTCTTTCATGTATCTATAAGTCAGTCACCTGTTATACGTATTTGTTAATAAAGATGATGCAGTGTTGAGCAGTTTTCGGGACATGCGATGAACTCCAGCCTCAGTCCGAAAGAACATCAGCAGACTGCCCGATAGAAGCAATGCCCATCTAACAATTTATAAGCTGTCAGGAATGACTAACTGCTTGAAATAAAAGTAGTATGGAATAGCAATCATTAGAACCTCAACAGAAGCCTAAAATCTAACTGGTTGGTAAAACATACACGCAACAGTAAATAATTTGAAGCCACCACGTTCAAAAACCCTATAGGTAATAACATTTTCTTATTCCAATTCTGATATTAATTTAAGTAGCCATTGCAATCTTTGAAGCCTCCCAGAGTCAGTTTAATAAATGAACTCTATGAATGGCCGCATAAAATGAACTATTTATGTGTATGTTTGAATGTTTGTAATTATTTTAATGCTTTATGTTAAATTATATTGCTATTGTATATCTTATTATAATATGTGTGTGCCTGAGATTACTATAAATCATTGTTTATATTTAATTAAAAATTTATAGTTAGTTTACAAATTTTAGTAAGCATTTTAGTTAAAATAAATGATCTTTGAAATTAATATTTTTTGGGCAGTTCTTTACTCATACCACTAATTAAAGCAGCAATTTATTATATTATTCTTTTGATTGAGCTAGTTGGGATTTCTTAGGCGCAGAATTAGTTTGCCATCATTCAGGGCACATTAGTTTTTGTAATTAACTGGTGCCTGGAGTTTACTCTGAAGCGAAGTGCTTTGAATGATAGGTGTTGAATTTTGCAGCCGAGAAGATCTGTGGCCTTGAAACATAGTCGTAGTTAGGTATCTTATATATACTGTAGCTTCGGCTTGGTCACAGGTGCCTGGTATTATGCTTCTCTGCCTAAGGGACTGGTGTGGAGCAATATTTAAATTGCAGTGGAGTAGATCGAATTTATAATTTTATAATATCATTTTTATGTATAAAAGGAAGTCTTACAATTTTGCTTATCATAAGTTTCCATTTCTATTAAAGAGTAAAAAAAAACTTTATGATAGATTTTGTTTACTATTCGATCTACTACCCCACCCGGTTCAATATGAATATTTATTTTAGTAACCTAGTATAATTTTTTTACATACATGCATAAAGTCTTTTCTAGGCCTTTTCATGAAATTATTTATAAGTTTTTATATTCTCATTGAAATGCTAGCAAATTTTTAAATGAAATTTTATAAGCAATATATATATATGAAATTTTATTTATGATATTGATATCACCTATTGATAATTTATAGAAAAAAAATATTTTTTTTTGTGAGAGGAGGGAGTAAAGTAATTTTTTTAATAACTCATTGCAGGACAGAGGCCAGTCCAATGTATTTCATATGGCATTAGAGAGAAAAAGTTATTACCAAGTTTGCTGAGAAGAGTATTTAACATTTTCTATCCTTATTTTATATTTTAGGACCTACACATTTTCCAATTAATAATTGAATCAGCTTACAAATTGGTTGCCTGAAAAATGTTTTTCAATATTACCAACATGACAAGTAAAATTTGTTTTGTGATCTATATTTCCAGTGTGCATACCATGGTCTAGATTCAAACCGTAGCTTACAAGTTTGATAAGTGGATGTGCTAATTACTATTGCCTTTTGGGTAACAAAAGATAAGATATCTAATCTACAAATACTGGAAAATAAATTAAAAAAAAAAAACACAATTTTTTTTTTTTTTTTTAATAAGATAAACTAAAACTTGGAATTATAAAAAGTGTTAAAGAAGTCATTGATGTTATAAATGATAATAACAATTGCAATTTTATTTTTAAAAAAATAAATTTGCAAAATAAGATAATTCTAGATAACATTTGAGTAACAACTACAACCACTATTTTTCAAAACTAGTTTTAATATTAATGATATCATTTATCAAAAATATTTCTCATACATGAATAAAATGAAGATATTGTATAGTGCAAAACCTTGATTAATTATAAGCATTGACATCTATTTGTGTTGTTAAAATCAAAATATATTGTACTGAATAAAATTAATAGATACTAAAATGCAACTAGATTTTTGTGACTTAAAAGCACTGATTTATATTCTACCTATCCATTAATCACCTTTGAAATTTTAAGTACTATAAAGTTATAGATATAACATACTTCCCCATTCTTTTCAAATTCATATAAATAAAGATACAATAAAAGACAAATGCCCCCCAAGATGCATTTCTTGCTGAACCAGCACTCATCAGTTGGCCCAAGTCACTATCTCTCATATATATCTATTATATGCAAAGTTTTTATCTAGAGTAAATTATTACATTTTTCATTTCTTCCTCCACTCACAACTTTGACGCCATCCATTTCAAATAAATACACTAATGATTATTACTAATCATTTTTGAAACTAGAGATTATCTCTAGCACAGATATAAACTTTAAACCTCAGTTAAAGCTTAATGTATCTGATTTTTTAAATTTACACACACGGAGTTATTCACCTTTCTCTATCTCATATGTAATATCTTTATAGATATAATAAACACCTCCATACTTTCCCATTCTTTTCAAATTCATATAAATAAAGATACAATAAAAGACAAATGACCCCCAAGATGCATTTCGTGCTGAATCAGCACTCATCAGTTGGCCCAGGTCACTATTTCTCATATATATCTATAAAGTTATGAATTCAAGTAACATTAGATGCTTAATGTTGGGAATTAAAAAGAAAGAAAAGATAAAAAGGTTATAGATCTTTTGAGTTTTAAATTTGACTGAAAATGGAAAAAAAAAGATAAATTAGATTCAAGGTTAGAAATATAAAAGTATTGAAAAGAATGCACAAGAAAGGAATAATTATTGATTAAAATCAAAAGGAAGTATATTTTGAAATGTTATTAGAAAGTAGAATTTATGAAGTATATTTTGGAAAAAAATCTCGGACATGAAAGGAGAAGAAAAAAGAAGAAAGATGTTAAGAAAAAATTTTAATCAAAAAAGAAGGAATTTACGAGCATAGGGTTTTTTTTTATTGGTTGTATTTATTAGCTTTCTAACTCAAGTTTGCAGAAAGGCTTTGAAAAATTTTGTATACATATATTTTATTCATCATAGTATGTTTGTCAGTTGATAGTTTTACAGTTTTTATTTTTTAAACAGTACATTCTAACTTATAATGAAAATTAAAATTGATTTCTGAAAACTAAAGCATATACCAATAAAAAATCACTTTTCTTCTTGGATTTTTTTTTTGTGGCATTAGTTAGTTTTCTAATTAATCTTTCCAGAAAGGCCTTAAAATGTGTGTTCTAATGATAAACAATGATGTTTGTCATAGCATTTTCATTCATTGACAGTTTTACAGTTTTTTTTTTTTTTTTGTGACAATGTTAATTAATTTTCTAATGCAGATTTCCAGATTTATGGCCTAAATATTAAATAATAATATGAATAATAATAATGTATTTCATTACTAAAGATAAAGATACACAAATAAGCAAATATTTTATCTAGCGCCGTGCTGCAATTATATTTCATTCCAATATCAGCCTTTCAAGCTAATTGAGCACGCGCCTTTTAAGAGTGTTAAATAAATGAATACTCTCCTCTTCAATCCAAGATATAGTATTTATGCAGGAATAAGAGGGAAAAAAGAATCCCTCTTATTCCTATGACTCAAATTCTTTTATATGAGCAAATCTGAATAACTGTTGAAGAGAGTGTGAGTAGATACTCACTTTAAATTACTATTTACGATGTTTTTTTGACTGAATGATGTC
Source organism: Epiperipatus broadwayi (assembly GCA_028023455.1). NCBI lineage: Eukaryota > Metazoa > Onychophora > Udeonychophora > Euonychophora > Peripatidae > Epiperipatus > Epiperipatus broadwayi. Next base: position 1,652,022 of record JAQFVV010006223.1, on the reverse strand, counting down.
GGTGTAATTACTTAGAATTTACTAAACGTCATTCTTACTGAAACTTAATTATGAGTAAATAAGCAAATATTTTATCTAGCGCCGTGCTTGCAATTATATTTCATTCCAATATCAGCCTTTCAAGCTAATTGAGCACGCGCCTTTTGAGAGTGTTAAATAAATGAATACTCTCCTCTTCAATCCAAGATATAGTATTTATGCAGGAATAAAAAGAATCCCTCTTATTCCTACGACTCAAATTCTTTTATATGAGCAAATCTGAAGAACTGTTGAAGAGAGTGTGAGTAGATACTCACTTTAAATTACTATTTACGATGTTTTTTGACTGAATGACGTCGGTGTAATTACTTAGAATTTACTAAACGTCATTCTTACTGAAACTTAATTATGAGTAAATAAGCAAATATTTTATCTAGCGCCATGCTTGCAATTATATTTCATTCCAATATCAGCCTTTCAAGCTAATTGAGCACGCGCCTTTTGAGAGTGTTAAATAAATGAATACTCTCCTCTTCAATCCAAGATATAGTATTTATGCAGGAATAAAAAGAATCCCTCTTATTCCTATGACTCAAATTCTTTTATATGAGCAAATCTGAAGAACTGTTGAAGAGAGTGTGAGTAGATACTCACTTTAAATTACTATTTACGATGTTTTTTGACTGAATGACGTCGGTGTAATTACTTAGAATTTACTAAACGTCATTCTTACTGAAACTTAATTATGAGTAAATAAGCAAATATTTTATCTAGCGCCATGCTTGCAATTATATTTCATTCCAATATCAGCCTTTCAAGCTAATTGAGCACGCGCCTTTTGAGAGTGTTAAATAAATGAATACTCTCCTCTTCAATCCAAGATATAGTATTTATGCAGGAATAAAAAGAATCCCATCTTATTCCTACAACTCAAATTCTTTTATATGAGCAAATCTGAAGAACTGTTGAAGAGAGTGTGAGCTTGAAAGGCTGATATTGGAATGAAATATAATTGCAAGCACGGCGCTAGATAAAATATTTTCTTATTTACTCATAATTAAGTTTCAGTAAGAATGACGTTTAGTGAATTCTAAGTAATTACACCGACGTCATTCAGTCAAAAAACATCGTAAATAGTAATTTAAAGTGAGCATCTACTCACACTCTCTTCAACAGTTCTTCAGATTTGCTCATATAAAAAAATTTGAGTCGTAGGAATAAGAGGGATTCTTTTTATTCCTGCATAAATATTATATCTTGGATTGAAGAGGAGAGTATTCATTTATTGAACACTCTCAAAAGGCGCGTGCTCAATTAGCTTGAAAGGCTGATATTGGAATGAAATATAATTGCAAGCACGGCGCTAGATAAAATATTTGCTTATTTACAAATAAGCAAAGTAAATTGGTAACTTTCTGTTTTATCACATGCTACATTGAATATATATGTAGTTAAGAGCAAATTTTGATAATAATTTCATTTTACATAATAATCAAAATAAAATATGTTTTATAAGGCTACCAATGCCATTTTAAAAAAAAACAATAAAACTATGAAAATATAATAATTAATATAAAATAAAAAGTAATGAATTTAAATATTTTTAAAGTAGGGATTTCATTAGTATGGTTAGTAAAATCTTATTATTTTGATTAAAATAATATGTAATAGTATTTTTATGAAAATAACAATTTTTTCCATTTAATTTTTTAGTCAAAACTAATTTTGAAGAATAAAAGATTAGGAATATTTTTCTTTTCTAACAAAATTAATTTTAAATTGCATAATAATTTGTTTTTAAATGTTTATTTATAATATTGATATATTATAGTTACATTATTTAACTCCATTTGGACAATTTATATATACATTTGCGCATATAAATATATATAGAGACATAAAAATATATTTAAAGATTGACCAATGTTTAATTTAATTTTTTTTTTACATATAATAATAAGTAATTTTATTTTCTAGTTCAGTGATTCCCAATCTGTAGTGTGCATATTCCTGAGGATATGCGGCGGATCGGTTTAGGGTACACGAAAGTATTATTCGTAATGGCGGAAAGCAAAAGCATTTAGGTGTTAAAATTAAAAAATAAAAACAATGTCATAATTTTGGTTTACAAAGAGAACTGTAAGCACAGGTAAATCATATCCAGATATCTCCTTATAAGAAAATGGACACAGTTTTGAAAGCTCTCATTTGGAAAAATCATTAGTAAAAAATTTAAATGTAAATTTAAATTCAAACTTTTTGATATGGTGTTAGTATTCATATACAATACAAATGTTTCAACTTTATGTTTAATTCTTTCTTTTGTATTTTTTCTTTGTAAAAACAATATATTACAAAAATTTGAATGTATTGATTATTATATAATTGTATATATTAATTTACAATTACACAAACACACACAACTCTAAAGATCAAAGCTGGAATCAAATTATTGGTATCTTTACAAATAATTTATGAAAACAAATGAATCGAAAGTGTAATAAGAATAGATGAAAGAAAAGAATAATAAGCCCATTGTATGTATGTATTTTACTTTTTACTGGGCTCCCATATTAAATATGTGCTTGCATGTGTATATGATGTCCAATAGAAATTACAACAATAAATACTAAAAGAAGAATTACAATATGGTGTAAAATTTTTGCACGGTGAAGTCTAAAGCAGCTTTTACACTTACATTTTTTCAACTTGTTTCATATAATTATTTGAAAATTTAAAAGCTCTGTACTTTTGCACTTTCAAATTATTTGACAAACATTATTATACTTTTAATTATTGCTGTGTCAACATGTCATGGAAACAGAATAAAAACTTAGAGAGTGCAATAGTTTTTGTTGAGATGGTGTTATGTGAAGAAGATGAAATAGAAACAAAAATAAATAAATAAATGGACTAAAAATTTTGTAAAAATAAATACTTTTACAAAATAATGAAATTTAAATAACACTATATATTTTGAATGAAACCTTATTTCCCCAAGTTGTTCTTTAATCTTCTCAATTAATTTTTCTTCAGTTTCTCTTTTGTAACTAATTTCTTTCAAGTAAATTTTAGTAGTTTGGAAAATTCCCAAGCAATTACCAATGAGCTTCTATTCATTAATTTATAATTTTTCGAGTCTAGAACCTCTATTTTCATTTCCAAATTGTCATCATGCCGATTTTTAACATGTGCTATTGATGGTTAAAACTAACTTTCAAAATAAACTTTGAAATTAATACAGTAGATAAATAAAATTAAATGATATATTGTTAAAAATATTTTAAGCAAGAGTAGTATTGATATTTGAATTGAAAGTGTGTCATACAATAAAGTCATTCCTTGATATGTTCTTGTTTCTTTTCCCATTCTATTGACATTAAAGTCCTTGGTATATTTAAACCCAAGCCAATTATATATTATATAGCAACATTTTTTTTTTTTTTTTTAAATATTTTCTTTAAATTACTATTTTCTTTTTATGCAATAATAAATAATATGACATCATGATCATTTTGGAGAAAGGAAAGAATGTCAAATGTTTAGCAAGCTTTCAGTTCTCTTAGTTTTGTTTAATCTAATCATATCCAATATTATCAAATTTTTAATTGATACATATAAATCATGAAATGTGAAATCAAATTAATTTGCTGATATATATTATACATAATAAATTATTTGATTTTTATAAACTAACAAAATAGTTTATTAATATGATGTAATTTTTTAGTTTAAATATTATTTTATTGTGCAAGTAAAGATTTTTTCCTTACATTTACATATCCATTCATATACTACAAGTATTTAATTTTAAACATTTATTGTTGTTGTAAGTTTAGATTAAAACATTTGTTAGCTATCTACAATATGTTTTAACATTTCAATAATCTTTATCTTCATATCTTTTTTTTTTCCAATATATATATATATTTAATCTATTATAGTCTTCTAAAATATTAGTTTGTAATAATTTAATTGATTAGTAAAGATTTTTTGATTTAATATAATTGCAAATATTTATTATTTATATATTTCTACAAATATTAATTTAGCTAATATGTTATATATTAATAATTTAGTATTATATCATTACATTCTAATGTTTAGCTCTAAATTTACTTACATATATTTTTTCAGTATTCTTTTCTTTTTCACTCAACGGAACTAGACTCTACAAAGTGTTCTCATTTTAAATTTTCAAGTAATAGTGATTTTAATGATCTTTCTGATCATTTTCATCAAAACGTAGAAAATGTGTCAAAGGAGCAGGTCCATCGGATATTAACTGAACAGGTTTTTCCTTTTTTTTTAAATTTTTTTTTTACATATATGTATAATCCAAACATGCATTTTGTCAAACTGGAAATAACACATAAACGAATTATTCAAAGCTTTAAGCAAACTACCAATCAAATTGCTGGTATGTGATAGCAAAGATGGTAAGTGTATATTATTGATGATTTGATTGGTTGGTTTGTTTAAACTATGTGACATATAATTGTAGTTATATGTTGGCTATTTTCATTACCTAGTTGAATTATTAAGCATTTTTAATAAAATTCTATCTTTATTTATACTTGTCTAGATATTCAACAATTAGTAATAATACATAGGTTGATATATTATTAACAGTTGAATGTATTTAGTAAACTATAAATATTATTTTAATTTTTTAAAACATTTGTTAATTCAAGTAGATAATGAAAATAGTCGGCATATATTACTACAAATAAACTGCCATTGTCGCAAACCTTTACATAATCTTAAATATATATTAAAGTCTTAATTCAGGCACACAATAGCATAAAAAGACAAGAAAAGGAAAAATGAGTTAATAGAGCTTATATATATATATATATTAAGTCATTCCCACATGGTTAGGAAATTCAGCACCGCCCTAAGTGAAATAAATATATTAGAGTGTGTTGAGCATTGGGATTATTTTCATATATATATACATTCATGTATAAAAAAAACTACAGACAGTATTGGACCTATTCTGAATTGTTATAATATAAAAACAATATATACTACTAATCAAAAAATTGATTGTATTTTTTTCAGATTAAAGACTCAATGCCTCATGAGGCACAGTGAGTTTGAAATCCCTTATGTAATTCATATTGCTTTGTATATGGGTATGATTGTTTGTCGCATTAACACTAAGAGATGATGAACATACTAATGCAGTAAAACAACATTTATTGTTAGCAGTATGCTCCCTTTATATTATGGATACTAATGTAAATTATTTCTATTTGGAAGAAAATTTTAAAGCACATTAAAAATACTTATTGATTTTATATTGATTTTGTCATCTTGTTATATATTTTGCTTCTTATAGTACTACGACAGTTTTTAAAATAGCATTCATTACCAATTGATGGAAGGTTCAATCAAACTGAAATATTGGTACATATATTATAATTATTATACATATGAAACAATATATATATATATTGTGCCCTTTTGTATGGGTCTCCATAAATTGTTATATCAATTTGTTAAAAAATTTTAAATTTAAGATATATTATAGCTATATGATGTTGATTTTATTTATAATAATCTTTCAAAAGTTTAACTAAAGTAAACTATGAATATTTGATGTGTGAAATTGTGCTAATATTTGAGGGAGACGTTTCAGTGAAAAAATGATAATATTATATGGTTGGGAAAACTGGCCATGATCAATACTGCATTAATAAGTTTGTAAATAAATGTTTAAAGCTAAAAGTTTTAAAAAAAGACAAGTTAAAATTAAATGCATATATATTTATTGTTGATAAAGATTAATATTTAGTAAGTGAATATAAATATTTTGTTATTAAAAGTATATAATAGAAGATTAATATTTGATTTTATAATATCGAATTATTATTTTAAAGTTGTTATAGTATATTATTTGTTTTAAAAATATTTATTTTATAAAATCGAATTGTTAGTTTATTTTTAGATAATTACAAGCGTTTATATCTGTGTTGTAAATCAGGTGACAGATAGACATATGTACACATATGCTTGTAAGTTTTTTTAGTAAAGTTGCAAAACTGTTTTAAAATTCTATTATAAAATTTATAAATATTATATTGGCTATCACGAGATAAAAATAAAAATAATTAGCATGAAATATTAAATCTGATTTTTAAAATACTGTTTAAAAAATATAATGAATAAAAATAGACTTAGTTTGTTTAGAAAAATAGTCTTATAAAAGTTAAAAAGTGAAATAAAGTAAAACATATATTTTTAAAAATGCTTAATGGATTTAAATAAATGATAAAAATTAATTTAAGAATTAAATAATGTAATAAATAATAAATATTAAATAAGTCATTATTTATTTTTAATTTCGTATTGTTGGTAAGATATGTAAGTAGGCTAGCAAGGTGATTGTTTAATTTACCAATCAAGTGGGTAATTTATTCCGGTATAAAAAACGGAGGTTCAATTGTTCAGGGGGTGATTGTAATTTCTTTTAAGTGAAGTGTGCTATTAAATATAGCTAAGTAAAAAATTATAGACGCTCTCGTAATAGTTTCTTAATTTATAAGAGAGTAGTTTTAAATAATTTTATAAAAGTTTACCGTTTAATATGCAGTGCTAATTTATTTATAGTTCCCTATTGATCGTCTCTGTCAAAGCTCAATTTTACTATCAAATAATCATGAAAATATCGTATAATGATAAAATGTGTTGGAAACCTTATATTAAAAATATAGTGAACGCTGGATTAACTAGGAGAATTACTAGTTGGATAAAAATAATATATTGGACATTATATGAATTTAAAAGTTGATTATAATTAATTTTTTATAAACAAATATTTTAAAGAAAGATAAATACTTCTTTATGAAGAAAGTATTTTTAAATTATATATTTTAATATATCTTTTGGTAAAGATATGGAAGTTAATAATAATTGCAGAAATACTTGCCTTATTAAGTCTTTGTTATTTAAAAGACTAGAGGTCGATAGATTTTTTTTAAAAAAACTGATAATTCGGAAATTTAATTGATAAATAAATACCTATAAAAAACGTTATAATATTTAAATTCTATATGCTGGTTATATAGAAAATTTTAAAAAATGTTTTGCTGAATATTTAAAGAAATGCGCACAGAAGTATACGAGGATATCCAAGTCAATTTTTATAAAACTTAAATGAAACATTTAACTATTGATTAATCCTAGGAAGATAATAACTTTTAAATAAATCCGGATCCTATAAACTGTTTTAATTATTATTTTGTTTCTTTATGGTGGAACTTATTTTATCTTATTTTTTTAAAAAAAAAACGTTTTCCATTTATTTCATAAAACTGTTTAAACACGTGATGTACCGGAAAAAGGAAGTGGTGTTGGTAAAATGTTGTGTCTAGGAAAAAAGAACAATTGTGGGTGGAAAGAAGACACCGTTGGATTTTATGTAACATATTTTGTTTTCTTAACTAACATAGATATTTAATTATTTATTGATCTATTAAAGATAAGGGAGGTACATTTTTTTTTTTTTTAAAAGAGTAACTACATATTAATATAACACTTAATTTCATAAAGTTTATTTTTTTATATAATTTTACAACACGTAATATTTTAAGAATAATTGTTGAGTATAAATGTGATATTATTTTGTAAAACTATAATCCTGGAGGACATCGTTTGGCTGATTATAAATTGGAGTATCATTTATGGTAATAATTATATAATATTAATAATTTAATGTATTTTTGCTTTGTTTTCTTTAGATAAACCAAGTATTATTTGATTGTTGAGTGAATGTATAAATATTTAAAGAATATACACGCATAATATCATTAATAATAGTTTTATTTTAATATGCATACTTTATTTTATAATATAAATTTATTACAACGTAATAAGAGAAATCCAGAAATAATTATATGATTCTTTCGTGAATAAACTTTAATGTTTTTCTATTATAATATTAGGAATTTGATTTATTATATTAGTATGAGTCATTTATATTTATTTTCAAGTTAGTAAGAGGTAAAAATATATCTATATTTTTATTTTTTTATTAGACAAGTTAAATTAATTTTATATAGAAATTTATATTTTGTTTGAAAGGTTTATCATATATAGATGATGAGATATAAGAGAGTTTGGATAGTTATTTTTTTAAAAAAATTGGTAAGCTGATACTGAAGTTAAATAAGATTAGAATGATATTTGAAGATGAGATTTTATTAAGAGGGAATAGGAATAACAAGTAGAGAAGAATAGTTGTTTAAATGGAAAAGAATCATAGAATTTTATTTTAATATAATAACTTTATAAAAATTGGTAATTTATAAATAAAAAATTTGTTTTTTCACAAAATTGTTGAATAATTTTAAAATATTATTTTAAGAAAAGAACATATATGTATTGCATATTTTGGTAAGACATATATTATGAAATTACATCAGAATGAAGTAAATAATTATGTAATCAATAAAAGTCACATAATATTACAAAGTTATATTAATCTATACATTAGTTGATATTTAGTTAATGCTAATAATAAATGTAATACATAATAGTTACATTATAATAGAAATAGCTATAATACTTAAATGGAGTAGCATTTTAATTATTAAAGTTTGTTTATTTTACATGTGCTACATAAGTGATATTTTACATAAAAGCCTTTTATTGTACTAAGTGATTATAAATGATATCTAGGAAAACATAAGTTCATAAACTCAATTAAATGTTACTGATAAAATATTTAAGAAATGTATGGATTATTTATTTTGGATTATAGAAATAACAACAATGTAAGAATCTTGTATTATTATTATTTTTCTTATTTTATTTTTCTTGATTTTCACTTGTAATGTAAATAATGTATATAAGTTGTTTATTAAAGTTGATGTAAATAAATTTGTTTAAGTTGTTTTAAAAGTGTGTCGAATTCATTATTTTGCACCACAGCATTTGACAACAGATAATTTGAATAAAACATAATATTTGCACAATATGAATTAAATTATTATTTTTTTAAAAAAAAGAAATACAGTATTTTCTTAATATGATTTATAAAAATTCATTGACATTAACATATTATGTTATAATGGTCACAAAAATAATTATAATGCACAATATAAGAGTATAATATTATTTATTGCCACATATTATTAAATTATAAGATTTTATTATATTCTCAATTAAGATACTATATGAAGATGAAAGACATGTAGATGATTTACTTTTTTCTTAATGATTAGTAGTATAATAAAATAGATAAGGTTAACATATACACTGGAGATTGTTATTATTAGATATTTATTATTATTATAAGTTAGGTGTAGTTAGGTTTGATATTAAATCCCTTATCATGCCTATCTGCAAAAAGTATTATTACTTTAAGATAATTAAAAGAACCTGAGATTATTTAGTTATATTTCTTTGATAAAAGATTGAGATTTATTTATTGATATTATTGAAGTTAGTTAATTTTATAAAAGACATAGGAGTGCTATAGATGTATTAGTGAGATAATAAAGAGGTAATAGTATTCTTATGCCATTGAGATAATATCTTAGAAGATATGGCCTCAATGTAAATTCAATTACCACTTGTAACTTCACTTCATAGTCTCATGATTTAATAAATACTTATTTAATTAGTGCATGATATTGAACCATATTAATTTTCTGTTAGTTGTACTAAATCTGATAAGATATAGTATTATAAAAATATATTAATAATAGTTATACATATTTTAGCCGAGCATAACGATTTAATTGAGCTAGTCATATTTTAAGTTATATTATATATTTCTGGAAGTGAGGGTACAATATATATATATGTATAGTAGTTTCTACTGTTTTTAAGAAGAAAGCTATTGTCATTAATAGAAAAGTAATCCAGATAATAACAATTACTTTATATATATATATACATAATTATTAATAATTCCTAACTTTCATTTGATATTGGTAATTTAAATTTTTTTGTCTTTCTATAGATTATAATCAAAAAAAGAATGTCAATACATTTACTTATTATGATAATATTTAATTATACCTTAAAATGGCATTATGTTAAATCTTGAATACATTTGTATTATTAATTATAAGTACATAACAGTTTAAATTACATTACATAGCCTATTTCGTAGCAAAAGTCTTTTTTTTGACAGAAATAGTGATGGACTATTATTGTCAAGCTTATTAGTTGCCAGTTTTGGAAAATATTTGAGTTTTCCTTTCCTATTGTATCTTTTAGTTGATAATAACTAGATGTCCTTTTTATTTACCAGCTATCTAAAAGAAATTTTGTAAGCTTGCTTGAAAATTCTCAACTACCTGAAAATATTTTCAAGTTTTATTCAAATTCTGGATCATGAGTATGACAGGAAAATACACTAACAATTGTGACAATGCGTTTTTTTTTTTAAATATATGTGTATATTTATGATGAATTATAATACTTTTACTAAGTCGGCGAAGTAATAATGAGTGATTCATAATTTTTGGCTAAATTAATTATAACACATATAAGGAATGTATGAGTACAAATATTGTATTGTACATGCTTTTATATAAACATAAATAAATCAAAGAAACACAGAAGTTACAAACTTTATATAAGAATGGAAATAAATATAAAGTTTTGAATTAACAAATATTTATTTAATGAGAGATGGTGAATTATGTTAACAGTTTTCATTTATTGCTAAATTAGTTTGTTAAACTTCAGTTTTTTCACTTTTTTCTATGTATTTTTTGAATCAAACTTTTACTAACAGTTTCATGTTCATAGACGAAAGTACATAAAATGAATTAAAATGATCTATAATGTCAATCTTTAGCCAGTGAATTACATTTTTATAAATTAATGACATATTCAATTCTTTATTGTCATATTAGGAAACACAACTCTTTGGTGTCCAACTGTCCAGGATTTGCGCGGCTCGCCCACATCCTGTCAGAAGAATTTATGGCAAAATATTTATTTCTAACACTTCTTTGCATACAATATTTATATAAGGCATTTCTGAAATTCCAACAGTTGGATAAAATGTGAAAAGAATGACACCCAACACATTGAAACAGTAAGATTTGCTTTGCAAATCTTAGTTTCACCTTTCCTCCTTCCTTCCTTACTCTCATACCCTAGAGTGAACCCCAATCTATTGTAGTGTGTGCATACTGCGCATATATGCCAAAATCCCGCTGAATTTAGATAGCAAATGTAAGTCCACAAATGTTCTATATATAAATTTAATAATGTCAACAATAATAATTTAGAAACTGGTGAGTGTGTACATGTATACATATTCATACTAAGAAGTAGCTCATAACTTAATAAAAGAATATTTTCATTATTTAAAGTTGTCTTTTTTAAATCTATTAATTTAGAAAAATTAAGTTCATCATATTTAAGCTTTCAACATTTAAGTCAAAATTTTATTAAACTTATAAGTAATTTAAATCTTTAAATTTTAAATTTAAACTTGTAAATAATTTTCTAATTTTGTATTTTATAAATCATGCCACAATTTTATGTAGAAAAGTAAATGAGAGCTGGGAGGAGAACAATAAGTCTAATTAATTCTATTTTGTAAAATGCATTAATGGCCTAAATATTTGGCCATCTAGATATAAAAATTGGCATCTAGATATAAAAAAAAAACAACAGATGTTCACTCCGGTATTTTGAATCTAATTAGTGAAAGAATTTAGAACAAAATAAAATAGTAATCTGAATGTCATAAAGTAAAGAACAATAGTAAATTTGCTTATAATATCCTGATATATTCTTTTAGATATTCGGATAGATAAAGCATTTATTTGTAGCAAATATTTTGGTAACGGATTGTTATGCCATAGGGTAATTCTATTGTATGCTTCTCTAGTATATATAGAGCTGAATTTATTAATGAATGAATTATTTGTTTATATTCTGAGAAAGTCAGATTAGTTGATTATATTTTGAGAGAGTTAAATTATTGATTTTTTTGAGAGAGAATTAATTTGTGAATTTATACCTACCACCTTTTAAAGAGAGAAGCCCATATACCAAGAAGCAAAACCAGCTATAACTTTTATTAGAGAAAATTGTAAAATACCAGCCTCTACGAAGGGAAACTAGAATGATGGGGTAGAAGCCGGCAGAGCGCTACTTTCTCGGGAATGGCTATTCTGCAGCCCGTCGTACCATCTGTTGCTCATCCATAAGAAGATCTGATTAACTGCCGCTGCTGCTAACAATCCAGCTGGGGCTGATGCCAAAACCAGAAAAAGTTGCTGTTAAAATCTAAGTAAATGCTGATGCCAATCATCTTCATTTCAAAACACCACACTAAGTGAAAGCTAAAATCTCCTGATGGAATGGCCTCTAATCAATTAATTGGAATCATCAGAAGAGTATAATGTGTGTACAAACTTTCCAACAGATCATATGAAGTAACCCCTTTGACCCAAGAACTCTTGTGTAATGTATATACATTCTACTAAATAAGCTATAGCTATTTTAAATTACTTTCTATAATCAACTCAGTTTCTAAATCTAATTTCTATTATGTAATTAACCTAGATCTTTGTAACTTAATTGTTGTGCTTTCTCATCTACACTTTGGTTAATATTTGAATTTTAGTAATTTTATTTCTTTCATTATAATGATGTGCCTGGATAGCCCTCGACCAAGCGTTTCACTCCTTTCCCTTTTACTGAGTATGCCGCCATGTTAATGCAGGTCAATTAAAAAACTAGCCCTTACATTTAAATGTATTATCAAATCGCTCGCTTGGAGACTATCTTATTAAATATTTGGGGATAAAATGAATCATATTATATATCTTCTGTGTTATTATATAATTATACGTGCCATTTATATGAAAATATTTTCATTTAATTGAAATATAATGCGAGAGTATATGCAAGGTTGATAAAGTGAATATTATATAAATGCATGATTACATAGTAAGCTCATGAAGTCCTATAATTATGCATTTCCTACCCTATTATTGAAATATGTGTTTGATAACTTATTTACGATTAAGAATTATTTAATTTGAGGTTGAAAATATACAGACTTAAAGTAGATATTTAGGAATGGATTAAGTGTTCTGCTCAACTAAAGAGCCAGCCCCTTTTTAATATACTTTTATCACATTCATATCGGCTTTTTCAAACCAAATTGTGCAAACGCTTTTTGCGAGTGTTAAATAATAAATGAATACCCTCTGACCCATACAAGATATAGAATTTGTGCAGCAATAAAAGGAATCCTCTTATTACTACGACTCAAATATTTATATATGAGCAAATCTGAAATACTGGCACAGAAGGTGTGACTATAGAACAGTCACTTTGAATCACTATATATAACTTATGAATGAATGACGCCGATGAAATTTACTAGAATTTACTGAACGTCATTCCAACTGAAATTAATCATATATATAAATCAGCATTCATTTTTTATAGCGTCTGTATACAATTGTAATCACATTCATATCGGCTTAAAACCAAATTGTGCAAACGCTTTTTACGAGTGTTAAATAATAAATGAATACCCTCTGACCCGTACAAGATATAGAATTTGTGCAGCAATAAAAGGAATCCTCTTATTACTACGACTCAAATATTTATATATGAGCAAATCTGAAGTACTAGCACAGAAGGTGTGACTATAGAACAGTCACTTTGAATCACTATATATAACTTATGAATGAATGACGCCGATGAAATTTACTAGAATTTACTGAACGTCATTCCAACTGAAATTAATCATATATATAAATCAGCATTCATTTTTTATAGCGTCTGTATACAATTGTAATCACATTCATATCGGCTTAAAACCAAATTGTGCAAACGCTTTTTACGAGTGTTAAATAATAAATGAATACCCTCTGACCCGTACAAGATATAGAATTTGAGCAGCAATAAAAGGAATCCTCTTATTACTACGACTCAAATATTTATATATGAGCAAATCAAATATCAGTAGTAAATTCTTTTATATTGAGATTTTCAATAATAATAACAAAAAAAAATTCACAGGATATAATAAAACAATACTTGCATTTTAGTAAACACTTTGTTTTTTGAGACATAACTAAAGTGCAAACAAACATTTTCTGGATAGTAAATTATTTGGAAAACTACTCCTACAGTACTGTTTTAAAGAAATTAACCTACTAACAAAATAAAAATACTGTTAATAGAAATTAATTCCACTACTAATAAAGTTTTGTTTAATGGAAATGGCAAATACTAATTAAACAAATGAGTGAAATTTCAAATATTGCTAACAGTGTAAATAATTTACATGTTAATATTTTTGAAACAAAATATAGAATGATAAAGATAAGCGGACATGAATGTAGAATATGTATAATAAATTGAATTAATTCAAAATTATTAAAATTAACTTAAATGAAGATATATATATGAGTGTGTCATTTTATTTATAAAGAATAGATGTATAGCCAAGTAAAATTATAAGATCTTTTAAAAAATATTTTGAAATTGGATTGTTTTTTCTTTTTGAGAAATTTAACTACATAATTGTTTTTATTTTCTTGAAGGTAAAAATGTGATGTGAAATGTAATTACTCTCAGAATTAAAACAGGCAAAACTTTCGTGATGTTTAGTCGTTTACTCTCGGCAGTCAGAATTTTTTTTTTTTAAACCTATATAAACTTTCATCAAATTTATAAAATGTATTAAATATTTCTTGTTTAAGCCATATTATAAACTCAGATATTATAATGTTATTCAAATAACAGGAGATAGATTAATATTTCATTAGACTTTAATAACTTAGTTTCACATTTGAGCTGTAAGTATAGTATTTTTTTAAGTTTAGAAGATATTAATGAAAGATTATATTTATAGACAATGCATTATGAGATATGAGTATTAATATATAATATTACAATGTTGAATTCTATTACATTAAAAACAATCTATTGTTGTTCTCACATTGGTAGAAACTGACTCATGATTTTTCAAATCATTCAAGAATATTTTTTGTGTGCTTTCATTCCATAGATCTTCTATTTTGTAAAGCCCTGGAAATTTATCACAATGATTTACAATTACTTAATCATGTAAAGGCATTGATGAAAGAAAATATCCCTATATATTGCACATATGAATATTTAAATAATTAATTTATTTAACATCTTGACATTTTCACTAATGCGGTCTATATTATAACAGAAATACACTTACAACATTAGCACGACCTTAATTAAATTGACATATATTGCAGTTTCATTATCCAAGCAGTGGAGTTAATATGGTTAATATTTTTACATATTAGTCATACCAATGGTTAAACCGGGATGGTATAAAATATACACCCTGCAGCCACATTTCCAGACCATTGCACTTGCTCTATAGTTGCAAGAAGCAAACACCTATGGGTATTTTTATTTGTATTGGGATGATTCCTGGGCACCACTAGTTAAAATTGACTAGAATATCCTCAAAAGTATTTTAAAATGCTTCCAGTACTTGATTTACTTGATTAGCACAAAGAACAAGAAACTGACTTAAATTAGACTATCAGACTAAATATAATTACAACACACATATAATTAACTCTAAATTAATGTAATAATATTATATGGTAATTGAATGTTATATGGTGTGGTGTGGAGAGAGATTTACACAAATAAAAAATATTAACAGTAATCAAAATAAAAAGTAACTTAAATCGTGTTAATTATAGAATTCTTTGCTAGAGATTAGTCTATTTCTAAATAGGGGTAAAAATCCAATTACTTTTAGTTTATAAAGTTTGAAAAAAAAATTTGTCTAGACTGAATTTATCATTTTTATATTTACTTAGGTCTTTGTTCTAGCTTTGGTTTTGGAGTGCACTCAACTTTTTGCATGTGATGGAGTTCATAAAAGAACATTCCTAGCTTCTTTAGGCAACTGGTGCTCTTTTCTGGGGCAGCTCATTTCTTGGATCTTGTTCAGCAATAACTAGTTCCGGGTAGGTATCAGCAATGGTGGTCAATGATATTTACTCTATGTCAAACAGTCAAATATAGAAAAAATTGGGTGGTGAACATCGAACGAACACCCTTCTGGTTTATCAACACATTGTAATGTTAAAATGTCTGCGTATAGAGCTATGCATTTCTGATTGATGCATTGGAAACTATATAGCATATCGACAGTAGAATAAATAACAGTATACTACTGACTTGACAGCAAACTGGATGGCGGACTTTTAACAGAAGTCTCATTCATCAGAATAAAGAACAATAGAAAGTTTGTATCTTTTATACCTTTGCCACTCATTGTCTGAGACCACCTTACATTATTAATTAGTTTTTTAAATTCTTTTGATTAATTAGCTATCTATCTCTTATTTAATTACATATTGATTAAATATATTATCTAATCAGTTGGTAATACTAATGATCTTTAATTAGATCTAATTAAATTGTTTCAATATTTATTATGCCATCAAATTCTTTTCACTAAGTAACTTTATAGCTACTTTACATATTTAAAGTTATAATTTATTCTCTTAGTTTTCGTAATCTGTCTGAATTTTTTTTTTAGTTAAAAGAGCAGATAAATCTTGTTTTAAAATATAAAATCTAAAATTTCGTGCCTTTCAATAGGCTTTAATGAGACTTTGATTTATTTAAAGAAAAAAAAAGTATTTTTATCTAGTAAACAGTCTTTTTTATTTAAAAAAATATATATATACACTATTTTTTTTTTTTAATTTTTTTTTTAAAGGTTTTATGTAAAACATATATACATATGTGCCACAATATTGAGAAGCAAAAAATTGGTATTTTTTTTTTCTATTATTTTTATAAATAAGTAATTTTTCTTGGGACATCCCCAATAAAAAACTTTAAACAATGGTTTAAGTGGAATTTAAAATTTTTATTGTAAACTAATTTAATTATACATTTCCTATCAAGTTTTATTTTAGATCAGCATTTGCATTTCCTTTATAAAATATAGGTGGTTTTTCATATGCCTTTTACATTAATATTTGTCTAGAAAAATACAATTTTTTTAATACCAGTGTTATCTTATTACTATCACGGGACATTGGTCAAAGATAAAGAGCATTTAGGGAATTTTATATTTGATTTGATAAATTTAGCAAGCAGGAAATATAGAACTAAATGATATTACTGAAATTTTATATTCAGTTGTAAAAATTGATAATAATATCCTTTGTCCAATACAGTAAAGAATATAATTTTTTTACAAACTAAAAAAGGAAAATAAGTATTCTATTTTTCAGAAATTCAGTCTTTATTTCTATTTTCTTGAATTTTTTCACTTAGTCGATAAAAAGAAAATGAAAATGTTATTAGAGGCTAGTATCACTTCATTTAATGTGGTTGAGTGAAATTGTTTTATCTTTCACAAAACCAAAAGAAGAATTTTGTCTATCCTGAAAATTGGTTATATAGAATCACTTTTAATACATGGTATAACTATTGGAAGAAAGTATTTAATAAGTTTATTTTCAAGGTTTTAATTTCAAGAATTATACTTTATCTTCTTTGGTATATACCTGCGTCTCGTTTTACGCGATAGATAGGTTCCTCAGATAAACACGCGCAAACGAAATTGTGCAAAAATAGACGTAATTTACATTGAAAAAGGGGGGATGCGGTCTGTGATTTTTCAAAATTCGCGTAAAAGCAAAGCACCAATGTAAAATTACTTTAAAATTCGCGCAAAAAAAAAAAAAAATAAGGAAATACAATATGACTAATAAAAAATTTCAAATTTGAAAAAAAATAATACAAAACAAACTTTTTTTAACTATAATATTTAATTTTATTCAAAATAATATATTTTTATGCATAATTTACAGTACAGTAATTTACATTTTTTTTATACACGTTTTAATTATTAACGCTATTTGCCGATAAACAGGTTTGTTTGTAAACTGGTAAAGATTCTTCACAAGAGGAACTATAACTAGCGCCAACTTCACTCTCACGTTGTTTTAATGGTTTTCTAGTGACAACGTAATTAGTAATTAATCTTTGAGACGATGATTTTATTAATTGTTTATGAAGCTCGCGATATCCAGACATACAACCATTTAGCTCTCGTTGGAATTTAAGAGCACGTTCGTGATTAGTGTTATTAGTAAGAAAATAATTTGCCAACTGATTAGAAAGTTGAAGACCTTCTCGAATCATTTTGGAAGTGAAAGGAACAGGTTTCACTTCTGTTTCATTATCTTTTTCTACATTTTCTTCTGTATCTAACCTTTTATTTTTGTCTTTAATTTTTTAATTTTCAATTCCGTTTAAAAATCAAATTTTGTTTCACTGCTATTACTCACCTTTTAAAAATAAACTTGCGGACACTAAATGATTAATAATTGATTAAATGTTTTTTTTTAAAAAGCAAAAACAGAATGTGATTTAAAATGCAAAATTAACACGCACAATGTTTGAACAAATTTACATAATAATCTTGTATGTGGAAATCATGATTTTAATTTCATTATTGCATAAAGTCTTACTATTATAAAGCACTGAAAATATTGAAATTACTAAGATGAAAGTCGAATTCCAATAATGTGCTATTACTTTCAATATAACGTAAGTGCGCGAAAGTTCGACTTCCGGTGAAACATGAATCGCGTAACTTCAAAATCGTGTTAAATAAGTCCATGTAAAAAGAGACCCAGGTGTATATTAAGGTTTAAAAATATTTTTTAAGAATTATTTTTAAAAATATTTTGCTATAAAAAGAAAGACTTTATTTATGTTTAACATTTGTTTTTATTTTCACTTAATTTAAATTGTTAGTTATAGAGAAAAATGTTCTAAGATGTGATTATTAAACAAAAAGGAATTTGATTACTTAATGTTGTATATGCAAAAATCAATGCCATATTTATATATTAACAAAAATTTAGTGTCATTTTCTTAATAATGCTCAAGCCATGTATTCTTTTTTTTTTTTCATATTTTATTTTTTCTTCATTATTATTAAATTAATTTATAACTATATTGTTAGATTGCTTTAATTTTGATTATAATTTAAAATAATGTGGCTAACTGGAGAATCACTGAATTTTTATTTTTAAATAATATTAATAAATATTAATATCTGGGAAGGAGCATTTGTTTTTCTGAAAATATTGAAAATTAATATGTCTAATATATTATTTTAAAATATGATGTGGAACCACTATCTAGTTAGGTCTTGGTTCACACATATGTTATCATTTTTTTATGCTAACAGACATGTATTATGAAATACAAATATCACTTTCTTATTAAGTATATTAGAAAAAATTATATATAATATATTAAGTCAAAATCACTTTTAATTAAAATCTGAGGCTTTTAAAAAAAAAAATAGTTTGATCCAATTTTATAAATCTTTTCTGCAAAGTAATGAAGTGACTTTTTTTTTTAATCCGAGTTATACATATTTCAGTTTAGGAATAATTTTTTTTAAAAATCAATTTAATATTTTATTCTATCAGTTTGTTTATTATTATTTTTTTATTTTTTATAGGTTGTATCATCAGTTATGGATCATTCACATCATTCATTTCAAGAAACCAATCTTTCTTTAAGTTTATTATTTAAAAATTCTCTTAAAGAATTAGGTAGGAAAAGAATTAGTTAATTATATTAAATTATTTTCAATATATAGATTTTGACATATTGTTGTAGTAAAAATACAATCAATATGAAAGAAATCATTGGTGTAGTTTTGTATAGTAGTACTATTGATTAATATATATTGATTTAGTTATGTATTATAAATTTCCAATAATATTTTAATGTTTTGTATATATATATATATATATTTAATTGGATAAATGAAATGCATAGTAATAGTGGTTATACTTGTGCTAGCAGGCAACATGGAAAAAATTATACACATTATCAACATTCTTCTAGATACTTGTAAGCTGGCATGACTGTAATTTTGTTTAATATTAGTGATCAAAAACTGACATGGAATGTTTGTCTTAAATGTATTAGAGTTATTAATATTTCATTAGGTTCAGATATAATTTAATGTATTTTGAAAAATGATTCCTGCCATCTGTATTTAATTTGTTAGATTAAGATAGTATTTGCTCTGATCTAATAAATATTATACTAGCTAATTTAGATTTAAAATATTTTAGTCTTCAGATGAAGACAAGTTTTAAAGAATTAAATGTTAGCACCTGACATTATTTAAAAACTTAGTAAGTTAATGCTTAAGCTAATGATTTTATAAGAGGTCATCTTAAAGAATTTAGTAATGTTTATCAATTTACTCCTAAATTACAATGACACTACCATGATGATAAAAAAGTGTTATCACTTGATCACAATATCTTCTGCCTTTGGGTAGAAAACTTATAATTACATTTAAGTTCTCAGTGATATTAATTATATCTCTAGAATTAAGTAACAACATAATTTTATTATTATTATTATTAACCAAAGCATTGCAAATAGTCAATCTTGGGGATTGAATTAAAGGAAACTGTTTATAAAAACAATATAGATCGGGGTGTTCATGACATAATCATGGGTTGTTGTTTTTTTTTTTTTTCAAAATATTTTTTGATTAAATATTTTTATATTTATTGTGAATCCTACAGTTTACTACTTTTTTAAAACAATTTTTTTCAGCCAAAATGAAAAAAAAAAATTGTAATAAAGTTAACCAATTATGTTTAATATCAATCTGAATTTCTGACAAATTTTAATTTCTTTTGTAAAGCGTTGCAGTATTTTAAATTGGAGTCTCATTGAGCTTTTTATTTTTTTTTTTAGTTACAGTTAAAGCATCCTTTATCAATACTTTAATTCATTCTATTGTTATTTATTTTTTATTTAATATTAATTGATAAATGCCATTCTTTTTTTTAATGATTTTAATATTTTTAATTTTTATAATCGTTTTTTCTTTTCTTTTTTTTTTTGTTTAGAAAGTAAATTATATAAACTGTGTTCCAGTGAAAAGGTGATTTTTCTCTCCAAGCTGCCATCTCTGAATCAATACATCTGTTACATACTAATTTTTCACAAAAATTTTAAGACAGTAGCATATCTGGATCACGAGTCGCAACATGAGATGTGTCAGTGTGTTTTAACCTTCATTGATCATCTTGAATCTTCTTGCCATCATGAAATCTTGCAATACACATGAAAATATTCTTGCAAATCATGACTTTAGTGCCAAACACAGTTTATGTTTCAATAGCAGTTTTGTCCAATTTAATGTTAGCATATCCATTGTGGGATAAGGTACAAAACATGCCACATTTCATGTAGTAACTTATGATCCAGACACATTAGCTCGTTAATTTTTTTTCGAAAATAGGTAAATTATATTGCTATGTAACACATGTTTATTCAGACATGCAGCTTACAGAAAAGATCAATCATCTTTTCTCTGTAACTGAAAAGTCTTGAGCATGTGTAATAATGTGCAACGATAAAATTTATCTTTTCTTTCTGGCACTTCTTCTCTGATACTATCTTTTTTACTTGGGCGGGGGGGGGGGTCTTGTTTGCAGTGAGTAGTTTCAAAACTGATCCAAAGTGATTGCCAGTAATTCTGGATCTGATATGAGACTTATTTCCTTTCATAATTGTAAATTATTGCTTGCACCGATAAGCACTTCCAAACATGGAAATTTTCCAAATCTGGCAGGTAAATATTTATAAAATCCAGGCCCACCAATTTCATTGGATTTTGTTTTCAAATTTGAATCGCACTGGATCTCAATTATTTGCGTTTGATTAGGTATTGATTTTATATTTATTGAAAAAATCGAAGAAAATAAAGAAAAGTTGGCTTCTGAAAATTTTAAATCTGTGTCTTTTTGATATGCAGTTTCATTTAAACTTGATTTGTTCATGTTGCATTTCAGAAAGTGCATTAAGTCTTTATTTTTCAACTGCTTTTGCCAAAGAACTAACTTACATTTGAATACTTTAACTTGGACACACTTATTTGTAATGATCTGATCTTTTTCTTGCAGTTTTAAATTTAAATCATATAAACATTTTATTATATCAATCATGAAGGATAAATCTTGCTACCATACTTTGCCAAAAAAAAAAAAAACCAAGCTTGTGTCTTGATTTTTAGTTACTAAAAACTGATATATTTCTTTTTTTAAGTCCCAGAATTGTTTAAGAAACTTGGGAGCAGAATAACCAACACATCTCAGTGTAGTAATTATGACAAACTGGAATATTCACTACTTAATTCACTTAAGAAAGCAGAGACATTGCTGAATTAAGCTTTGAGATTTTATGAAATTGATGATTTTTTTTTGATAGATGTCAACACATTTTTCATGTTTATTACCTTCATGCATAAAAACACTTCTTAATGTATAATGCTATGCGTATCATGAATCTTGGATCAGTTGTAAATTTCACTTTATTCTTTTTCGATAATACCATAAAACCATTATTTTTTCCAGTCATCGAAGGAGCTCCATCTGTAGCTACAGAATTTAATTTTGACAGAGGTAGATGGTATTTGTGCAGAAGTTCAAAAAACACAACGAAATATATCTTATCCTGTGCTAATGTTATGCATCAATACTAGTTTCAATAATACCTAAAAAATGTTGAAATCCATGTCGCAAGCTCAAAGAAAAACAACTAATTAAGCTATTCTCCCAATGTTTATTTTTTCTTTACAGGTAATAGAAAAAGCTTCGAAACTAGATAATTTTGCTTTGATCTGAATACTTAAATTGTCAGCTAAATCAATAACTTTCTGCAACTGTATTTCGAGACAAAGAGACTGCTTGTAAAAGCTTCACATTTCTAGGAAAAAATTTCTGCAGCTATAATTAGATATTCTTTGATGAGATCACCTTCAGTAAAAGGTTTCAAGTGTTTAGCTATCATCTCCAACAAGATGTAACTTTTTTATAAATCTCCTCATATACACTTTAATGCATTTTTTATATAATTCCTCCTTTATTTTTTTAAGAAGATAAAATCAAATCTAAATAGAGATGGGGTGGGGTGGGGTAAAGACATTATTTTTATAGAAGTATTAGTAATAATAGAAAAATGATATATATATATAAAGTTTTTTAAAAATAAAATGTTTAAAGAATAGGACAAAAAGTTAAAGAAATTGATAAGAGAGGAAGTTACATTATAGAAGTATATGAAAAAAAGGCTAAAGAATTAAAAAAAGAGTCAGTTATAAATATAAAAATGTGAGTAAAATGAATAAGTAAATTAAAAATGAGAATAATTAATAAAGATAGTAATAGGAATAATAAAAATTATTAATAAAAGAATAAGTATAGATAAATAATAGAAAGGAAGAAAAGAAATTAGATTAATAGATATTAATATAAAAAATAAAATAGAAAGGTGATAGAGATATATTAAAAATAATGTAGAATGATAGATAGGAAAGAAGAAATCAAAAGGAAATAGAAATAATAAAATAATAATTAGGAATTAAGAGAAGTAAAGGTATAGAGTTAAAATTAAAATTTGATTATGAATAATAATGTAAAATTTTTATATGTATATAAAATAATTGTTATAAGATTTTATGTTTAAATGTTGTAGCTCTGATGAAGACTGCATGTCAGTCGAAACTGTTAGAAAAATAAAGGAGGAATTATATAAAAAATTGCATTAAAGTGTATATTATTACTTGATTTTGATAAAGACATGCTGAATACAAAGAGCTGAAATAAATGAGTAATTTTTAACATAAAATTATAGAACATTTTAATAAAAATTAATATTTTTTCTTGAACATTAATTAACCTCCAGACCCTGAGTAACTGCACAAATTAAAAACCTTAATATAAGTAAATTTATTTTTCCTGTTCTCCGAAAACAAAATATTTGCTGTTACACACTAAACAAGTCAGTACAAGACTAATGACATGGCGTGTGGCAGTAGGTATATAATTGGCTGCTGAAATATTCATTGCTAGTATTAGTGGGATATATTATATGCCTGCACATAAGGTAAATACATGCAACACGATTATTAAAAACATTTTTTACATACCATTATATTGGCAGGATTGCACAAATATTTCTTGTGCTCAAGTTTGACATGTTCCGGAGTAATGCAAGTTATTTTTTTAACATCATTAGTTACAAGTAACAATAACTTCCATAGTTTATAAAATATTTCATTATATTAATGGATAAAATTAGGACATATGGAAGAATTAAATTTTTGGAAGAGATTCAGAATAAATTTCGTTTAGAAAAATTAGATAATTTATTTATTATAACTCAGTTGATTAACAAAAATAAATAATTAATCATTGCATTTCTAGAAACAGAAATGATTTTGAAAAGAATGTATAGGAATAGATTGTTGAAATCTTGCAAATATTGTGATAAATTTGGTGTTATTAATAATGATTAAATAAGTATATTTTTTATAAATATATTAGATGATAGAGCATCAATAGAAGATTCATGTGAAATCATATAGATATGTTTTTTTATTTTATTTCTAAGAGAAGTGGAGATTGAGGGACAACGATTGAGAATTCTTTTAATGGGTATCAAAATAATATATAATATGGCAGTTTTTTTTGCTAAAGATGTGACATTTTTTATAAGTAGTATCACTATTATTAGAGAAACATGTAAAGATAGGAAAAATATGAAAATTAAATTCAATGAAGATGGATAGAGTAAAGTTGAAAGGTGGAAAATTAGAGATATTTATTTTGAAGTAATGAAAAAAAAGGAAGTATACTGATAGCTGGGAATTAGAGGTGAGACAAAAACAAAAAGTTAAAAATCTGGTATATTTCTCATATAATAAATATGAATTATATGAGAGGGGAAAAGGGATGATAATATATCTGTTTTAACATTTGAAAATGAGGCACTTCATATTGACTAGGTTACTCAGAAATGTTTTGGTAGAATTCAAAAAAGAAATGTATGTATTGGATGGAAGATTAGTAAAAATAGTTCATGCAAGATCAAGAAGTACTTTGAGATATAAAGATTTTGTAATATATAGATAATACAATTAACAACACATTTATTTCTTTGTATTTACATAAAAGTGTGATAAATAAATATATATATATATATATTGCCGATATATAATTATTGAGGGGTGAAAAAACTGGATAGATAGTTAGTTGAATAGAGAAAAAACAATTATGGAAAGTGATTATAAATAAAAAAATAAGAGATAATAAAAAATGTGTAAAATATTTAAAAAGTATATGATACTACTAACAGTAACTATTTATTATTTTATCGGTTTACATGATAATTAGTTATAAGAATAAAGTATTTGAATTTTTTATAATAATTATAAAATGTTACCTTTGGCCAAAATGAAAAAGGTAAGTTATTGTATAGAATTCATAATTCTTATTGATAAAAAGAATATTCAACAAAACATTAGTTGCAAAAGATAAATCAGGTTTTTTTTTGTTCTAGTGTTTCAAAACTTATTATCAATAATTTATATAAAATGTATTTTATAATGATATATAATAACAATGTATATTGCCAAATATATTTAATTTTTTTACATTATACATATTTAATCAAAAAATGAGGGCAATATATTCTCCAAAAGTTATACTAATTCAAAATTGGGAATCAGTTATGATTAAAAAATAAATATTTTGTTAAATACTTAAAACAGTAATCCATATTTTAATATATTGTACAAACTATTAATGAACACAGAACAATTGATATATATATATATTTAAACACTTCTGTTTAACTTAGAAACTCCATTTGTTTGTTTAGGATAAATTTTGTATCAATTAAATGTTAGAAATCGATAACAATACAATAAGATTGTCAATTATTTATTTACTGTAACTGTTTGTTGGTAAACCAAATTTCAAATACAATATTGGTTTAGTAAGTTTTCAATGATGTACACAAGAGAATTACATATATATATATTTAAATGCTTACACTAAAAAGTATGACCGATTAATTGAAATAGAAATAAAAATAAATCTTAATTTCTTTTGACTCTAAACACTTTTTTAAAATTTCTTTTATAAACAAAGTAATATTAGAATTAATTTTTAATGCACGAATGTCCTTTCCAATATTATGCAGTCTGCAACATTGTTTATTTTAAATAAGAATAATTACAAAAAATATTTGCATACTAAAAAGTAATATTATTAATCTACAACCTTAAGAATATGCGCCTGAAAAAACAACAGTAGGGACCTCTACAAATCTTTAACACAAGATTTATTTAAAAGACATGCTGTTAAAAATAATACATATAAAAATTATTTTATAGTAAATGCTTTTGTTTTCTGTACACTAAAAGGCCAAAAATAATTATTTTTCTTCAACCAGGATCCAGAAATTAATTAATTGAATAACTAATTGTATTTTAGTGATTGAATTAATTAATTTCGAGATACAGGCCCACACTTTTATTTCAAGTTTAATATAAAATTCCAATTGTGATTGAAGAAAATAATTATTTTTGTTTTTTTAATGCAAAGTATATAAAAGTGTTTATTATAATATATATTGTTAATTTTTAAGCAGTTTATGGGCATCATGTTCAAATAATATTAAAATAAAAGAAATAAAAAAAGAGGGAATTTTAGTTAAAATATTTACATATCTTATCAGTTTTTATTATGTAATGAGTAAAAATACATATATAGTAGAGGCACAATATCCATTATATTTTGTTCGAAGTCCACTCATGTATAATAGTTAACTTTTTATTGATAAACTTTATTTAGACTAGAATTAATTGCATCAACACACTCATATATATAGCTCAGACACATGTATAGTATGCATATATAAATTAAAATATAAACAAAATTTTAAAATAACAATATAGTTATTAATGATAAATTGAGGGGAAATATTTACATATATTTTACTGATAATATATTCACTCATTCATTCACTGGAAAAATATGTGAATAAGAACAAAAAACTTATTTTACCATTTTAAAATAAAATGAATAGGGGGATATCTGTCTTTCATTGCAATTAAATATGCTCTTAAGTGATATATTTTTTTTTTTTATAACTTTTTTTCTTTTATAGAAACATAATAATAATTTGCTTATCAAAAAACTACAATCTCCCTAAATATTTTCATGTTTTAAAATCAGTATCAACTTTAAAAATGTTCTTGTAAAGTTTTTAGCATTACTCTTAGAAAATACTTGTGAAATATTGCACATCAAATTCATAAATGATAATAAAGAAACAATAAACTGTATATGCTTTCAATTTAAACCAAAGAAATTTTATTAATAAACATAATAATATACAAAGCATTAAAGCTGAAAAAATTGCTGCTTGGCATATTGTAAAATTTATTTACAATTTTTTTAAAAAATTATGATCATATATGGCATTCAGAGACAGAAAAATGGCTGCTTAAATTTATATGTTTTAATGTTTTCTTTTTTTTGTTTATTTACATTTTTATTTATTTGTTTATATATTTTTGGATAGTATATATTGATATAATGTAGTTGGTGACTTCACTGTAAACTAAGATTTTAGCACTCATAATGTATATTTTCTAAATATCTTTACTCTTTACATATAGTGGAACTACGAAAGCCACAATATTTTGTTTAGAATCTCTTATATATATAGCTTATGTTTTGTTGATAAGCTTTGATTATAATAGAATACATATTGATTTTCAAACTGCAAATACATAATATTTTTTAACAAGCATAAATATAACACATTTTTCTATATATAGAATGCATATGTAAATAAAAATTATAGTATAAACAAAATTTTAAAATATGTAGTTATTAATAATAAATTAAAGGTATACATTTACATACATATTTACTGTGTGTGGGTGATATATTTTATTTCAAAGCTTTTTTTTTTTCTTATAGAAACATTTTAAGGGATTATGCCCTCTAGTTTCTGATGTTTTTAAATCCATATCAATTTTACAAATGTTCTTAAATTTTTTTAAACTATTAGCATTACACTTAGGAAATGTTTTATTATGTGAAATATTGTGAATCAAATTTGAAAGAATCGCATATACTGCTTTAATAAATGTAAAATTTATTTTAATTTACAAATTTTAATATATATATATTTTAAATGTGTTTACATGCAATGCTCCAACACAAAAAAATGACTGCTACCATATCATTAAACTTAAGAAATTTATTGTTTTTTTTTTTGTTCATGTACAATTATAATACTGAATTGTACATAAATTATGAAGAAAATGTCAAGTAAAATCATATTTGAGAACATTAAATTTAGCAAGAGAAAAATTATGTCTGCCACTGTACCGGCATTCATAAAATTTAGTACATTAGTTACTACCAATGTTTTTATTATGTTTCTTCACAATTTTTTTATTAACATTTTTTTTTTTTTTAATAATGTATAATTGAAGTAATATATTTATAATGGTATGCTTATATAGGAAATAGATGGACACATATTTTATTTAAATATTATAATATAATTTGAAATATTCTGTTTAATGTTTTATGATGATGATCACTGCATAACTATTATTTGCAATACCTGACCAAATTGTGTAGAACATAAGATACACCTGATAAAATGGACATAGAATTAATATCAGACCAGACAACATTAAATTGTGTAGAACATAAGATACACCTGATGAAATGGACATAGAATTAATATCAGACCAGGCAACATTAAATTGGGTAGAACATAAGATACTCCTGATGAAATGGACATAGAATTAATATCAGACCAGACAACATTACATACGAAGTTAACACACTATTTAAGCAAATAACAAAATAATAATTTATTTACAAAGTATTTAATTGTTATAGAATAGAATTGTTTTTTTGTTTTTTTTTTTAGTAAAACCAGATATTTTTTATGCATCTGTTGAAGAAACAATTTCCATAAAATTAACATTTAGATATTTTTAAACTTATTAATTTTAAAATTATTAATAAACTGTAGACTTTAGTATGTTGTTTAAAAATGGAATATATTTGATTTACAAAAAGAATAAAATATAAAAAAAGTATATATCGGTCACGATGGGAGTCTTTCATATTACTTAACACAATTCATGATTTAGATAGAAGAATTTCGTTTAGAGGATCTTTTTTTTTCCTAACTATATGAATATTAATTTTGATATAATATTTTATATATTTATTTTAATAATAATATTGATAAGGAAAACCACAATAAGATAATACATAAGTTTGAATGATTTATACACACATACCTATATATAGTGAAAACAAATATAAAGATATTGATCATATTATGATTTGGCCTATCTTTTTTATAGTCTCTCATTTAAAAATATAATGAAAGTAATTGTTTTAATAACAATAAGTAATTAAAAATAGTTTTGCATAACAAGAACTGTATAATTATGTTAGAAATTATAATAAATATAAAAACTGAAGTTATACATATCTAAATGCCGTATATTTTTGTAAAAGTGTGCTACATTAATAGGTATTTTCTTTCAATGTAGGAAAAAAAAAATTTCAAATATTTTTTACTAAAATTATTGTTAAAATATATATTTCATGGCGCCACGTTTTGTTTTTGCTAAAATTTGCAGGAAATTATAAGATATAAAACATTCACGTGTAGCGTACAAAGTTTTTTTTTTAGCTTTTGCAAAGATGATTAATCAGATAATTGATGATCTATACTTTGAAATGATACAAGAAAAAAAAAATTCTGTTCTTTAATTTGAAGCAAGTTATATTTTTTATATTGACATGAAGTATAACGATAAATAAACTTTTTATATAGCAGAGGGAGATGATATCATATACTCATTTAATAATAAATTTTGTATGATGACAATGCAATCAAATAAATTGAAATCATTCCATGCTTTTAGTTTTTATTTAAATGGCTCACATTTCTGCCATTACAATGTACTGTATTATTTAAAAAATTGCTAGGCCATTCCAAAAAAAATTACTAAAATGTGACATTTCATGCCATGCAATAATGTCACCATTGTCTTAAATATATCTGAAACAAATTACGAGTTTGATTTAAAATCCAGCAAGTAAATATTGTAATGTGTTTCTCATAGGTTTTACATATTATATCTTTTTTTTTTTGTAAACAAACTATTTAAAGAAGTCTTCACAATATGTATATGGTGAAATACTTTTTATTTTAAAATGATATAATTATTAGGTATATAATTATTAGGTCTAAAGGTTAGCTTTATATATATATAAAATGTTAATATTAGCAATGGTAATGTGGGAACTATACAAAATTGTGATGATAATATTTAAGTAATTCCACTTTTTTTAAAAAATGTATATATTGAAAGTGTGAGCTTATTATTGATATAGTCACTTCAAGACATGAACATAGGAAAATTTTTGTAGCTAAAACAACTTTCAAGTAGATTGATGTAATATCTCCTAATGAAATTTGTCTTCTAGAGGAAGACTACCAGGTTTAATCATCAGGTGAAATGAAATTACATGGAGTTGCATTTGCTCCGAGATATAACTTGATGATCTTTATTTTTAGAATTTCATGAAAAATTTTAATATTACTAAGGTGATAGGATAGAGTGATTTCATATCTTCAAGACAGCAGTTTTACAGAAAGTAATTCATGAATTAAAATGGAAAACAAAGGGAACAAAAATATATGGAACTTGTTTCAACCATCATTATTTATAAGATAGTATAATTTTTTTTTTTTTAAGTAATGCTTCAGCGCTTCACAAAGAGTTATCAGATGAAAATAACTAAAAAGATAATATGCCTACATGTTTGAAGAATTAGGTTTTTAATAAGGGTGTTTCATAGTGTTTACATATGGATCTTAGACTTTGATTCTTAACAAAACAATTTAGAGTCTTCAGATTAATAAAGGAGATAAAAAGAAATGTATGTTGGGAGTAACAAGAAACAAACATATTACTGACATCATTGAAAGAATTAAGAGACTGGTATAGACCTATATCAGATATACTGTTAGAAGAGGTTATGATAAATGGACACTTAAAATCTCAAACTGGATTCCCCAAAATAATATAAAACCTGGAATGAGACCATATATGATCGATAGATGAAATAAGATTTACCAATATAATGTGGAGAAGAGAGACTGAATCAGGAAAATTAAACTTTGAGAAATCTTCATTTTGCAGTGGATAGATAAAGTGACTATACACAACTGCTATAGTACTATTCATATACTAACTGATATAGAATTATAATTTTCTTGAATCATTTCAAGATTTATAAAAACAAACAAAAGAAAAAAGTACTGAAACCAAAAACTATCAGAATAAAAATGTTCTTTTTTACTTACTTAATTATTATTGTTATTATTGCTGCTGTTGTAATTGAGTTTAAATAGCTATATAATATATTTTACATAATCTTTTGTTCTAATATAAATTTCTTTTACTGAAATTTATGGTATGTTTATATATATATTTATAATAAACATTTTGCTTGATAATTTTTGTAAATATCAAATAAGCTTGGCTTAATGTCTATGAAATCCAAATGGGTAACCACACTTACCTGTAAGTTACGAATAAATAATCTTATATGTCAACAAATGATTAAGAATAGAGTTATTTTATCTATACTTTTATCTTTTAGAATCTTTCTATTGCTAAAATTGTTGGGAAGTCAGAATGGAAATTATATGTTAGCCAGTTTTAAATATGGTATTAATCGTTATGGAATTACAATTGTTAACATGGAAGATAAAGATGGAATCTTACTTTTAATAATTTCTATAATATATATTAATGTAGATCTTGGATATCTCAATATCTAATTTATGTGCAAATATTTTATGTTGGCAAAGCACAAACTTAATTTTAGTTTTTAAGTTTTTTTTATATATAAATGGTGTATTACATGTACACACATTAATATTTGCGTTTATTATGTTGGTCAAAGTTATTACAAGAACAATACTTAATCTTAAAACTTTTATCAATCAGTAATTAGTTCATTTTATTAATTAAAATTTTTAAGAAAATCTAGTTTTGTTTCTGATTTTAACATTGTTATGTGCACCCTCCCCCTTCTCCCAGATTGATCCAATTAAAAATTTGGTAAATTTATAATTACTGGTTTACCTGAATTAAAAATGTAATCGCTAGCTTGGGTAATTAAAAATTCTTGGAAAATGAGTGGACTAATTAATTAAAGAGTGCTATAAAAAAAGCAGCTTATAATTATATTATTCTACTTTCTGCATTGGGTTCCAGTCTTTTCTATTCTGCTGTAGATTTCCATCTCTATGACTTTGTTTTTCGTAAGTGTGCACAGTTAATTTCATGCAATTGCTTAAAAACATGTAAGATATTTTTCATCCATATAATGCATCATAATTATTCAACACTTAGAACACTTCTGCTTCATTATATTTGACAATAAAAAAATAGCATGTACTCAAAATAAATAACAAAAGATGGTTTAATACATATTTGTATTCCTCATATTCTTATCCAGGAATATCATGAGCAAAATTTGGCAGTATACAATTTTTTTTCAGTTGTGCGATATCTTAGCATTCCATGAAAGCAAAAGAAGTAATTATAGATTAATTGAGCATTTATTCAGGAACTGCTATATTCTTTTTCTATTTGTCTCCACTTTTGTCAGCAATAGATAACATATTGCATATACTTGCGTAATTCAAATTTTTCTTTGTACATACGTCAACATTTGTATGTAATATGTTATCACTTAAAAAAAAAAAATTAATTCTTGAATATATTTTATAAAGACATGATCAATGGCTTAATACTGTAATCAAATCAGCAGTCTATGTGCACTGGAATGTATAAAAACAATTGAAAATGCTTGACAACAACAGGGCTAGAGGGACTGGGTGACAATAAGGTAGATGTCATCACTATACAGTATTACTATAAAATTATATTCTAGCAATTAAGGTGAAATCTATAGCAGTTAAATTAAAATCTATAAACTCAATTGTTTTTTTCCTGTTTATTTTCTATTTTATAGAGAAAATGATAATTTTTAAATAATTCCTGCATTGTGAATTGTTTTTTGTGAGCTTTGAAAAAAACATTGTATCAATTGTTTAGCATTAAATTTAGGAGGTAGAGACAGTGAGAAAAAGCCATATAAAATTATTACCAATTGGCAATTGATTCTCAGTTAGTAGTTTCTATTTTTAAGTATTCTTACATACTTGTAAAATGATATGTCTTTGATATGCATTATGTATGTAAATTTTCTGCCATGGATTAATTGGGCAATAGACTAAATGATAACAGTTAATAGTGATTGTGGTAATTTTTTTTTTATTCTTTATCCTTTTTTAAATTACAATTATCAATTTTGTTTTTTCTGATAGTAGTGAACTTTTAAAATATAAAAGTGCATATATTTATTACTCTTACTTGTTTCTTGATTTTAATTTTTATCTGCTTTAAAACAATTTTTAAAGTGGATTTGGTTTCATTTCTCTAGAGTATTTTTTTTTTCCTAAGTCATTTATTGTAAATGGATTGCTAAATGATGTTGAATCAATATCCTTTGAGATAACGTTTGCTGCTCCACTTAATTATTATTGTAGAAAATCTGATAATCTCTGATGGTATGCAATGAGTCCAAAAAGGATTATCAAATTCCATCCAGAAAAAAAGACTGTGCTATTTGGCAGTAATTAGTGTGGGCTTTTACAAAACTAAAACAAAATATCACTCTATGGGGAGTTTGTGAACATCTGACAGTGGGTTATCTGTCAGTTCTGAAAATTCACTAAATGTAATTTTAGTGATATTTTTTTAACCTTTGAATTTGCTGAGCGAGGTAAGATATTTTATGTTATAAGAAGTAAATAAAATTTATGAAGAAAATTTTTTTAAAATCTTATATATATATATAAGAGACTTTAAAATAAATAAATAAAAATTATAATATTTTATTTGTATTATATTGCTATTATGCCAATATTAAATAGAATAATAATAAGGAAAAAATATTTAAATCTGATATCTTTTACTGCAAATATTTTATAATTAATTTCCATTTTCATTAAATAGATAAAAAGCAAATTTTATACATTAATTATTAACTACTTTTTTCCTGTCTCTTTCCTTAAATAAGTATAACTTATTAAAATCATCAATCAACTTTTTTTCTATCTTGTTTTACCTTCAATCAATTCTTTTTTTATATTTATTTGCTTGCTTTGAAGTATTTGTCCAATCAAGTTTTTTTTTTATTTTCATAATTTTCTCAATAATCTTATTATTTTTTTATAATTATTAATGTCTTAGTTCCATATGAGTTGTTTGGGAAGACGTTTGAAACACTGAAATATCAGAGCTGGGTTGGGGTCCATGGATCTTTGTCTCCAGAATCTAACCCTCTTCTATTGCACTAAACTACATAGGACACATTCCAATGAGAGTATATAAATGAAGAGAGATTGATTATTTATATTTGGATTAATACATGAAAAGTTTTGATAGCATTATGCTTTTTGTTATTTTTTTGTAAGCATTGAAGAAAAGTGATGGATTTAACATAGATCTGATATGGAAAAAATCATTTTAGAATATTATTTATGACAAATTTTTATTTTTATTTTACAGAAGTTGAGAAACACAAATTTGCTAATAGAAATTACATTTAACAAGAGTAAAGAAGTATGCATTTTAATTGGAAAATGCATATAGATAACTTTTATTTAATTAGTATGCATATGGATGTTATAATCACTTCATCAATATATATGTGTTGATTTAAATTATAATTAAAAATAATAGTTACCAACTGTTAAGTTAATATTTCTTTAAAAAATACATATTAAAAAACGTTTAGCATATTCAACTTTAAAACAGCAAAATTTTCCCCTAACAATAGTGTTATCTGTCCAAGCTTTAGTAATCAATAAATACTAGATAGTTATTCATCATAATCGCTATTCCTTATTTTGACAGACTAGTTTCTAGCTTATGGTTTTCAACAGTGAGGAGCCTTGGATCTGAGAAAGCATCAGATAGATATTAAGATGCTCAATCATCTAGCATCTATTGATTGCTAAAACTTGGATTAGGTAACTATTGTGAGGAAGAAAATCTGCAACTGTTTTAACAGCTTATGTAAGTATAGCTATAAGGTAATCATATGTTCAATTTTATAAGAGAATATTTTTAATGCAAATATGTATATTTTAATTTTCTTAAATTATATTTTAAAAATTTTCAAGTTTGAAAACTGTAAATGAATATATATAAAATGTTTTAATAGAATAGTTGATATTAATTGAAAACTGGAACTATTGTTTATAGAGTTAAGAAGATATGAGAAAAAATATTTTTTTTAATTTTTATTTTTATAGGATGCAATAAGAATTCATCAAAAGATAATCATCTCTATTATGATAGAAATGAGTCATATTTTGATAACTCAGACCAAGAATTATTAACATCAGTTATGTTTCCAGAAGATCGCCTGTTTTCTCCAGTTAAATCAATTGAAGGGCAAAAATTTTCTAGTCTCAATAAATCTCCAAAAGTCCTATGTGATGAGAAACCTAACTGTGATGATGTTCTTGAACGATATCGTCGTTATAAAGAAAATCAAAATAAGTCCGAAAATTCTTTAGGTAATAATGTTGCATATAAATTACATATTTTGCTTAACTTTTATTTAATAATAAGTAGAATTATTTTATGGTATTTGATGCTATATTGTTATTTATATAAAAACTAATTACAATGGCTATCAAATTATTAAGAAGCATTAATAAGAATGCTGTACATATTTAAACAAAATGTAATATTAGTTTTTCCTTTGTTTGTGTATATAATTATTTTGTGTATGCTTTATAAAGTGAATTTTATTTCTTTTCTTAATTTAGCCAAGTTTTTTCGGTTATAAGCACCATAATCATATGAATGCAAAAGTAGATTATAAATTCCTGTTTAATGAACATTAAACATATTTAAATAGGATAAGATAATATGGTGTAGTGTTGAAAAGATATGTGTGTAGTGTATTAATCCAATTTATCAAGATTAATAACTGCAGAAATTATATATGTAGTCATTGCATGTCGGCAGAGAAAATCCAGTCATCAAATAATTTGTATATATATTTATAGTGCAAGCTTAATGTAACCTCTTGTCTTAGTACATTAATATCTTTTTATGCCAAAAATTTAATGTACATATAAAAAAATGTGCTTGTATTGTAAAATAAACGGCTATTATTTTAATTTTCTTTATCTTTTACTTGGGTTATAGCTGCTTTACTTTGCACCTACTAATTTATTTATGATGATTGTAAGATTATATATTGTAATAGTGCAGAACATGAAGGGGGTCATATGGGGATTTGGGAAAATATCACCATCCCCACAGATCATAAATATAATGAGCAAATAATGAAGGAATAAAAGTAATAAAGAGATCAACATTGGAATAACAATATAAAAAATATGTAAAATTTTTTTTATTAAATGATGCTTTATTAGCTGACTAAAAAGTAAAAAAATAAAGCAATCTGACTAAAAAATAGAAGAAAATTGAATCTCGGGTAATTTGCCATTTAAAAAGTAATCCTACTAAAAAGTAGAAATAAATTTAATCTTGGTTAATTTGCCAAATCTTGGAAAATATCAGAAATCTTAAGAATCTGGATTTGCTATAAAACAATTGGAAATAATAGGAATATTGTCATTTTAAAAAGGTATTTGAAGTACACATAAATCATAAAAATCAAAAAGGCCTCATATGCTTTTATGAAACAATATTTCTGCAATTTCCAATTGTTTTATAACAAGCCTAGATTTTCAATAACTGATATTTTCCAAGATTGGCAAATTAACTGAAATTCAGTTTTTTCCTATTTTTTAGTTGTTTTTTTTTTCTACTTTTTAGTCAGCTAGTACTGTTTACCATAAAATATTAAAAAAAAATTTTTTATATATTATTTTGCTAAAACTAAAAAAAAAAATCTCAGCCAGATCAAATTTCAAAAATATTGACATACAAACAGACACAGCAAGTTAATAAAAAAAAGCATATAAAGTGAATGTACTATAATAATAATAATACTAATAAGTTATCCCAAGCATTTATCCAAAAATAATTAACTAATCAATCAACAGTGATTCCTTATGACTGGATCTGAAAAGTGTACATTATAAATGAGCTAATTATCTAACCACTGCCAAACTTAGGGCATGATGCAGTGCAATCAATTGTATGCATGTCCTTAAGTCCCAAAGTATTTATCAAAAATAATAAAAGAATGCTTGGACACGGATACATGATGATTGTCATCACTGCTTTGTCCATAAGATACAACGAGGGTACAGATTCATTATAAATTAATTTTCTCTAACCAAAAAAAATAAAATGTGAATGAACTTTGAAGGTGATATCTTTGTGTTATCCAGAGAATATGGAATATCCAAATACAAACATTAACCCTATATATAAGTAACTTAACAAATATTACTCTAGAGTTAGCTCAAGATCACAAGATTAGGAACTGACTGTATACAAGAGAAAGTAAAAAATTATAGGCTTAACTCTTATAATTGAACAATTTTACTGGGATCATTTAAATATCCCTAAAACACTTCTATAATGAACTTTAGTCATACATACTACCCATTTATGGAACAGATTGCTGGAGGAGTAAAGAAATTAAAACATTATTTAAATAATTATTAATTAACTGATTAATAATTAAAAATGGCATGATAGTATGATAATTCAAACTTAAATACATTATATCAAAAAAATATAATTTCCTATAGTTAATCTGATTAACCAGTTGACTTTTATTTATAAAATTAACAAACTTTTGCTTTCATTATGTTATTTTCTTTTCAGTAATTTAAGTTTGAAAAAACAACTATTAACAATAAGGGATAATGACACTTTGAATTAGTTAAGAACCCTTTTTAAAATTTTGAAGGGAAAATCAAATGAAAAAAAAACACATTTAAAAACAAAATGTTAAATTGATAAAAAATATTATTACTACTTATTATTTCTAAAAAAATATATAGAAATGAAGATGTATATTGTTCACATTAAAATGCCTTTTTACTATGGATTTATTTTTGTTTTGAGTCCTTTAGCAGTTGCAATTTTCAGTTGTCTGTTGGCTTTCATCGTTAAACTTAACAATCTTTTATTCTTGTAGAAGTTCTCCACTAACACATTACCAAGATAATGTACACAGTAAAATTTATACATATTTTCATACAGTATTTTCAGGTTTCACTGGGTGAATTTATTTTTGTCTTCTAATAATTTGCAGTCAAGCTAAAACATATGAGACTATCATGCCTTCAGATGGAAACAAGGCTTGTTGCAGTTAGGGATATTCTCTGTTACATTTTTCTAGTCAGCAGGTTACATGATGAAGTTTGGATGATGCTCACCTCCTAGCTAAGGCACAGTACATGTTTTTTAAATCCATTTTAGAAAACATTTTTTTTATTTGTAGTGTTCACACAGCTGCACTTTTGTTTTTGTCTTCAACAACTGGATCAAGAATAACTTACTGTTTGCTTCAACAATTGAGTCAAGAATAACTGCTTCTGAGTTCTTCAATAGCTGTACCAAGAATGACCACTGCTATTGTTTCTTTCAACAGTTGAGTCAAGAATAACTTTTATTATCTTCAATAGCTTGATTCAGATTAACTTTTTCTATTGACCTCTGCAACTGAATCAGGAATAATTTGTTTATAGGACACTGAGGTCTACTGATTTATTCATTATTTTATTTTATTTTTTCGAACAATCCTATGTCCATCCAATTATAATCTTGTTTCCAATCAATTGGGTTTATTTTTAGAAAAGGTTATTTTCCTTCAAAATTAAAATTGCAAGCAAGTCAAGATTAAAAAAAACTTAAATTCCAATCACAAGGGGTGGGAATCTAATTTTTTTCTCCTATGCCAAAAAATAAGATAATCATTTATTTACCTTTGATTTGTTAAACATTGGTTTTTGTTTTGGAGAAAGATAAAGGAAAAAAACTGATTAATTAAAATAAAATTTAACAAAAATATTAAAATCTTTTTTTTTTTTAAAAAAAAACAAACTATTTAGTTATCTCTTATTATTTTAAAAGTTAAAATTAAAAGTGTTCAAAATTTTTTGTAGAACTTACTGGAGAAAATATTTTTTTCTTTGAGTACTTTTTTTTTCCAAATTAGAATTGTAAATAAAATTATTGAAGAGAGAAAATCGAAGAAATTGTGTATTTTATGTTATACTTTTCTTTGTCTTTTACATCTACTTTTTAAATTATAGCATCTTTCAAATATTCACATTATGTTTTAAAATTTTCATATTATCATGTGATGATGAAAATATTTAAATAAATCAAATACCCATTATTATTATTAAAAAAACATGGAAAAATTAAATATTTTCCCCCCATTAATTAAATATATTTTTATAAGCTTATACAAATATTTATTAATTTAAATTCAGATTATATTCTACAAGTGAGAATATAGATACTTTGAATGCAAGGTATATGATTTATGTTCTTGTGTGAAAATGATGTCTATATGCATATATAAATATTTTAAATAACTATAAAAAAATGCAAACTTATTTTAATTATGAAATACAAGTTTTTCTATGTATTGTAACAGGATGGGGAATATGGGTGTTTGGCCATGGGGTGGTAAAATAGTAGGATGATGGCAGAACATTATCAACCCCAAGTCAAAATAAAATATTTCAAATAATGAAATTTACAAAAAATATATTAAGTAAAATATTAAAGTAATGTTTAACATCTAAAAAATATATAATGTTAAAGTATTGAAATAATGAATTATTAAAGTAAGGTTTAAAGTAAGTAATGTTATATAAGTAAAAATCAGTATAAGTAATAATACTCAAAATACCATTCAACATCATAAATGATCCATCAATCAAACTACATGAACAATCCATCTTGTGGCTGGATTTGAAAAATATAAATTAACAGTCAATCTGGTGACTGGATTGGAAATGGGTCTTCTGCAGACCAGGCTATCTATTGAGCCTTTGCCAGCTTGGGCAATTATTTAAATTTTTAATTTGAATGTACCATTAAGTGCTAATCCATCAGAATACATAACCAGAAAAATTAAACAATAATGCTGGGATATTAAAACATGTTTATCATCATCAATGCTCTAGCCACTTAGTACCATTAATGTACTGGCCAACTATAAACTTAATATTTAATAAGAGTAAATTAAAATAAAATGTAGTGTTGGGATTTTGAAGACTATACTCTTCACACCAAAACAGGACCCTTGTCAACTGAATACCCCTAAAGCACTAAATACATCCCCATTTATATATTCAGCCTGTTAAACATGATTCTAGCTCAGAAGAACACAAGCTCAAGTACTGTTATGATGACCAAGAGATGATACAATACAAATTTTAACAATTGAATTCAAGTTTATTAATAACAATATAAAAAAATGATATTAAGCTCTTTAGAATATGGTTTTACAATTAGAAGCCTTCTGATTTTGATTAACATACAATAATAAAAAAATTATCACAATGTGATTTATAATGTTCAAGTTATTACATTGATTTACAATGCCTCTTAATAGGTTTGCATGAACGCATATATATAATTTGCCTAGATGTGCGATGTATTAATTTACAATGAATACATTTGAATTGTCAAAAAATGATTAAAATTTACATATAAATCCTGTTTGACCCCCGTTGGTATTTGCAATACAGTTGACATATATACGCATACAGAGTGCAGTACAATTTAGAAATGGACATATTTGAGTTGACATTTAATAATAATAAAAAAGTGATTAAATTTTACGTGTCTATTTGACACTCATATATGTACAGATATGTACAGTATAATTTCTATACATTTGAATCATTATACCGTAAATAATTAAAATTTTACATATTGTGTGCATGTATATATGCACACTGACATTTACCTATTTTAACTTGTTACAATAATATATTTTTTATAGTTAATTCCTCGGTTAAGATACATTGAATTCACACATGTGTGTATTAATAAAATCAAATTCTATATTTAATGATTACAGTTTTTTTTAAAAAAGAAATAAAGTCCATTTTTCTTTTTTTGAGTGCTGATTAAAGTTAAATCCTACAGCAGGTATATTTTATTATTTAATATTTTTTTGACAGATTATTCTAAAAAAGATTTGTTTTTTCATCAGGTTGCTCTTAATTAATTATAGTTTTTTCTCTCTTTTTTAAAAGAAAATAAAGTCAATTTTATGATAGATCACTTTTTGATTGTTAATTAATTAATTAATGCTTTTAAATTAATCTAAAAGATTTGCTTTTTGTTTTAATTCAAACAAAATAATGATTGCATTATTTTTTAAAAAATAGATTTTAAAATAATATTCTATATATGTCAGATCACAGGTTGCTTCTCTACAAGATTTTCAAATAGTTTTTGACTGTTAATTCTGACTTAGATTTTTTTTAATCCAAGCATAGTTATTTATTTGCATTACTATTTTTTTTTAAAATATAGAGTTTAAACAATTTAAGATAATACTGTTTTATATTATTTATCTCTTAATTTTTAAAATGTCATTTTAGACCAAAGAATATTACAATGAAATAACTCTCTGTATATACACACACGTTTATCTGTAATTCCCTGCATGTATAGATAAACAGCACCATACATATACCAATTCTTCGAGCTTTCTTTTGGTAAGCTTGGTGGTCTGGGTGAGATTGGTTTACAGTCAAATAGGTAAAAGAATAATTCAGGTATGGTTGGCATTTTCCCTTCTGCCTATGAATTTCAACACAGATGTGGGTCATTTTACTCCATGTGAATTCAAACTCCACTATTGAACTTAAGAGCAGCTGCTTTCTCCTGTCTTGACTTCAGCTACATCTTCATGGTAGCTCTGTCCAACTGCTTGCTAATTCTGCAGCTAGCTATTCTGCTTTTCAAAAATATTATTAGTCAAGTTTTCTGGCCAGCTCTTACAAAATATTAGCCAAGGCCAAATTGATATTTTTTATCTTCCCTTTTATAGAGTCATCTGAGGTGATAAAAACACATTGCAGACTGTTTTCAATCTGTCTAATCCTTTTTACTCTTGAAATGGTAAAAATGCAGTAACTGTTTTCAATCTGTATTGATTAAAACCAATTTTAATCCCTCCAAAAGCACTTTTAATTAAAAGGTACATTTTGGAAATTTTATCAGTTTAATTAATTAAAAATATTTCAAAATAGATATTAAACATTTTTGCAATTATCAGAAAACATGCTTTTAAATTTCAAAATCAGAGCCACAAATTATAATACAATATTTATTAGACTTCTTTAACTGTTTAATTTATAATAAAATTTAATTTTAAATTCATAATTATTTAATCTTTTATTTATTATGGTAAAATGTAGAAAAATGTCTACAAATTTTTGTCTGTGTTTATTTCTACTTTTCTTTTACTTTATATATATATATATATATATGTGTGTGTGTGTGCACACTCATAACTTGCTGTGTGCCATGTAATCCAACTGATTACAGTATAAATAAATAATTAAAATATAAATTTATTGAAATACTTTTTAAAAATAAATTAATAAATAAATACATGTTGATGCTTATTTAATCATATATTATTCTATAAGATATAATTTAATGAATAATTATATGTATGTATATATATAATAAACAAAACACAAATTAATTCTGCAATATTCAAAATGACACTGAATAAATAAATAAAAACCATAGTATTTTCAAAATACTAATATATAAGTAAATAAAGCTATAATTAGCTTACAGCATGATTGCTATGTGAGTAATATTTTACTAAACTAATTATAGCTTTTATTTATTTATATCAGGGGTGGACAAACTTTTAGATATTGGGGGCAAATTTTTTGAGGAAATTGTATCTGAGGACAACTATGGTTTTTTCAGGACTTTGAACTGGAAACCAGAAAATTTTTGTGCCATCAGTCATTTTTAGTCACATTTTCGCTATTTTACACTTATTTTAGCATAAATTCGTAGCTTTATCTGTATTTAAATTTTAATTCCCAAAAAATCTGCTATTGACAGTATTTTTCGCAAAAAATTGATTTCTGATTGCGGTCTATTGTATATAGTCCCCCTCTCTTTTCCCTTTTGAAGTGTTGCAAAGCATTCACTGTCACCTTTGACTATTGTTCTCCATGCATTTCTTACTAAGTCAGAAATCAAACCCAATGTTTTATGCCTTCATAATAGATTTTGAACATAAATAAATATATTTTTCATTATTTTTTACATTTATAATTAAGTTTTTATATTAATTTACCTAAATATAAAATTTGATTCAAAAATTTTTGTTTTACAAGAATAATAATCGAGGGAAAGTGAATAATGCTTGACTGCTATTGAAGACAAGCAAATATCGTTGATCACTATTTGCATATCAATGACATTCATGATAGCTAGCAAAATGCAGATATTTTTCATAAATATTTATGGATTTTATGATTACTTTTTACACTATATTGGCTAATAATGTGTCTAGATTTAGATTTTTATTTAAAATATTTAATTTTAGATGAAGAAAAGACAACAGAAGTGAATAACCAGCTATCATAATTTCTAAGACCCAAGAAATCAGCATTTTCATGTAATGATTGATTGAAATATAATTCCTTTGTTTTACTGCAGGCTATTTTTCATACGCTTTTCTTCAGTTATTAATATTTAAAATTTTTTGTTACATTTAACCAATCTGAATGTAAAATAATTGAATTTTTAGAAGCAAAATTAAACCAATTCTGATTATTGTACATTAATATATTTCAGAAAGGAAACTGGCTAGATCCATATTTACAAATCAAATCGTTCAAGTTTTTACTTAATCTGGCTAATAAGAAAATTCTTCAGACAAAAAGTTAAATTAACTCAGCTCCCTCTAGTATTACAATTTGTTCATGTCGCTTTATAAAATATTGATTAAATTACAATTTTAAATTACCCTATAAATAATTATTTTCTAAAGCTGGTACTGAATTTTAAAAAAAATTCAAGAAAAAAAAAAAGAAGAAAATTATTGTTGTAGAATTATATTAGAATAAATTAGATGTAGATTTTACACACAAAAAAAAATTACATGGTTGAAGTCTTGGACAACCCTGATTTATATGTTGATATTTTGAAAATGGTAGAGTTAATTTCACTGTTCCGTTTTATATATATCTTATTATTTATATTTTGTTGTGTAGGCAATAGAGATTGGTACTACACAGATGCTTAAGGTATAGGTCATAGTAGTAAAATGTGTGATTGGAACTGAAAAATGTTTAACTATCAGAGTTATCAAATAAAACAAAAAAAAAGTCACATCTATGATTTTAAAACTTTTTGAATGACAAGTTTTGGAAGTGTTATATAAAATAAGCTCTATTGGACATCTTTATATAATTTATTATAGTCTAAAAACTTGTTTAAATCTTCTAGGTCAACTAGTTGTTGAAATGTAAATTTTTATATTTATTGCTAATAATACTTAGCTGAAAGTCTTCAAACAGAATAAATTCATTAAATAATCAACGATCAGAAGTTCATACTGAACTCAAGCACTGGAAATGACAGAGTTGAGATACTATCCATATATTCTGAGCTCTAGAGTTCATCCATTTGTCTA
Source organism: Epiperipatus broadwayi (assembly GCA_028023455.1). Classification (NCBI taxonomy): domain Eukaryota; kingdom Metazoa; phylum Onychophora; class Udeonychophora; order Euonychophora; family Peripatidae; genus Epiperipatus; species Epiperipatus broadwayi. Next base: position 1,607,392 of record JAQFVV010006223.1, on the reverse strand, counting down.
TCACTGCATTAAACTACACAGAGCAAGGAATTTATTTATCTTCATGAATAGTTCTATCCAAGTTAATCTCTTTTTTTAATCTCTTTGTATATATTATAGAAAATACATATATTTAAAAAAGTCCATTTAAATAAATAAGTAAAAAAATAATCTTTATGAATATTTGTTTTTGTATATGCTTGTGATGTTCATTCTATTGATCATTATTTACTAATAGAACAAGGTTTGATTTATAGCCAATTTTCTATTAAAAGTTATAAATAAATCTTATACTTAAATTATCCAAATGAAGCATTGTATTACATTTATATGTATATAACTAGTTCATGGAACACATCTCAGGATTTGATTTACAATTCAGTTTGTTTCTGCCACATTTATAAAAGCAAGTAACAAATTAATTTCATTAATTATTGATTAATGAAAAACCGAAGTAACACACATATACAAAAAATATTTTTTGGTATTATTTCAGAAATAAAATTGAAATTATTTCATTGATTAAAAATTTAAACCACTAAACATCACATGATCATCTCCTATGCTGGCACGTAACTTATTAAACAGGCAAAACTCTCCATACAGTAGTGCCACCCTGTGCCAACCAGAGGATTCAATGGATGCCTAGAAGATCTAGGTGCAGTGCTCTCAGATCCAAGGCTCCTCACTGCCGAAGGCCACAAGCCAGAAACTAGTCTGGGATATTGGATGAGTAGGCACTAGATGGGAATTTTATGCACAAGCCTTCTGGCATCCATTGATTGCTCTGGTTGGTACAGGATGGTACTACTGTATGTAGAGTTTTGATTAAAAATTTGTGAATTTCGTGATAAAGATTAATGAAAAATGAATATTAAGGAGAGATACATTTTTTTCCGATTATTGTCATATGTAGATACATTGTCAGGCTTTGCTATTTTTGACATAACTGCTATTAGTCAAAGAAAATAAAGAATGAGCTATACTTGAGACTTGTTGAATTTATGATTTATGTAAAATAGCTAAATTATTGCAATGTATGTACACCTTTAATCTGCTTCTCGCTTGATCTTTATGTAAGGATTCACAATAGTGATCATCATTAATTTGTACCCACTATTTTGATTTATAATTGATTAGTCAGTATAAGGATCATAAAAAAAAAGTTTTGGTCGCTATTTTGTAAGATTGATAATGTTGTAGAAGAATTACTTATCCTATGTCATTCAAAAGCAAAACAGTGACTTTCATACTGAAATTGTACAGTAAGACTTTATTCATAGTACACAATACAGAACTATATATAATATTTTGATTATAAACTTAAAATACGATTAATGAACGTACATTATTTTATTTTCATCCTGCATCTTTGTAAGACAATCAGTTCAATAATGATATATCCAAAATAAAGATCTTCATCATTAATGATTGATTGCAAAGCTTTTAAAAAAGTTTCATTCATTATAATAATCAAAATTGTATTGTAATATTAAATTCTAAAATGTGTATATTAGTTTAAAAACTATACACTATACTTACTCACTTTTATGGATTAAAATTTTTACTGACAGTTCTTTGCTTACAGCAAAATAATATTCACTGTATTGCAATTTAGTTATCTTAATTGTTATTTTGAGAGAAAAAAAATGATTTCATAAAAAAAAATCTAAATTAAAAATAATCCATTAGTTCGATACTAAAACATTATATAACATTATCGAATATATATAAAATTCAATGAAGAAAAAAAATGAAAATTTTATTCCGTATAAAACTTAAAAAACGTATGCAAAATTCCATATAGATAAATTGAGAAAAATTCATACCTTTAATATTTAAATAGTTTAACAGCACAATCGAAAATTTTTTAAGTCATTTCAAAGAACGTCTACTGAACTTAATAAAATGTGACATCTTGTGACAAAAAAAAAGTTTCACTGCTAGCATACATGTTTATGTACCATATAAAGTGATTTTTATTTAGATCTGTATAGTATATATTGTAAAAAAAAAAAAAAACATCTTAAATATTGATTACAACATTCAAACACAGAATGCACGTCAAGCATTGGTGGTCGAGAGGTCAGCGACAGCTGCTTTACGAGCAGTCCCAGGTGAACGGGTTCGCTTCCCGGCTAATGCTATGACATGAAAGAAAAAAAACCGAGAATGCATTAAATACATTTTTTTTACTTTTATAATATTTTAGTATTTTTTTTAAGTAGCTTTAACAATATGCAGTACACTATTTTTACTACTCTTACACTAATGATAAATAACAAGTCTTTATTATCAATTAACTGGGTTATTATAAGTTTTAAAAAAATAAAACTTCAATGTGGATGTTTTTTTCAGCCGAGAAACAGTTGTGTGGAAAAACAAAAACATTCTTAAATGCTAGTTAAGTTTCACTTTTGCTGTACCTTTGGACAGTGAAAACACTTTTTTTCTAGCAATATTAAACTTTTTTTAGTCATCTTACAACTAATATGACCAAGAAAACATGAAGAAAATCTTTAAGCTTGGAGATTAAACTGGATAATGATGATTGGTGAATGAATACTAGGAAATAACAACTTTAAGCTGTTTTTTGTCCTTTTTACATAAATTTAAGTTGCATTATCATAAATACATATTCTAAGTGAATACCTGCATAATACACATAGCACACTTTACAAATGCATATAACGTACGTTAAGGGATTTAAAATTTTTGTATATATTCGATGTTCTCTTAGTTTTTAAGTTTCTTACTGTTATAATAATAGGTATGTACTTAATTGACTTCATTCATTTTTATAAATTTTCAGAATTCATGAAACAAGTTTAAATCAAGGTTTCAAAATAATGAAATGCAACCCATATTTATTGAAATTGTTATAAATTATATTTTATACAGAAAAAGAATCAGAATTAAAACCAATTCTTTTTTTATATTTTGCCGTCACTGTTGAAGATTTTATTACACACACATATATGTAGGCAGTAAGCTATTTTCATTATGTTGTATTATTTTAATTTATTTTTATTTTTTTGAAGGGGAAGTGTATTCATATGATAACTCATATTGTCAATCATCAACTACTGAATTGAAGTCTTCCTTTACTCCGTTTCACTTGGAGTTACTGGACAATTCATCTCTTTTAGAAATATGCCATTCTATGAGTCCTAAATGGCCCACATGTGTATCTTCTGTTTCTATAAATTCTTCTATTTTATCTCCCACAGATTCATCAATAACTGAAGGAGATTATGATTTCCATGTACAAAATTTTTCTTCCCATGACAGCCCAAGTATTGGACATTTAATTAAACAAAAAGTGAATCGAGAAAGTTAATTTTTCATTCTTTCACTCAAATTACTCTTAATCATTTCATTTTACAGGTAATTTTCTATCTATATAATTGAAATATTGCAAAAGAATGTGATGTAAAAGAAGCATTCTCAGTTGTTGTTTGTTTTAGCTCTTAATATATATATATATATCAAAGGATGCTAAATACATCTCGATTCTTATAAGTTAAATTTACATAAATAGATGACTGTCTGCCTGCACCAAAATCTTGAAACCTTTTTTTTTATTATTATTATTAAGCCATATTTTTGTATTTGAAGGGGCGAAAAATGTATATATTTATTTATAAAAAGAATTTAATATATTTTCTAATTCTAAAAGTTTGTAAATATCATTATTATAATCGTAATAATAATGTATCATTTATTATTTGTAAATAATTGTTTTTATTCAATAATAAAATGTTTTTTTTGCACTTTAATATATATTACTATATGTGCTTCTATTGTATAAGTTTCTTTTTTTAAATATCTTTTAAGACTCATTAGATATGTTTATTTTTGTAAAAAAAAGTGTTATCTACACTCAAAATAAGTTTTTGAAATAACACAGTAGTATAGACTGTCAAATACCTTTCATAATTATTCTGTGCCATTCTGTCTATAGAGATATTTTTATTGTAGCATAAATGAATCTATAACAAATTTTATCAATTTATAATGTTTCATAGTTATATTTTATAAAATATGTATCTCTGTAAATTAAAAATAATTTACACTGACTTGAAAATGTTTTTTTTTTTTTTACACATTTCACCCATTTAATGCAATTATAAATATACAAAAAAAAAAAAAAAAGCGTTGGTGGCCGATTGGTTAGCACAGCTGCCTTACAAGCAGTTGTCCCGGGGTTCGCTTTCTGGCCACGCTTTGACACATTAAAAAAAAAAAGTATTTATTATTTTTCCATCTTGTTTTTTATTGCACTTTTACAATATTTGTCATGGAATGTAATTAAACAATATATTCTGACAGTAAATTTATGTATATTGTCATGCTATAAACATTACATCTGTTTTTCTGAATTCTTAGTCTATATAAACTTTATAATACACCTCATATACATTTATGTGCTAATTTGTTGTTATAGATTGTGTTATTAAATTTCTGATAAAGGTGGGAATTTTATATGATTTTAAAAATCTATTTGAACATAGAGTATTTTTATTAAAAGTTAAACTGAGAAAATAAAAATAATATTAAAACTATAAAGCATTTAACAATGAATTATTGAGGAAATTTTTTTTGTCTTAATTATTTGTACAAATTTTTATTGAAACTCAATTGAAATTTAGATATAACAAATTTGATCAAGGTAGTAGGCTACAAAAATTAAGACAATATTTACAACTTATCCAAAATAGTTTTTCTCTCAATCAAATATTTTATAATTCATGTATACCAATAGAAGCTGCATCTGAATTTTGGAAAAAGGGTTGCAATTGCATGAGTTTATATAGTGATTTCTGGTTTCTCTTATTATTAGGCAAAACTCAATATGAATTTGCTCAAGACTCTAGCTGACTAAAGCTGTCAATAATTTTTTTCTATACTCAAAGCTTCATAAAAAACAATTTCATCTTGGACTTCCAAATATAAAATGGAATGTGTTTGTGAAGTGATAATATAATGTATTGATATGCTAAATCTGTCTTAACAACTAAAGTAGTAGTGAGTATAGTAGAAATTGAATTTGTGCACACGGGGGGGGGGGCAATGGTTAAAGTAATTATGACTATTTCTTAAGGAAATCTTTCTGGATCAGATGAATGTACGTCCATTCATACACATTATAGTGCCCTTTACTGAATTCCATCAGCAGAAACATCTAGCTTCTAAAATCATGAAGTCAAGATATTCAATTATATCATTAATAACATACTCAATGTATAGAGGGATTAGGGAATTGAGAATAAGGAACCAATATTGGTTTTTAAATAAAAATAATAATGATTGATATAATACACGAGTAATTATTTATTCAAATATGTTTGAAATGTAAAGAGTTAATCAAGGTGTGTTTTAAAGTACAGACTTTTTAATCACCAAATAACTAACATTAAAATATCTAAAGTAATTCTATTTCAGTAAATAAAGAGAAAACATTTTGATTTAATACATATTTAAAAATATTTAAATTACAATTATTCATAGCAGGAATATAAAATTTACAAGCAGAATATTATTAGAAATATTAATTAAAATACAATAAATCTATTACATAAAATAATGTTCTTTTACCTAGGCTTCTGCTTTCAAATCAGTTTATATGTATGTTTATTAATATTATGAGTATCTTAGTTCATAAATTTAATTTCTTTGATTTTATAGCTTTGAAATTTTCAGTGTGATCAATAATTATATTCTTTTTTTGTTTTGATTTGACATTTTGTATTATTATATTTAATTATATGTTATTAGTTTAAAAACTATTTACACAAAGAATTTTTTTAGTATATACATTATGACTTAGTTTGATAGGTCCCAATGAAGATATCTTTTGTATTTATGGTTGTCTTTAAATATATTGTAACTAAATAAATAAAAATGTGAAATTTTCTTTGAATCTAAATAGATGTCTTTCAGCAAGAAAAATTCCCTTTCCTCTCTCCACATATATGAAACACTGTTCAGGATTGTGAAGAAACGACTCGTAGTCGCACGCTGGCACTATTTGTAAGTAATTAACAATATCAATAAATAAATATATCAAGATTGGGAAAAAGGAAATCAAACTCTTATTTCTCTGGACACCACTAGGCTGTCTAAACCTAGATAAAGTTATATATACCTATTTATACTCTACTGGGTTTGAACTTATACTTCTACTATGTTTGAACCTCAGTTGATACATTATTTATAACCCATGCACTTGTATTAAGGGAACAACATTCTTATTATACTTTAATTGTGCAAATAAAATTATCAGACAAATTATTACTTAAGATTTAACATCAAATTCATATTTAATATTCTCATAAGTGTTACTATCTCAGCTTAATATCATAGATTATCAGATGCTTTGATGGTAGTCATATCTCTTGTGATGGTTCACAAATAAACATAGTGAGAACCATTATTTATAGATTATTTATAATCTATTTATTAATAGGATGGTGATGATGTTTCCAGCCACAGCGTTATAATTAATTCACAACACAAATTATCTTTTATCAATTTATAATTATGAAAATATTGTTATACCCAAAATATATTTTAGCAATTGAAATCCATCAGTGATGATATCATAACCAATCTCACAAGACAATGATTAACTTTTAAGAAAGATATATGCCTCTTAATAAAAACAAATTACAACTTATTGCTGATTAATCAATAATACAGGTAGAAATTTTACAAAATTAATAATGAAAAATTACATTTAAATAATAATCAAAGGTCTTTTCCCCTTCCCTTAATGAAATGTAAAGTCATTGTTCATATCATATAGCATGATGTGTTTATCTAGCAAGTGAATAAAAATCTCATCCTAGAAACATTTTTATTTTAAAATAAACACTCGATACATGCACATACTCGCCTATTGCATAGAACATCTTTTTATATTTATAAATTTAAACAATATCAATCAAGAAATAAGTAGAGAAAGGTTAGTTAGATCATAGAGATAAGAGCATTTAAAGAAATCAGCTTCAAATTACTTATCTGACTTCACCAATCTAGGTCATTAATTACCATAAAAATCTATCTCTCCTAATGCTAAATTTCTGCCAATTTTTTAACATTCATGCTCAACAAATATACATGTAAGCATAATTATATTACTAGGTGTGTGTCAATTTCTATTATGAATAAAAAAAACTTAAACCCTTTTTACATACAATATAAACCAACATATTTCATTATATTTGAATCAACACACAATAAACACATTTTATAAAAATAAAATATAAATGGTTACATGTAATGTAAGAATACATAATATAACACAAGCAATATTTATTATTGAAAATCTCTAATTGATTCTCGTTTTAAGATCTGAAGAGAAAGATGAACGGATTTATTATTAAAAAGATTTGTTAATAGTCGCTGATAAAAACATAAAATATTCTAATTGCATTTATAAAAGTCTGTGTTTATTATATTCATATATAAACACTAAGTTACATGTTTGTTTTTTTTAACATTGCTTAAATCAATAAAGTAAAAGAAGTGAAGAGTGTAGATATAAAAAGATCTCGTAATATATTTATAGGCACATGGTATGTAATGAGGCAGAATTGGATCACTAATGTTATAAGTATCGCCAAAATGATAGAATAATAATTTAATGCTGACTTTTATTTTGTTATATGGAAATAACTTGTAATCTCTACATACTTGTATATATACCAATAAAACAGTGTAATCTTTTGATTGATCAATAAAATAGTTTCGTAAATTAAAATATTTAGTTTTATATTATTTTCTATTAGTTTTTTTTACATCCTAATCCATAATCGAAATATATGCAGTAAACATATTTAAAAAAGAAAAAAACAATTATTTTAAAGAAATTATTATTAATCGTGTTAAAAATCACTTAAACTAGTTGTCTTAGAAATAGTTCTTAACATTCTTTTCCAGAGCCAATTTAATATAAGTAAAAATAATCATTACATGCTAGGTCAGGAATGGTAAACCTTTTTATTAATGGGGCAAATTTAAATTAAAAAATTTTGTAGTAATAAACCATAAGTTTAGTACTTTAAGTAACTGAAAAATATATCATTTTTTCTATAATTCTGGTATATTATATTTATATATGTGATGCAAAATTCAATTATATTTTTCACTAGTGAAAAATTTGTTGTAGCTTTTCTAATAATTTTTGAATATCACCAATACACTTTATTGATCATAATTTAACACAAGCAACAACTCTTTTCTGAGTCTATTTCTATTAGATGATTTTAATAATACTTGTTCATAAAAATATGTGAGCCAAACATTATTAACATGGCAAATGCAAATTTTTTCATAGAAATTAAATCTGGCAAAGAATCTCATTCCTGAAGAATAATATTTTCAATTTTTTTCTCTGTCAGTTGATATTTTTGCAGATAATCCTTTAAACTTTTCTCCATGTAAAGCTATTTTTAAATTCTATTAAGTCCATTTCTAAGCTGTTCATATTTAACCGGGTAAAAAATGTTTCAAAGCAGTAAATTATATCGTGTTTGAAAAGCATCTTATTTTTTTCAGAATTGACAAATAATTATTGATTGCATTTGCATTAAAATCATCACAGTTCTCAAAACTGAATGTAGTTTGGAAATGTTTGTGCAAACATGAAAAATATTTCATTGTTTTTTTTTCATATGTGAATAATGCAGTTAGTCCATGAATCTGAAGTTTTTTTATTCAATTCATTGAAATATTGTGTAATATCATATAAAAACATTAAATTATTTAACCAGTTTAGGTTTGTTGACTCTGGATAATTTTTATTATTTTCATGTAGAAAATAACTATTTAATTTAGTGGATTTACCAAATGATTCAAAACTGGCTTACAGTTTAACCATTAATTTTTTTTATACATCAGCCTAGAATATTAAGAATCAATTTCATATAGTAATTCAGAAAATTGATATTTATTTAGAGCTTATGTTGATATGAAATTGACAGTTTTTGTTACAATTATCAGAACCTTTGAAAAAGATTTTAATCCTTGCTTTGCATACAAAACCTTGATTAATAAGGCAGTTAAATTTATGATTGGCCATCCGATATTTTCTTTTTGATGTTTAATGAACAATTTTTCCAATGAAGTTTCGAGCACTATTGGTGGTTATTGAAACAATCTTAATTTAATATTCACTTTAGAAAATTAAAAAAAAAATTATTTATTATATCTATGCCAGTAGTTGTTTCTTTTAAAATAATTAATTTCACCAATTTCTTTTGCATAAGGCTTTCAGATTTATACTTAGTAATAATTGCAAGTTATGCCTGCTGACTTATATCAGTACTCTCATGCAAAGAAATTGAATGCATTTCGGCACCTTGGAAATTAAGAATCATTTGTAAAAGGGTATTTTATTTCATTTAAAGTTAAAATTCAATTTTTAATAGTATTGTGACATAATGATCAATCTTTTAAATATTTTATGATTTGATCTTTTTCTTTAAAGTTTGAAAACAAAGAATTACTGCACCCTAAAAAGGCTTTTTTCAAGAAATTTCCTTCAGAAAGAGGTTTTCCATATTTTGAAATACTTTATGCTAAATTAAAACTAGCAAATGTAATATTATTTTTAGGCCCAAGAAAAGATTTAAGACCATCAGTGTGAGTTTTATATTTGCCCAACTTTTGACAAAAATATTCTTCTCTTTTTCTATTAATGAGAAATGATTTTTATGAATAGTTTCAAACTGTTTTATGTTAAAACTCTATGTATGCATTACATATAATGCAAAAGATTTTCTTATCTTTTTCACTAATACCAAATTAAAAAAACATCTTCATATTATAATCTTGCTGTAACTGATTCATTCTGCTTTTGTTTCTTTGCTGCAGACATCATAAGTATATAGGTATGAAATTATTAATTCTCTTTAAAAAATTAAATTTTGGATATTTATATAAACACACCAAACAAATTTAGGAATATAGTCATTCCTATTTGAGATTAGATTTATCGAAAAAGAGTGAAAATAATAAAAATGACAGTTTTAGAAGTGTTAGTGTTTGGAAACTGAAATAATTTGATCTTTGAAATATGACATTTGACCCTTGTCACCAATACCAATTTAAATTCCATGGCCATAATAAAAAAATATAGCAATGATTATTGAGATAAATTCTACAAAGAATAATATAAGAATAGAGAATAAAAAATAAATAATTGTTACCATATTTTTCCTAATTGCCAAACATTTTAACTGAAAGAATGAGATATACAATTAAATCTATGAAGAAAAGAAAAACTTCAGAAAATGATAAAGAAATAAAAAAAAGTGTTCCAATAATATATACAAATGTCTAAATAACAGATATTTTCCAAATAGTTGGAAGAATTCAGTAATGATATTAATATTTAAGAAAGATGAAGTTATTAATTATGGACTTATGATTTTGTATCAGTTTTGTATAGGGATTTTATTAAGCTACTTTTGATATTTAAAATCAGCCCAAAAAAGAATTTAAAAGTTGTTTAATACAATAGATAACATCCAAATATTGAGAAAAGTTATAAATGACTACAAGTTGAAACTATTTTATTTATTTTTTTTAAAAAAATCATTTCATTCTTTCGGACAGTTCCATAATGATGATCATCATTTTTAGAGTAATATTTATGAAAATGCAACAGCAGCAACTAAATTACATGGCAAAATTAAAAAGACTGACATTAATAAAAACTTAGAGTAATTCCATACCTCCAAAACTTTTTGAAAAGTTAACAGAATAAGTCATATTTATGTTATTTCCAATATGTAGAAGGTGTGAATGGAATAATTATCAGATGAAGATAAAAAATGTAAGTTTAAAGATAGATACTAAAAAGATGTAAATTATATTTAATAGAATTTAAAGAAGAAAATGTGTTAGAATTGATAATGGCGAATTAAAAAAATCAATGTAGTATGTTTTGCAGAAGAAAATAAAATTTAAAAATGAGGAATTAAAATAAATTAACAACCACATATACTTGATCAGATTATTAATACAGATTAAACCATTTTGAATGAAAGCGATCATACAATTAAACTTGGATGGAATACTTTTGACAAATAATTTATTAAAAATATATATGCCTATGTGATTGAAAAGTAAAACAGATTTTAATACATGTGTTTTACCAGGTCTTATATGTAGATATAAGAATTGAACATTTAGTGAAAAAGAAATATAGTGACTTCTACAAAATCAAAATTTTAATAGATTTTATAAATATCTACAAAGGTCATTCAAAATTATCTAGAACTTTATGACTCCCAAGACAGTGACATCTATCTGCTAGATAGTAATATTATCATATTTAATTTTCCAGCCTAATTTCTTACTTATGACTTTTATCATAGTAGTTTTGATCTAATGCACGGATACAGCCATCATGACAAATTCAAAATCTTGTAATTTTTTTTACATTTTAAGTCTATTCCTCAATATTATAAGGGGATTAAATATAGTTGCTTGATATGCATTACGTCCAAATGTTTCATGACAAGGGCTATAAGCCAGAATCTAATCTGGGGATGTGAATATAATAGTATGCACTAGGGTCTATCGATAAATCAAGGTTACAATAGATAGATCTATAAAAGAAGGAAAATAATTTCCCAAAAGCATATATTAAATGTAAGCAGAAAAAATTATATAATGATTTGCTGACTAAGCTGGCTTTTTTTTTTTTTGCTATTTTAAAAGTTAACACTTTCCAGTTTTCCAGCACCCATTTCATTTCTTATCATCCTTACTAAAACATGTTATTAGTAATGATCTATAAAATGTTAATCAAATGATAGAGAGTAAATCCAGTCTTCCTTTTTTCTCTCCTTCTCTCAGTAAAAAGACTATTTTAATCTTAGAAATATTTTGCATATGTATAAAATAAATTTTAAAACTTAAGTTGAACAAAACTACAAAAAAAGTGTAATTCTTTTGGGTTTTTTATTATTATTTTTAAAACACTAAAATCTGGATTGAAATAATTCAAGTTTAAGTGACCATATTCTCATTTTTATCTTAACATGATTTAAACTGGATGAATGAATTGTCAAACTTAAATTTTACAGTGTTTTCCTAAAGGTTTGTGATGGTGGTGTTTTAGTTGTATTTATGTATTATATTATTTCCATCATCTAATATGAGTATTGAATGTCTTTACATTCAACTGTTAGTAATAGCACACAGGTTAGAATATGCACAATGTTTTGAGATGTATTATTTCCCCTTCAGGTGTTGCTGGTTGACCAATGAGAGTACTAGCATGGGAATCGATTTGGACCCTTAGATTTGAGTATTGAATTTTAAGGTAATGCTCTAACCAACTGAACAATTCTATCAAAGGCAACAGTCACGGTTTTTCATGATTTCTCCACCTTCATGTATAGTCACATTAGATTGACATGGGTTTGTTTGCCATTGTCATGTGAGCAGCTTTAAATTTTTTTCTTTGTAATTTTTTTTATCCAATATTTTTGTATTTTCTCAATTGAACTTATGTTTGTTGGTACATACATGGTTTTCTACTTTAGACACATCTGTTTTTCTCTTCTAATCATCAATTTGTGTTCTTGCAAGCACTTTTCAATAGTATGTCTGGTCTCACCAATACACATTCTTTCACATTCACATGGTATTTCATAGATCAGTTTGTTCTTTTCAGCATTTCAAGTTTAGACTTTGTAGATATTAAAATTCTTTGTATTGTGGTATGGCTGTGAAAAGCTGTTCTGATGTTATACTGATTGCAGATTTTCCTCAATTTTCTGCTATTTTTGGTGTGTATGGGTACACTACAATACCAAAAATCATTTTTCCTTTTGATGGTTCTTTTTGTCATCCATTTAAGGTTTTCTTAATAACAGCTGATGGATAACTATTTTTCATAAGAGTTTTTTCTATGTAGATATTTTCTTTTTTCAAATTGCTCATTTCTGAACAAGCTTCTTTTGCTCTGTTCCATAATGATAGGATAACTCCATGTTTTGTGTTTCTCATGTGATTTGATGTATAGGCCAAGTATTTTCCTGTATTGTATGAGTTTTTGGTAAACTGTAGTTTTGATTTTGCCATGAGGAGTCTTGTCACAAGAACATCTACGATTGTCATTTTTTGTTCTTGTTCTGATTCTATTGTGAATTATAATTGAAGGGATATGTTGTTGATGTGTTCCCAGAAAGTTTGTAGTAGTGCTTTACCATGTGATCATATGACAAATGTATCATCTACATAGTGAAGCCTGACTTTAGGTGGATATATAGTAGTTTTTATGGCTGTGGTTTCAAGTCCTTTCATGTTAATAGTGTTAATCAGGGATGACAATGGTGAACCCATAGGCATTCCTTGATTTTGTTGGAAGAATTCTGTATTATACTGCAAGTATGTTGTGTTTATGCAAAATGTTAATAGTTCCATTATACTATCAATAACAAGAGTTGTTCTGGTTTGTGAGATATCATTTGATCTTTTCCTTACAATAGACAATGCTTATTCACACAATACATTTGTGAATACTTTCCACATCAAAGCTTACCACTAAATCAGTTCTTTCAATTTTCATGTTCTTGATTAATTCTACAAAGTGTCTAGAATCCATGACAAAGGACTGGGTCTTGTATGCCAAAGGACTTAGAACTTTGAGAAGAAATCTTGACAAATTTTGGCAAGGTGAATTTCTAAAACTAACAATAGGTCTTAATGCAACATGATTTTTATGGATTTTAAGTAGACCAAAAAGGTGAGGAATTTTTCTGAAATATGATGTTATTTTATTTTTTTCTGAATCACTGAAATACCTGTGATGCTTTCTAAGTAATGCTTGTAACTTTGTTTCTGTACTCGGTATTGGATTTTTTGCCACTTTTCTGCATTGGCCTGCCATGTGGAGTACTTATATTTTGTTATCATAATCAGTTGTTTTCATTACAACTGTTGCATTGGTTTTGTCAGCAGGAAGAATAATTATAGATTTATCTATTTTGAGAGATTTAATTGGTTTCCTCTCACCATAGGATATGTTTGACTTCAATTTTTGTTGTTTGTCAAGTGTTCTTTTTATTCTCCAGCGTAAGTCTGCTGCTTCTTCTAAAGGCAAATTATGAATGACTTCCTCAGTGGCTGCCATTATATCTAATAAAGGGATATTAGATAGTGGTGTGGCAAAGTTTAATCCCCTTTTAAAAACAGAAATTTTAGTATCTGTTAGATGCATAGAACGGATTTGTAATAGATGAAGTGGATACACTGCTTGATACATTATGATTTTTGATATGCCCATGTAGGTTAGCAAGTTTCTTCTTTTGGCATTTTTTCATCTAATGTAGAATATGATTTTCTTCTTGAGAAACTCTTGTAAAGTCTTCATCAGTAAGTTTATTTTTTAGAAAACATTCTACATTACTAACGGAATGCAAGGTTTGATACTTAGAAAATCTTTGAGCATTTAATTCTTTCTCTTAACAGAGCTTCATTTGTTCTCTGAGTAATTTTATCAGGTATCTGGGAGTGACTTGAAGGTTTTAGTTACAAACTTTTAGAAATTATCCCTTCAGATTTACATAAGAAAGTTAAATGATTTTCTACTTTGGCCAGCTTTAGACAATTTTTTGTGATGTCTAAAGTTTGATATAGTATCAGGTTCATACCAAATACTTTGTGTTTTTTTAAAGATTTGTGATGATGGTGTTTTAGTTGTGTTTATGTGTTTATTTTCATCATCTAATATGAGTATTGAATGTCTTTAGAAAAATTTAACGTTATTTAAATATTCCAAATACATTCAATTGTTAGTAATACTATACATGTTACTATATGCACAATGTTTCAAGAGGTATTATTCTTCCCTCTTCTTTAGGTGTTGATGGCCTGACCAGAGACTGTACTAGCATTGGGAATCGAACCTGGATCCTTAGATTCTTGAACCTAAACTTGAAATTCTGAAAAGAAAAAACTGCATCTATGAAATACCATGTGAATGTGGAATGAAGGTATATAGGTGAGATGAGTCATCCTATTGAAAAGTACTTGCAAGAATACAAACTGATGATTAGAAAAGAGAAAACAGATGTGTCTAACTTAGCAGATCATGTATGTACCAATGAATATAGGTTCAATTGAAAAAATATAAAAATATTGGATAGAGAAGAAAAGGTACAAAGAAGAAAATTTAAAGAAGCTGCTCACATGACAATGGCAAACAAATCCATGAGTAAACCTAGTGTAGCTATGCATAATGTTTGGAAAACACTAATCAACTTTGCTCTTAGAAAAAGGTGGACAAATCAGGAGGAACATCATAGATAAGTATAGAAATGGCTCAGTTGGTTAGAGCATTACCTTAAAATTCAATACTCAAGAATTTAAGGATCCAGGTTTGATTTCCATGCTGATACTGTCACTGGTCAGATAGGAACACCTGAAGAAGATAGAAGAATAATACTTCTTGAAACAGTGTGCATATACTAACCGGTGTGCTATTAGTAATAGTTGAATGTATTTGGAATATTTAAACAAAGTTAAATTTTTCTAAAGACATTCAATGCTCATTTAAAAAGGTAGTAAGAATAAAAAAAATGCTAATTATCTTTGCTTAGTAAAAGTAAAAGGTTTGGAGAAAAGAAACAGGAATAGATTTGATAATCATTAAAGTATGTTCTATTATAATTAGAATAATTTATAAGATAGGAAAGAATTACAATGCAATAGCTTTAATATACATTTACATATATTGATACTAATTAATCTTTTGATTCAAATGCGATTTTTGAGGAAATGATTTGTTTAACAGAGGTTTGATTTTTTTTTTTTATAATGTGAGATATTTCAGCTCATTCATTTTAAAAAATAAAACAAAATTTTGTTATAAATAATGATTAATAAGATAAAGTCTGTCTACTGTTTACAACTACACAAAAACAATCTTTGATGACAATAATTTAGTAGATCATTTCTTCACTAATGAGCATACTTTGGACATTTTCTATTAATATTGTAAACTTCTGATTAATACTCTTAAGTTTCTTCAAAATAAAGTATGATTTTGTTTAATAGAAATTATTGAAGCTTCTGAAATAAATTTTCCAATTAATAATGAATGACACAGTTAATTCTGTCCAAAACAATAGAAATGAAAATAAATTACTTTTAAATGAAATTTGTTTTCAATTTATTAAACTTTAAAGATTTCTTTTTATATGAAGAGCAAATTTTTGCCATATATATATTGCTATAGATTGAAAATATGAGGATTGCTATTTTTTTTTAAAATGATGATGACATAAATGTAATAACTGCCATTTTGTTTCCATAACTAATTATATTCCATAAAAATTGAGCATCGGACAAGTGAAAAGATTATGCACTAAAAGGAAATATTTCAGTTTTAGTCCTACGCAGTCTCTGAGATAATTTATGATATGGGCAAAGTTTAAAAATAGATACTAATAGAAATAACCAGGCAGACTGATTTTCATTCTAATATCACTTGAAAAAAATGCTGCTATGAATGAACAAGCAAACAAAAGTAATATGACATTGTTTCAGAAATATAGAAATAATTATAAAATATAAATCGTATAATTTGTTTATTAATCTAAAGTTTATCATAATAGGAAATGATCAAAGAGAAAAAGATTGGATTAATGTGCATTCTACTTCCAATTTTTTTTTTTTTTTATGTTATTGGGTTTTTAAGTACAATTAATTTAATCATTCCAAACTGACGATAAAATTAGAAAATAGCTTTAATTAATTATTTGAAGACTGTTTTTATTATCCAAATGGTAAACAAATTAACTAGCAAATATATTACTGGCATTGCAAAGTTAAATATCAATCAATACTATATTTTTTATTAAAATTATAAACGGAAATATTAAACTATGTTAATAACTTTAACATTTTACTTTAATTTAAACTTCTCCTTTTTTAAAAAGCAAATTTTCATATTTATAAAACTTCTGTAATTAAAACACTTATTTAATTTTTCCAAATTGTAGAATAATAAATATTTTAAAACATACCAAAATCTTGCAATTAATTCTGCTTTTAAACTGGAAAGCTCCGACATATTTCAAATGTAATATTGGAAAATTATTATTAGTGATTTGATCCACCTGGTTAGCCGACTTGAACAGACTTTTAAATTTAGCAATTCATCTTATTATTAAATACCACTATGTTACTTTTACGTTTATAGAAAACTTTGTGGTAATCCGTTTACTTGTTAACTATTTTAAAATAAGCTTATCATATTTACACCATTTGCCTTTTACCATTTTCTTTTCTTTCTCTCCCTCCAAAGCAACACTATCAGACGATCTTTTTTTTTAATTCGCGCTCCTTTCTTTTTTACATTGAAACGCATATGTAATTACTGTATTTATTTTTAATAATTAAATTTAGTTGAACAAATGGTTTTTTTAATTCAATGGAAATAATTTTTAAGACCATTTTAAACAAATAAAAATTATTATTATTTTTAATAATATTTTACCAAATTTAATGTGTTGTCAAAATTTTTAAAAAGTTAAACATTTTGATATGAATTAGTATATGGAAAGAAGCAATTTAAATTTATTAAAATAATATAGACAACAAGTAAGGCAAAATATTACCCATTCTCTCTAATAAATTATTTTGAATATAAGAGAGTAATCTGTTCAAAGTGCAAATCAAGCCAATCAAATCACCAAAAGAAGACAGAGAAATTTTTATACCAGTTACATCAATTATTATATTTTATACTAAAATATATGGTTACAATATATATATATATATAATTATTAATATTTTGGTGCTATTTAAAGCAAAAATGGTGTTCTAATATGGTTCGTGTTCCCTGCTATTTTGTTTAATTCTTTATATTAATGGTTCTATTATGCACCAAGAGTTCTTTTATATTTATATAAAATTCTATTTAAGCAAAAATAGAAAAAAATTAAAGCATTAATTTTTTTATAGTTGAATATGTTTTGTATAAGCTATAATAAGAAGCGAGTAGCACCAAATAGCAAAGAGTAAATATTTCTAAGTTTTACAAATCCTCCCTAACCTCCGACCATGGTTTCATGCTTTGGCACTCCTCAGAGAGGCACCAGGATAGCTTCAGACACGAGATCTAAAAATACCAACCAAAGCCAGCATTTATCTAAAAGTTATCTATTGAATGGAAAATCTGAAATTTTCAGACACCTACATGTCTTTAAACTCAGCCATCCAACTCAAATAGCTATATGGGGCTGAGAGATCTTCAGCCATACCATATATTAGTAGTCTTAGCAATATAACATCGCATAAGACTTAAGGCTCTATAATATCTGGGTTTATTCACTAATTCATAAACATTGTGTAATTTATAATGCAAATATTTTCATGTGATTTATTAAATGTAAAGACACATAAATTGAAATATTAAACTATTTAACTGATAATGATTTTACAGATCCAAAGAATGCATTTGAAGTAAATATTATTCATTTATTCTATTGCTCATTATAATTTAAAATTGGAATTTATTTAAATACGACTGTTTTCTAATCAATTATTGTCTATTTTCATGTAATAAAATTTTATGTATTGATGTATATTTTGAGTGGCCATATAATCCCTCTTCCACTCTTGGTTTTCAAATACTATCCTAGAAGATGATAATAGTATTCCATATTTAGAGTTTGATGCATTTTGTCTTAGTTAAATTATTTAATTAAAGTTGTTGTTGTTATTATTATTATTATTCGATTAAGTTAAATAATTTTACTTTTGGGAAATGTATGTATTCAAGCACAAGTGCGTGTGCGGCGCAACTGCTCCCAAAAGCTATTAATATAAATACAAATAGCTAACTAAAAATATTAAAACAGCTGAGTGCTTTCAAAGGATCTTGCCTTCATAATCATAGCTTGCTTACGTTTAAATTTATGCAAATATGCTAATTCCATCTTTTTGATAGAGAAAAACACGTGTCCTTCCTGTTTATGGCATCGCTGTCGCGAGAGATAAATAAAGCCTCTTTGATCTTTCTTTTGAGGTCATGTCTCTCTACATACGATGGTAGGATTGTCCGGAATGCACTCATGGTGACTTGTGCACTGGTGCTGATAAAAAACTGAATAAGTAGAAGGATCGTTGCGAGCTCTATTGTACGAATACTTGTGTTGTGCCAATCGTGTATTTGTATTAATAGCTTTTGGGAGCAGTTGCGCTGCACACGCACTTGTGCTTGAATATTATTATTATTATTATTATGATGATGATGATGATGTTTCAAAGCAAAACTTTATTGAGTCTAAAAAGTTACAGAGTCACATCTAGTAATATATTGATTTGTTACAAATGAAAAACAAATTACAACTTTCAGTATATAAGTCTTTATCTTTTCTGCATACTTTTTTTTCCTTCTTGTTTTTAAATTTGGTCTTCTATTTAGTTCAGTTTGTGCTTGCATCTTTTTGAAGTTGGAAAAAATGCTGATGTTGAAAATGTCATCATCTATCTTATTGGCCTTTATATTTCATAGACTGGATCTTTGTTTCAATTGTGACCATGTGGCTGCAAACACATCTGGTTGAGCTAGGATGCTGTCTCTTTTTCTGAACAGTTCTAGTTTTATTGAATATGTTGCTGGGTAGTGTCGAGGGTTATTGGCAAGTGCAAAAGTGCATCTGGTACACCAGTAGGCATAAAGGCTGTATGTCGCTGCATGAATAGCAGGGCTGTTGCCTTTTTTAAATGTATTTATTATTTCATCAATTGAAATGATAGCCTTTCTGTATGTGGTAAACATTGTGTGACATATTGTTTCTAGGGCACTGCAGGAATGAAGAAAATGATTTTGTGTCTCTTCTTCTCTATGACATAGCCCACACATGGGGTCTATATTTGTGTAGAATCTATGAAATCTGAGGAAATGTGTTGTGGGTAGAGCATTAAGATTAAGCTTAAGTTGAAAATCAAATAATTTTGGTTCTAATGACCATTTTCTGAATTGTTGCAGTAGTTGCCTGTTGTCTATCCCAAGAACTGATGGATGTAGATTAGGTGTCTGGTTTGGGTTTAGTATATTATAAATGTCCCAGTATGTATACTTGTTGTCATTATTGAGTGATATTTTGTTGTATATTGGCTTGAGTTCTTCAATCAGTGTGGATAGATATCCATATGAAGGGGATGGTCTGTCTGTGGATATTATACTGATTACACACTCCAGGTCTGGAAATCTTTTTATGGTTGCTGTTATTAGATTTACTGATTTCTGTGTGTAAAAAACATTGATTGTATGGAGTCCAAGTCCATTGCTATGTGGTGGTCTGCTCAGATTTTTTTAAAGAGATTGCCACTGTCTTTCTCTTCCATATTAGTTTGTTACAGATTGACGAGATTTTAGATATGAATGTTTTTGCAAATTTGATTATAGGTGTATAGTATGTAATTTTTGTAATTATAAGTTGATTAAATAGTGCTACCTTTGTGTATATTGACAGGTATGACTTTTCAAGTGAGGCTGTGATTTTTTCAGCATCTTTTTTTAATTTATTTGAATTTTTTGCCTCATTCCATTGGTTCCAAGATAGAATGGGAAACCAAGGAAAGCAGATGGTTTACCATTTAATATCTCTGTACAGTGCTTGCCTGTGTATATTGACCATGCAGCAGTTTTATTTGTGTTAATTTTTAAATTAAAATTTGAGGTATAATTCTTGATTATCTCTTGTAATATGGGGAGGTTCTTTTTAGAGGGGAGGAAAATGGTTACATCGTCCATATAGGCTATGCATGATATATTTAATGCAGTGTTTGGAATTTGAATGCCTTTTATTTTTTTCTGTATCTCTATTAATACCATTTAATATCTCTGTACAGTGCTTGCCTGTGTATATTGACCATGCAGCAGTTTTATTTGTGTTAATTTTTAAATTAAAATTTGAGGTATAATTCTTGATTATCTCTTGTAATATGGGGAGGTTCTTTTTAGAGGGGAGGAAAATGGTTACATCGTCCATATAGGCTATGCATGATATATTTAATGCAGTGTTTGGAATTTGAATGCCTTTTATTTTTTTCTGTATCTCTATTAATAGAGGATATATATATATATATATATATTGTAAAGAGCAAGGCACTTAGGAGGGATCCTTGTGGGATGGATTGACTCGGTCTGAAGGCTGGTGATATTTTCCCATTCAATGTGATGTGAATTTCATGGCTGAGTAGCAGATTGGCCATTATATATAGTAGGGATGGAGGTGTTGTTGTTTTTTTCAGCACGTCTAATAATTTGGCTATAGGCACTGAATCAAAAGCTGCCTCAATGTCTAGTTGAACTATAATTGGTGCATATTTCTTTCTTTTTTTTTTCACTACTTCGATAATTGTTTTGTACATTAAGGCACCCTGGCCAATGGATGATCCTTTTTTGGCATATTGTGCTGATGATAACACAGGGAGTATGTGTTGTTCTATTTTTTCCTTTATCACTCTTTCAAGAATTTTTATTCCTAAAGGTCCCATTGAAATTGGTTGTAGATTAGATAAAGATGATATTGCTGTTGGTTTTTTGTTAAATGGAACCATTGCAATTGGGTATAGTCTTTGCATGTTGTAAATTTTTTGGGATATGTAATTGGCTAGATCGTACAGGTATTTTGCTGTGAAGTGACTAAGATGTTTGAACACATATTTGGGAATTCCTTGTGGTCCTGGGTGACATGTGTTTTTTATTGTTGCAAGTTGAAATACAATGTCAGTTGTTGTTATTGGTGTGTCTGTTTCAGGGTCTCCAAATATGTCTTCATTTGGTATGTACACTCTCTGTTTTTGCAGTTTTTTTTTAAAGTGTTGATATATTGGGTTTATCATGTTATGTCCAGCTGTTATAGAGCCATCTATTTCAAGTGCCATAGGCACTCTGACTGTGGATGGGTATCCCAATGCCCACCGTATGTATGCTCTGGTCCAAGTATGTTGTTGTGTAAGGCATATTTTTTTCTTTTTTATTGCTGCATATTGCTTTAGTGTATTACATGTATTGTTGTACATTTCTGTAAGTTTTTTAATTTGTGTTTGATTATCTGTAGTTGGTCTAGAAATAGTTATTCTTTTATGTAGTTCATCTGCCAAAGCTAATAATCTGGTGAGGGGTGTTGAATTGCAAGTAATATGATTGATGTTGAAAGAAAGTATATTGGTGAATGCTATATACTTTTGTACTGGATTGAGTGACATGTTTTGAAGTTTTTGGAGCATTATATATGTTTCTGAATATAAGAATTCAGTTGTTTGTGCTGGAAGAAGTATTCGCATAGTCTTTTGGAGGGCTATTGTTGTATTCTGTATTTTTTTTAGGTCGAGGGTGATGAACTGGGCAGCATAATCTGAGATTATAGATGGACAGAGTTCAAGATTAAAATAATGATGTAACATTGGTGAGTAGAAACACAAATCAATAAGTGACTTATATCTATTGTTATTAAAAGATATTGAGTTTGATGGGAGAAAGTGGGATTGTTATTTGATGGATCCATTTGGTGACCAAAGTTTGGTAGTCATTGAAATCTCCCAGGAGAATTATGGGATTTGGTGTTGCTGTAAGCATTGAATTTATTGTTGCTATTATTCTGAAGATGATGACAGGGCCTGGTGGTATATATACAAATACTAGGTTAAGTGTGATATTTTTATGATGGAGTGTTAATATGATAAGATTAGAGTCAATATATATAATTTTAAAAGGATCGAAAGGGCAGTTGTGGGATATAATTATGCCTGTGATGGTGATGATGATTGCCTTGAGCAGGCACAAAAACCTTGCCTGACTAAATATTTTGATGGATCAATTTGAGAGCTGCTGTATATTTTTGTTTTCAATAGCCCCAGTATTTGTGGTTGTGTTGTATGTAACCATTTTTTGAGATCAAAAAGTTTTTTGGTGGCATTTAAGCCTCTAATGTTGAGAGATCCAATTTTTATCTTCATGGTTTTAGGATAATTTTTTTACAGGGTATAGATTTTTATTTATTTTTAATACTAAATTTTTGTTTATATTGCAGTAGATGGATGCTGATACATATTTAAGACATTGTTGGGTTTATTATCAGTTTTTCTTTCATTTAATATTGGTTCAGACTCTATACAGGCAATTTGTGATGAAACTGAACAGGTGTCCATTTGTTGTTGGCTTACATCCATTTCTATTTCATCATTTTCTAAGTTGTATATGTCTGATGAGTTGTGCTTTTGGTCTGTTTTTTTTTGTCTTTTTGGATTCATGGTTTTTAGGTGGTCTACCTGTCTTTCTTTTTCCCTCTGGTGTATTCTCTTGAAAAGGTGGAAGAGGGGCTTCTATTGCATCCATTATGTTTGATGCAGTTTTGTTTATAATTGTAGTTTTTTTATTATTTGGATTTATATTTTCATTATATAGCTGTGTGTGTTTATTTTCTGTTTGTTGATTTTTACTTGGCACACCTTTTGTTTTATTGAGATGCTGATCCTGTGATGTAATTGCTGTATTTTGTGTAGTGGTTTCTTGTGAATTATTTTCGTTTGAATCTTGGGTGTCTGTGTTAGTTTTTGTGTTATTATTTTTTTGGTTGGTCATTGGGATAGGCAATTCTGCTCTGTTATCATTTTTGTTTGTGGGTGTTTGAACATGTTTTTTTCCGGTTTCTATTATTGAGTTGCCAATGGATGTAGTGTTATTATAAATTTTATTTTCATCATCACTGGGTTGTTCTGGGGAGAGGATTTTAGTTTGTTCACCGTGATTGCTTTTTGTGTTATCGCACTGAGTTGCTAGGTGTCCTCTCTGTCCACAGCCAAAACAATGTGGCTTTAGACCTCTTATGTGAAGCGAGAGTGTCACTTCTTGATCTGTAATCTGTGTTGGAATCGTTGAGGCGTCTACGCTTTTATGTAGTTTTATTTTAAATTCAAACGATTACTACATATCGATATAAGTGTGTCTTTTAAATATATAGGCTGTAGGGCAATTACTTCTCCAAACGGGTTTATCATTTTTTGAAAATCTTGTACGTTGTATTTAAGATAAGTATTTTTAAGCACTCCAGTAATTATATTTTTCCGGTTTTCATCTATAATTACGAGTGCGTAATTATCAAGTGCTAAAATAGTGGATTGAAAATGTTCTTTTTGCTGCTGAGTATAAAAATCAATGGTTATATATTGAGAATTTGGATGGTCAGCGATACAAGAGATTGTTTTCCATAGTGCATCTTGTGTGATTGCTTCATATAATAAAGCTTTTGGGAAATGATATAATGAGCATTGATTATCGGTTACTGTGAGTACTAACGATGTTGGTGAAAAAAACCTGCGAAATGTTTCAAATAACATATGAGGCACCATATTACTGAAACGGTCCGTCTCATTTTCAAGCGTTTCTTTTGTCCAGATTGCGTCCGAGTGTTTAGATCAAGATTTTTTATATCATTTGTGTTTGTTCTATGGAAATGCGGTATTTGGGTTGGTGCTGTAGTATTGCTATTACTTTTAAGTACTTTTGCATATGAAATAGGCGATGTTGAAACTAATGATGTTGTTAATTTTGTATTGGTGCTTAATTCGCTCACGCTTGACTGGGCAGTAGCCATGATTTATTCTGGCTCAAGTCAGTATTTTTTTTAAAAAAGATATGAAAACACACCGATATTTTTCAAAAAACACTATTAATCTATTATATGATTCGATTTTTCCTGTATTATGTTTGTTTTGCGAATAACAAGTTGGAACAAAAGAAAAAAATAAATACTTACATCGGAGAACTTAAGGATTGCTTCTTACCTCAGAAGAGATTTGCTGCGGGATCTATTATTATTATTATTATTATTATTATTATTATTATTTATAATTTTAATGCGCAAATACGCGCACAACAACCGAGCTTCATCAGGATTAAATAACAATATATTATAAACTCAAAATAATTATAATATCTAAAGAATAATGCCCAAGCACTTTCAAGAGAATTTGTAGCCAGAATTAAGGACAAAATTCTAAACCCAGAAACTAAAATTGCAGTGCTTGATGTCACTGAGTTATACGGATCAATTAATAGAAATAGATCCATCGATATAGTAAAAAAAGAGCTTATGAACAACGACGTGGATCAAAAAAAAAGATAGCTTTCATAATTGATTTCTTAAAATGGCTTAACAACAACATTATGGCAACATTCAATAATCAATGTTACCAAATGAACGATGGATGGCCGATGGGATTACCCATGAGCGATATCATCTCAAGTATCGTACTTAATTATTTTGAAAAAAGTATTATTCCTAAATACGAACAAACACTTAAGTTAATTGTATACACAAGATATGTTGACGACCTTTTCATCGCTGCTACTGAAGAAATTATAGATAAAATTAAACAGGACATACAAGACAGTACGCAGCTGAAGCTAAACACAGAAATGGAAGATCGTGAAGGGAAAACTAAATACTTGGATATGTATGTGCAAAGAGAAGATTAAAGACTAAATTATACAATGATTATAAAACCAATAAAAAAAAAGAGGCAATATTCAACCTACTTCAAACACGCCTTCTATTCATAAATTAGCTGGTTTAACGTCTTTCTTGCATAGGAATGAGCAACTTTGCAGATTTGAATCGGACAAAAGGGCAAACTTAATCTTATATAGAAACGATTTATTAGATTTCGGCTTCAAGCATTACACAATTGATAGGAAGATTAGACAATTTTACAGTAAATTAAACAGCAATGTTATTAAGCAGCAGAAAAATAGAATTTTGTTACCATATATTGCAACTACCCATAGAAAGTTTTACTCAGTGTTTAATAAAGAATTTCAACTAAGCTTTCATACACCCCTAATACAAATAGAATTATTAATAACACCAAAGACATTATAACACCCAACAACACCTCTCAGGCCGTATATAATATTTCATGTCCAGAAAATAATTGCATGGCATCATACTATGGGGAAACAAAAGCAACTCTTTCTACAAGACTATCCCAGCACAGATATTCTTACAATAAAGCCCAGGTAGACCCAAATTGCAACTCAATATTTGCAATACATCAGAAATCAGCTGGTCATGCATGTGAACCTAAAAATGCAAGAATAGTTTGCAGGGAGAGAAATGACATTAAGAGAAAAGTTAAAGAAGCATGTTTTATTGCTATTGATGATAAGGCTATGAATAGGAAAGATGCGTGTTACAAAATCTCTAAGAAATGGATCATTTAGTACTGACGCATTTATTTTCAACTAATTTACATATATCAGCATATTTTAGCATATACCAACACGCTATGCTTATTCTTTGTTGCCCATGATTATGAGAGCTAAGTTCTCTTGAAAACGCTCGGGCATTATTCTTTAGATATTATAATTATTTTGAGTTTATAATATATTGTTATTTAATCCTGATGAAGCTCGGTTGTTGTGCGCGTATTTGCGCATTAAAATTATATATATGTATAGTAAGCACCTGAGTTTAATAATTTCTTTTTACTTTATTATTATTATTATTATTATTATTATTATTATTATTATTATTATTATTATTATTATTATTATTATTATTATTATTATTATTATTATTATTATTATTATTATTATTATTATTATTATTATTATTATTATTATTATTATTATTATTATTATTATTATTATTATTATTATTATTATTATTATTATTATTATTATTATTATTATTATTATTATTATTATTATTATTATTATTATTATTATTATTATTATTATTATTATTATTATTATTATTATTATTATTATTATTATTATTATTATTATTATTATTATTATTATTATTATTATTATTATTATTATTATTATTATTATTATTATTATTATTATTATTATTATTATTATTATTATTATTATTATTATTATTATTATTATTATTATTATTATTATTATTATTATTATTATTATTATTCACTAATAGGTAAACATTAAGTTATAGATTAAATGTATGGTCTTCTCATATTTACCACTAGGATATCATTCGTTTATCAATGTGTCTATGAAGCAAATGTTGCAAATTTAATATTGAATATAATATGGAAAACCCTGAGATAATATTGAATATAATATGGAAAACCCTGAGATTATATTATCATAATTCTGTAACTAAGAACATATAGCTATTGTCAAAGAAAGGCAAAGTGGTATAACAAATCAGTAAGATTTATGAGAGATGATTGTTTTATTAAATGTATATCTGATTATGGCATTAAAATGATGAAGAAGTTGAAGAGGGAATAACGAAAAAATTTTTTTTATTATAAGAGAGAAATTAATTGTACCCTTGCTATCTTCTGTTTTGTGTTGTGAATATGGGGAGCTTTAAAAGTTTTACTAGAGTGAGATGAAGTTTCTCTTCCTCTTAATTTTATTTATTTATACTTTGTAATGTTTAGTGATAATTGTTGTTGTAGCTCTCTGTATTTGTGAAATAAATTATATTAGCAAAAGAACCCTGAGCATGGCCTGAACCATTTTCTTTAATTACTGACCATCCTTATTTTGTCAAGGTATATATATATATAATGTTATTATAGAATTAAATATAATAAATATTATATTATTTATGACATACTTCCAGTGACACTACTTGGTTGGTATAAATTTCCAAACCACAGATAAAAAATGTGTATTAGTATTTAAATCATGAATTTTTCTATAATAATTATCAAAGATATATCATTAATATTAGAACATTTTGCTATACTAAAGCCTAACATATTGCCTATTGTTAATAACAGCTGAACCTAAATTGAATATAAAAGTCATTTTGAAAAAAAAAGAGGCGTTTCTGATGTACAAATTTATTTTCTATTTTTAATTTGAACAGTATTAATTTTTCGAAAGTAATCTTTTACATTGATATCATAAGTGAATTTTCAGACTAGGAATGAATTAAAAAATTCTCTTTAGTAAAATAATCACTATTGTCTGTTTGATTAACTCAAAAAGTAGTGAGTGAAGGTTGAACAGTTATAGCTACAAGGACTCACGAATTTTTGAATGCAATACAATGAACTCTTTTAGGTCATCAATAATACCATTTACATTATAGGAATAATAAAAAGTTTATTCTCTTTACATATTTTTCATGATAAATCATATTTTTTCTTAACAGATGCCTTAAGCACAGGATTATTATAGTAAGAGGCTCTGAAACAGCAGAAACATTTATAGAATTTTAAAATTGAATTTCTACTTCACAGTACCTGTCACCGTTACTTACTGTTTCTTTCATCAGGTACCTTTAGAAGAGATTTTTCCAACATAGACTTCATGTGCTTATAAAAATCTGAATCTTGCCTACATGATACATTAAAATTGAAGTACTGGAATGTGTAAAATTATTTGATACCATTTTGAAAATTATAAAATATTTTTAAAATTTCACTCAAATTAAAATATCCTATATATATATATAAAACAAAACAAGTTATAAATCATGTAACTTGCTACAGCTTGCATTTATGATCAATAGATGGAGCTTTACCAAAATCTCCATACAAGCATTTGTTTACATGAACGTCAAGAGAGATAGAATTAAATATCTTTTTCGTTGTCTCCACCTTCAGATCAGCTGATTTCAAGCTAATTTGGCCATCATCAGTGAAGGATAGGGACTAGAAACTAGATCAAAACCCTAACTCTAACAGGTTTATGAAACATGTTCCTATCAGTTTGCAAACATGAATTTTTTAGACACGCAATGTCTTCAAATCCAGCCTAACAAATAAGATAGCTATATGGGTCTGAAATCAGTTCAGTTTCACCACATAGTGTAAATCATTCAAAGATACATTTATAAAAAACAAAACAAGTTATAAATCATGTAATTTGCTATAGCTTGCATTTATGATCAATAGATGGAGCTTTATCAAAATCTCTGTACAAGCATTTGTTTACATAAACGTCAAGAGAGATAGGATTAAATATCTTTTTTGTTCTCTCCACCTTCAGATCAGCTGATTTCAAGCAAATTTGGCTATCATCAGTGAAGGTGGAGACAACAAAAGAGATATTTAATTCTATCTCTCTTGACGTTTATGTAAACAAATGCCTGTACGGAGATTTTGGTAAAGCTCCATCTATTGATCATAAATGCAAGCTATAGCAAGTTACTTGATTTATAACTTGTTTTTTATAAATGTACCTTTGAAGGTTTTTGCAATGATATATATTGCAGAGGCTTTTACTATGTGGTGAAACTGAACTGATTTCAGACCCATATAGCTATCTTTTTTGTTAGGCTGGATTTGAAGACTTACGTGTCTAAAAAATTCATGCTTGCAAACTGATAGGAACATGTTTCATAAATGCTGTTAGAGTTAGTGTTTAGATCTAGTTTCCAGTCCCTACCCTTCATTGATGATAGCCAAATTAGCTTGAAATCAGCTGATCTGAAGGTGGAAACAACGGAAGATATTTAATTCTATCTCTCTTGACGTTTATATAAACAAATGCTTGTATGAAGATTTTGGTAAAGCTCCATCTATTAATCATATATATATATATTGTATTGTTAATTCCTTAAAAGATCATATATTGCTCTAGCATAATATTTTTATTTAATTACTCTAAACTGAGTTTTTTAAATTTTTATTTACACTATCAGTCAAAAATCATTGTCCGGAAATCATAGCTTTGAATCCATAATTCATTCTACTACTGCATTAAACTGTTCTGAGTGGTAAACCTAAGCTTTAACTTGATATTTTCGTCAACGTCGTACTAACTCTGAATAAAACAACAGTTCTGCAGCCTTTTTTAATTATGACTTTGCTGTGCCCCCAACTAAGACTGGGCGGCCAGCGAACAAATACACATAAAAGAATAATCTGAATAGAGAATAGTCTGCATCAAGAATATCTCAACAGTTCAGTAATGTTCAATTCTCTCTATTTACTTTCAGACTGGCTGCTACAAAAACGGTTCCCATGGGTTTTGGTTTACGCATACTTTGGCACCCAGCCCAGTTTAGCTGCACACGAACATATAGTAGTATAGCACTGCGACCAACGTTAAGCTCCTTACAGCTTCCGTTTCTGCAACAGTCCACCTATAACTTCACTTGAAACCCAATGGAAACTCAACTCTTCATTTAGCTGTTATCTGGACGATTTCCTCAGGCTATGGTCTTCCAATCTCTGTGGGCCTATTCAGCTATTGCCTGTAAACACATTTTCTGGAGTGCAAAAACTTGCATAATATTTTTACAAAAATCCAACAGACTTAGTACAATGACTTGGTCATTAATTTAATTTGTATTGTTCATAGAGCACAAATTTATGTAGGGAATAATACGAAAGCATAGTTTTGATTAGTCTCAATATTTTATATAAAGCTTTATAATTTTTTTAAACGTATTTTATTTACTATTAAATTATCCTTACAATATATATATTGCAAATTCCTAATCTACTAATTGCTATATTTAAGAAAGAGAAAAATCATTAAATTCAATAAATTATTTACGTCATTTATCTTTATTCACATGAATATTATTTTGGAATCTTTAACATTTTCAAAAAGTTTGTAACAGAAAAGAAAAATATTATTTTTAACATTATATGTTTCAGTTAAAACATTGTTTTTATTATAATAACGACTTTTATCATAAAATACTGTAATTTCCGATATAAATAACTGATACTTAGTAAACGTGGAAAAAGTGTACGTATATATATATATATAATCGTTGTGTAAATAGGAAATATTCATTACCTTCTTTGCCCTACGCAATTTATCGCAGTGGTAGAATATCAGAAACTGGAATATAGGGACCCTGGGATCGATTCCACTGCTCACTCTTCCAGCGTTTAAACTAACGAGTAATCAATTTTTTTAGTCGATAAGCAAACATCATCAAATAAAGCTGAATGATGGCAAGATAACAAATTATCGCTAAGAAAGCAGACTAAAATAATATTCACATTAAAAATTAGCAAACAATAAGCAATATCTGAAACAAACAATTTAATGATTAGTCAAAAGACTAAAAATATTTAAGAAATAATGGCACACTAAAATTCGGCAGCAGATAAGAAATACACACATGTATGCACAATATAATATAAAATCCATAGAAATAACGTGGATATAATGTTAAAGTAAATGTAAATAATATGAGACTAATAAATATTCAATTATATTCAAATTTAAAGGTAAACCATTGTATCACAATAATTATGAAAATTTTGGACTTCTAATAAACCTATTTTGGCTGTTTTACCAATGAGTGAATAAAACATTCATAAATCTTATGAAAACAATAAATAAATGTAAGAGATGAGTATTTCTACTACATAAAAGCATTATAACATTTACCTTATTATGTATAGGAATACCTACAATTTCTGTCATAAACCCATTAAAGACAATAATAATAATAACAAAATTTACTTGACATAGAAATATTGTCATAACACTAATAAAATAGAGAATAAAAAATATTATATATATATTAAAACACCTTAGTTCATTAGCAGAACTTTTCTGCAATGAGCAGTCTGTTGAGGGTGTGAAGTCCTTCCTCAGTGGGTCATCCATGTAACAAAGTATCCATACTAATTGAATAATAAACATTTTTTATATGACAATTATAACTTCTAGATATGTATAAAAACAATATATTAACACAGTTCTTAATTCTAAATTAATTAAATACTAGGTTTGAATTCATTAAAAAAATTTGCCTGTGTAAAATAGCTAGCTGGTCAATATTCATTTGGTGATGTCCAGGAATAACACAATTTTGTTTCGTTAACATTTTCGGAGTCTGCAATTCCATTGAAATAGGTAATACATTTTTACCTCTTTCCTTTTTTAAAAGAAGCACATTCAAAAGCAAGCTTAAATTAGTTTAACAATAAAAGTCATTTCCAGGTATTAAGTTTTAGCAATTTTCCTTTTTGGAAACATTATTAAATTTAATAGTTCGCAAATATTACAATGCATATCAAACGTCCATTGTGAATTATTTCTGCAAACTATTTTTTTGTAGACAAATATATTTCTTAGTTCCCTTAATTCATTTCCATTTAAAGTATTTTAGAATGAAATATAAAGAGAATGAAACATATTAGAGTTATCATATATATTTCATGTTCTTTTCTTAGAATTTTGTCAAATTCTACTTTTTCACCAATATTCTTCTTAATAATACAAATTCAGAGAGAGCGAATCCGCTTAAATAATAATTCTTCCTGTGTTAAAGACGCCACATTATTTTATAATTATACAGTTCATTTTAAATAAGCCTTTATTATTTTTATTAGAATTCATATGTCTTATTCTTTATAGTAGAATAGGCAAGATGGTGGTTTATTCTTAACTTAAAGTTTAAACAGTCTAAAATCTTTAACTTCACATTTTAATTTCCTTCTTTTAAAAATAATGAATAGTAGTCAAGAATAAATTAGTACAATGTCCAGCATAATTCTATGAATTAATGCAAATAAACACATCACCTGGTTTCTTTTAAAATCTAATAAACAAATTATTTTTATGTAGCATTATGTTAGTAGTTAAAATAGAGTTCAAATTAAATTATGGCAATAAAAAGTAGAGTCTCTTAAAAATTTACCTGACACTACATTGTAGATTCAAATAAAAAAAAAATTAATAACTTTACACTTTAGATAAAATAAAATAATTATAAAAAGTATCACTATTCTTAAGATTGTAGTGTACAGCAATCCGTCAAGATATGGAGTGGACAGGTCAGAAGCTCGGATTAGACAGGTCAGACAGATTAGACAGATCCGACCGATTAGACAGATCGACCGATCAGACAGATTAGACAGATCGACCGATCAGACAGATTAGACTGATAAGATCCAATCAAACTCTTAAAAATAATGATCTCTTGCTTATGTACCTGCTGTGACACATGTCAAGAATTAATTACCTCCCTTGAAAAAGTGATTTCTGTGGTCAAATAAGCTAAGTAGCGTAAGGAACTGATGAAGAAAATTATGTAATTTTAACCTACATTATTATTATTATTTTTTTAAATGATCTTAACAGTCAAGTTGAAGAAAAGATCAATATAACTGATTTTCTTATTAATTAAGAAAATTAATAAAATAAAATAAGATAAAAAATTATATTTATTTCCTTTTTTTAAAAAAAAAAATAACAAATTACCTTTTCTTAAACTTAGTTTAGCAGAAGTATTATAATTAAACGTTTAACCCTGTCTTTGTTAGGTTTAATTAGTGTTTATTTTTAAACGTTTAAGTGATTTTAAAACAATTATCTTGATTATTTAAAACCAAGAAACCTATATTCATCCATGCACACACAAATGTACACAGAAGAATTGATATTGCCTATTTAAAATTTAACTTATTAGCTTATTTCTTCCTTTAAGCAATTATATACTATTTATCTGAATTAATAAGCATTATTATTATTATTTTTTAAAAGCATTATTTTTTTAAAATATATTTTATATTTAAAGTAAATTGACTAAATGAGAATGCTTGAGTCGTAAGTATGCCTTATGCATATGTCGTAGATTGTTAGTTGAAATTCGGTTTTCATTTTGAAATTACGAAAAAACTAAGAGGACTACACATGCATGTGCACCATAGTTCTTTGTGCCTATTTCTTCTCTTTCTGTAGGTAGTCGCCATATTTTTCTCGGATAAAAAATGAATTTTTATGAATTTTGGTCCAAGTAAGGTCAATTATTATTATTTTTTTTTCTCAGTTTTTTAGATTGCACGGAAAAAAACTAGATGGAAAAAGTGGATTCAGAATGGATTCTACCAGCATTTATGGGTTTTCTGATTCAAGGCCCTTCAACTTCGATGAAACTATTTTATACAGCAATCGAGAATATTTCCACTTCATCATCAGAAGAAGCCAAAAGATGAAGAAAAGCCAAAAAATGTACCTCAGTATAATAGCAGCAGACAGGCCCTTCATCTAATATTATGCCTCCAGATGTTAGCAACCCTTCTTCTAGCAGTAATGTGTCTTTGAACATAATTTCTGAACCAATATATGTAGAGAATTTTACCAAGATTCCAGGTTTGAGGTTTCTCATAACTGGTGAGCATTCTATTTTAGACTTTTTTCATACCTTTTCCGATAAAAAATTATATAGTAAAATTATTGAAACTAACATGTATGCTACTAAAGATAAAAGTATGCATAATTATATAGTAAAATTATTGACGAAACTAACATGTATGCTACTAAAGATAAAAGTATGCATAATTGGATAAATGTAACAGATCGTGAATTCCCTTTCTTATTAGAATTTTGTAACAGCTTCATTACTGATTACTTTTGCCAATTGATAAACAAAATCTAGAATGATTTATCTTTTATTATTAATAAATAATATTAAATAATATGAAATATTTAATATTTTACATATTTATATTATATAATATGAACAGGTATGCTTCTCTGGAAGACATATCTTGAAAGAGGTAGAATATAAACATTTTTTTTTTTTATATAAATATGTGTCTTAGAATCTTTGACTGCCTCTTGAAATGAGAATTTTTTTTATATTCTAAATTGTTTTCTGTATTGGCAATGGTTATTCAGTATGATGATGTTATAAACAAGGTTGGTTTATTCAAAATCTAAAATCAAAATAGTTTTGAGGAAATAATGGAAAATTATGAACTCAAAATTTTAGTGCATTCTTGGTTATCAGGTTTTTGAGTTTTCCCATTTCAAATTATGTGACATTTTATTATTTTATTGTATTTATAATGGTAAATAATAATATGTCCACTTCCTTTATTATTTTTACATTTTCATAGAACGTTTTTTCTTCCAGATACCTAAAGATTTTTTCAACTTCGGGGGTGCAAGAAAAAAATGAAGAATTCTTATCTTCCTAAATTGTTACGTTCTGAAGGTATGGATTATCTCAGGTAAGGAATTGTTATATGTTAACAGAAAGGAAATTTTGTGATGAATACAAAGAAATTATCACTGACAATGTAATTGAACTTTAGTTAATGATAAATTAGAAATTATGAACAAACAATAAAATAATTATTTCAGATGTGAAAATTTCCTTTTTTTCTTATTTTTATATAGTTATCACTATTTATCTTAGGCTTATTGTTTTTATTAGTATGTTTAGTTTCTAGCAATGTAAAGTTTTTTTCTCTAACATTATTAAAATTTAAGTTATTATGAAAATTTGTGACTAAACAAAGCAAAGCAAAACTCCATATAGTAGTGCCACCTGTGCTAAACAGAGTAATCAATGGATGCCAGAAGGCTTGTGCATAAAATCCCTATCTAATGCCTACTCATCCAATATCCCCAGACTAGTTTCTGGCTTGTGGCCTTCATCAGTGAGGAGCTTTGGATCTGAGAGCATTGCATCTAGATCTTAGGATCTAATGCAACCCTCTAGCAACCATCTTTTATCTCTACTTAACTACAAAACCATGAGCATAAAATTGGAAAAAAACAAAAATATTTTCAATCTAAGCTCAATAGCTTATATAGTCATATGAGTCTGAACTCAGTTCAGCACCCATACATTTTGGTGTCTTTGGCTTTTTAACAACCACAGCCACCATTACCCTATTAGGCAGGATTGGTATTAAACCAGAAAGCATCACATGATCACATCTCCAATACTAGCACATAATTGTTTATAAACAAAGCAAAGCAAAACTCCATATAGTAGTGCCACCTGTGCTAAACAGAGTAATCAATGGACGCCAGAAGGCTTGTGCATAAAATCCCTATCTAATGCATACTCATCCAATATCCCCAGACAAGTTTCTGGCTTGTGACATTCATCAGTGAGGAGCTTTGGATCGGAGAGCACTGCATCTAGATCTTAGGATCTAATGCAACTCTCTAGCAACCAAAATGTATGGGTGCTGAACTGAGTTCAGACCCATATGACTACATAAGCTATTGAGCTTAGATTGAAAATATTTTTTGTGTTTTCAATTTCATGCTCATGGTTTTGTAGTTAAGTAGAGATAAAAGGTGGTTGCTAGAGGGTTGCATTAGATCCTAAGATCTAGTACTCTCAGATCCAAAGCTCCTCACTGATGAAGGCCACAAGCCAGAAACTAATCTGGGGATATTGGATGATAGGCATTAGATAGGGATTTTATGCACAAGCCTTCTGGCATCCATTGATTACTCTGTTTAGCACAGGTGGCACTACTATATGGAGTTTTGCTTTGCTTTGTTTATAAACAATTATGTGCTAGTATTGGAGATGTGATTATGTGATGCTTGCTGGTTTAACACCAATCCTGCCTAATAGTGTAGTGGTGGCTGTGGTTGTTAAAGAGCCAAAGACACCAAAATGTATGGGTGCTGAACTGAGTTCAGACCCATATGACTATATAAGCTATTGAGCTTAGATTGAAAATATTTTTTGTGTTTTCAATTTCATGCTCATGGTTTTGTAGTTAAGTAGACATAAAAGGTGGTTGCTAGAGGGTTGCATTAGATCCTAAGATCTAGATGCAGTACTCTCAGATCCAAAGCTCCTCACTGATGAAGGCCACAAGCTAGAAACTAGTCTGGGGATATTGGATGAGAAGGCATTGGATAGGGATTTTATGCACAAGCCTTCTGGTGTCCATTGATTACTCTGTCTAGCACAGGTGGCACTACTATATGGAGTTTTGCTTTGCTTTGTTTATGAACAATTATGTGCTAGTATTAGAGATGTGATCATGTGAAAATTGTGACTCAGGTCAGTTTTTAAAAAAATTCAAAATAGCTGAAATAATACACATTATTTTTTAAAAATATATTTTATATTTAAAGTAAATTGACTAAATGAGAATTTAATCTGAACACTTTATGATATAAATTATAACTAAATAACTATACTATTAACTAATTATACTTTAACTCTTAAAGTCTCTGTCTATATCTAATAACTTTATTTATAATGTAATCATGTCTACTCTCTTTTTATTTTACACATACTTAACTAAATATTAACTTTGTGCTAAAGCATATAGCTTATCATTATAAGAATTATGTTAATAATAATTCTTACATTTACAAGTTATTATTTATTTTATACTCATTAGAAACAGAATAAAGTAAGTATTTTTGCATTCAAGTTAGATAACATAACTTGTACAAATACAGTTGTGGTCTCTTTTCTCTTTTATTTATTATTTACTATTTTTTTAAAAAATTGTTAATAAATACTGTAAATTATTACCCTAAGGCCTTTACTGGGAACAATGTGCAAAAGCATAGGGTTACAATATATATATATATATATATATATATATATATATATATATATATATATATATATATATATATATATATATATATATATATATATATATAGCCAAACCTCACAAATATATTTATTTATATGATAAGCTTCATAGTATAGTCAAAGCCATATATTGAATATGAGAAAAATATAAACTAATATATCTTTCTTACTATGATAATTCTATGGAATGGCCACTTTAGTTTTGAAGCCCAAATTAACAATAACACAGGCTAACTATATGAAATGGTTCTTTCAGTCTGACTCAAATTTACTAAAGAGACAACTATGAAGAGATTTATCATATTGATATAGTTTACAGTAACCATTCAACAATGACTTAACAATTGCATGTGCATAATAAGTTCTAACATACTGTACTGGTCCAATTTGTATGTTCATTCAACAAGACTTAAGATCTGAGCAAAAGTACATCAAATTCAGTCATGCCCAAGATACACAGGTCAGGATCAATAATGAATTTTAACCTGTTTCCTCATTTCCCAAATCTACAATCACCTGAACATCTCTGGTGATACAAATAAATTTAATACATTCCAGGCATGGAGACATAGCAGAGAAACATGATATTTTGCATCTAAATGAAACTAACTAAATAATGAGGATTGCTGCATAAAATAATAAGATAATACTTAAGATGTGTAGAATAATGAATGATGAGATTAAAGTGATTAGAAAATAACTGATAATGAAATGAAAGAGCGGGCAACTTCTAAAGAAAAGGGGGGTGTCTACCCAGGATAAGAATAATCTCAGGTAACCCAAGTATAATGAATTTTCAAAGTATGAATTATTCTAACAAAGTATAGGAACTAAATTAAATAATAATTTGAACACTTGAATAGATTGAGACATAAACTTTAATAAATATGCTTTGATGTAGTTATTTTTATATTCTAGTCATAGATTTTATGCAAAGAATATTTGATTACATATTTATATGCTTACGTAATTTAATATTGTAGAGGACATAGTACTGATACAACATTTCATTTCGGAAATGAACATATATAAATAGTATATAATCAATATAGGGTTGTTTGATATGCCAATAATAATTAAACAAACTTTCTAATAATAATTTAACAATATTAACGCCACTTTAGAAATGAGGAAAATAGGTAAGTAATGACCATCATGAAATGTATATGAAGAATGAGAACCTTTGTTGTTTATAGTCATAATTGAATTAATATATATATATAAAAACAAAAAAATAAAGACTTATAAATCCAATAAATAATATAATATTTCAACCAGAGGACTGGTTTTCATCAGAAAGAAAAAAATACACAGTAAAATGGCGATAATCAAAAATTACAGATTTGGTAAAAGATTAAAATTTTTTTAACAAAACCCCCCTGATTGGTCACAAAATCTAACACAGAATATCTACCCAATCAATGACAAAATTCAAACAAAAAAAAAAAAAAAAAACTACATTCCCTCCTAATCAAGCTTAAATTCTATTTAAATTAAAATAAATATAAAAATAAAAAATCCAAAATTAAAAATTAAAATATTATACATATGTGCATACATAGAAAAATTAAACTATGCTCACACACAAAAAATAGCTGTGCTCACATTAATATTCATTAAAAACTAAAATACTTATACATTTTAAAAATTATAGTTAGTGCAAAGTACAATAATTTATAACTAATTATTTATCTATAAACCAATTAAACACAGATATTAAACATCCATGTAACCAATCTTTACATAAAAAAACCTCATATAAGAAAATTTTCACATAAAAAACACACATATAGAAATCATTTAGGAGACCAGGTAACCCAGAGATGTAATAGTTCCAGTGTTCAAATTCAATCCATGCGGTTCTAAGGTCTTGAATTTAAAAATAAAAAAACTCTCCTTTTGTTTCCTCTCCCTTGTAGAAGAAAAACCTACCTGAAGAATCACTACTTTTAAATCATCAATTGAATGATTCGGTAAGTTAAAATGTATATATATAATCATACTACAGTCAATGTGCCATTTCTAGAATTTAGTGAGTTATATATAATGAGATATAGTAATATAATTTACAATAAATGTAGGCATGAATACAAAATTATTTGCGTATTTAACATAACAAGATTTTGTTTATCCACAGATTTAATGGAGTTTATGAGTCTAAATGATAGAAAGAGAATTGCTAACACATACAGAAATCATTCATTTGAAAGGGTAGACAGCTTAATATAAGCTTGACTCATGACATTCCAAATACAATTAATATTAACGAATAACAAATGGCTCAGTATTATAACAGCATTCCGACTTACAGATATTAAAAAGGCATAAATATAAAATAGTAATAAGTTGCAGTGCTAGCATGGATGGCAGCACTGAAAGTTCACTCCAATTGAAGATGAGACACTACATCATTTATTAGAAAATAAAAGTGTATGCCCATGCTTTTTGCAGAGTGATATCTCAAGACATGGTAGGTAGGAAGTGTGATGGCCAGCTTTCCTGGGGTCATCCTACACTGAACATTCATTACTCTAACCTAAACGTGTTCTAGGGCACTAACTCATACTCCTTGATTAGAACAAGTATCTTGACAATATGGGTTCAGAGTTCCCCAAAAATCCCAAATGACAAAGCAGAATATAATAATTAATAATGCTGGAATATGCTAGCAACATTGTGATAAATAAGTACATCCCTAATGATGTTGATATAAATTACAGCCCTAAATACATCTAACATCAAGCATAATGGCATGACTAAATACTACACATAATATAAATTTAAATATTATTTAAGTATCCACTTGAATGTCATAATAATGAAGGAGTGGATTATTCTTCCATACAAATGAATCCCACATATGTTTTAAATCAGCAATAGAATATCACATATATTTACACTCAATTGGCCTTGTGAGTAAACAGTTATTTTATTACACTTAACGAAGTGAACTTCATTGAGATTACTTTCAAAATATTAAAAATATGATTTAATTAATAGCATTAGGCAACTAATGATAAATTGATATTACTAATAAAAGTAGGACAGAGTTAATAACAATCTGCCATTAAAATATATGTAGTTATATTCAATCATTACTCAACTCAGTGAGCATGTGTTTTATAAGAAACTTATGAGCATTAATTAACATCCCTTTAATAATGGGATTGAATAGAATAATAAATTAGACTCATGAGGTTGGGTTTAATTGGCATATTAATTCAAATCCAATTCAAATACATAAAACATCAGATAATATTAATTGATTAAATTTGCCACACTAAAATACAGAAATAAAATAGAGCATGAAATAGATAAAAGATTCCAGATTTATATTTTGTACGGTTGTAGAGAATCGATATATAAGAAGTTAATATATAATATGTATAACTGGCACTACATCACCAGTGTATTAATAGACGGAGAATTACATTTACAAGATTAAATAGAGCATATATATAATTGAAATGGAGTATGCAAGGTCTTTAAGGTGGCATGGTAGGATTACCTTCCAATGTCATGTAGGCTTGCCAGTTGGCTGGATTCACATTCTTACAAGACAGTTATGTTACAACATGGGGAGAAATACTTATTTCATTGGGTGGCAGGTAGAATCTTCTCCATAAATCACTTTCTATTTTTAATTAGGCAGTCCATCTGTTCATAGCTAATAGGAATGGTATCATAGCTCGGAGATGATCTTAGGAAGATCGGGAAAAGGTGAATTTGGTTCCACTACTCGAAAGTTATAGTACTGAAATTTTGAGTGACATGTATTCTGATAGC
The DNA here is from genome assembly GCA_028023455.1 of Epiperipatus broadwayi. Taxonomy (NCBI): domain Eukaryota; kingdom Metazoa; phylum Onychophora; class Udeonychophora; order Euonychophora; family Peripatidae; genus Epiperipatus; species Epiperipatus broadwayi. Next base: position 1,566,305 of record JAQFVV010006223.1, on the reverse strand, counting down.
CTCCAAACTAAAAAAATCTTTCTTTTTTGTATCAAATTGTGCTCTATTTATCCTGTTTTTAGGAATGCATTAAATGAATCAACTGAGGCGATGCAGATACCAATTTACCTCATGATCTAAATCAGCAGGAGATATGCTTTTGTTTTTATATAGAAGATGCCATTGATTGATAAATTCTCAAAGGTATTGTTCAAATCTATTTCTAATTTAGAAATGGATTCAAACAGATACATCTGTATTTTTATATTGGACTATTTCCATCATCTAATATGTGTATTGAATGTCATTAGAAAAGTTTAATTTTTAGTTAAATATTCCAAATGCATTCAACTGTTAGTAATATCACAGCAAACAGGTTAGTAGTTAGTGCATATACTAACCTGTTTGCTGTGATATTACTAGCATTTGTTTGCTGTGATATTACTAACAGTTGGTGCATATACTAACTTGTTTGCTGTGATATTACTAACAGTTGAATGCATTTGGAATATTTAATTAAAAATTAAACTTTTCTAAAGACATTCAACACACATATTAGATGATGGAAATAGTCCAATATAAAAATACAGCTAGAACACCATCATCACAACCTTCAGAAAAACAGATACAATTTCAATTAAATTATTCATGGCCAAAAATAATTTAATGAGCGATTTTGTTAAATTAAACTAATGTATCGCTCTATTGTTTACTAAATTTAAACTACTCTAATGGTCTTCCAGAACCCCCTCAGGTATTGCATCAGCTTTTATAACCATTTCATATTAGCTAATGCTAATAAAAAATAATAATAAATGTAATAATAATATTTTATATAATATATAAATATCTGCTATGCGTGACTTATTTTTATGGAATTTAAACTATAATAAATTTTATAGATTTAATACCTATAAATATATATTTTTAATTATTATGGGAAGCTGGGAAGAGTTACTGTATCTGCATGTTGGATCTCTGATAACCTAAGTGCATAGAAGGATGGGTTTGAACCCACCTTATAGCTAGTCATGTTGTCAGACACTGAAGAAAAATCTGTATCACAGATTTACCATTTTAATATATAAAACAACATACAATAATCAAAAGAAGATTAATTTTATACAAGTAGAAAACTCAACTGAATTTTAAAATAAATCTTTAATTTAAAATAGTAATAATTATAATATTTTTTTAAACTTTTGGATACTTTAAATATTTTACAAGCATGCACATTCATTTTAAAGTGAATATTACACCTTTGATTATTTATATGACAATTTCACACTGAAGAAAACTTTTTAAAAATATGTTAACAAATCATAACATATAGTAAATATAAGTTGGAATGATTTTTTTTTATACAAATCTTTTTTTTTAAATTTCAGTTGCTTTAAAATACAACTAACTTTTTAAAAAAAAATACTTTTGCTTTCTGCTTTAATCTATCAATAATATAAAATATACTATGTTAGAATTAAATGTACAATAAAACAAAACTTTAAATGATTAATGCATTAGTTTTTTTTAAAAACTTACTAAGCAAAAGTTTTATATCTGGAGTTTGATTTCTTGTATGATAGAAAATATTAATTGATTCCATTTGTAAGTTGCCATAATTTTCTTTACCAAGCTCCTGTCATGAAAATTTGTGACTTAGGCTTTGTTTCTTCATTTGTTTTATATAGAGCCTTTCACAAACAGCATGGTCAGGTTCCAGAGATCCTGATTAAACTTCAGCATTTGGCAGTTTTTTCTTTTCTGTTACCATAATGAAATCAATGCAGCTTGATAAAGTGAGAATCAAGATTGATTTTTTTAAAAAAACCCTAACCATATACATATTTGAAATCTTGTTTTTAACATCCTTGGATTTTGTTTACCCCTTTTGATCTTGTTTCTAACATCTTTAGTAAAATTTTATTTTTGACAGTTTTATGAATTGATTTTATTTTAATTACAAGAATTTTAAGAACAGTTTCATTATTTAATTGACTGAATTTTCAAAATGGTGTAATTATTAAATTGCATGCATTTTTCTTTGTTTTTGAACAGGCTTAATCTTTTTTTTTTATTAATGTATTTTTAATTTAATTATTTAAAATCTATTTCTTAACTGAGTTATTTTGCAATATATCATCTACATTCTTTGATAAGAAAAAGTTTTAACATAATTTATATAAGTTTTTTTCTCCCCCCCATGTGTCATAACATCAGTCGGGAAGCGAACCCACTAGCTCGGGACAACTGTTAGTAAAGCAGCTGTCACTGACCTCTCAACCACCAATGCTTGACATAATTTATATAATTTACCAGTTATTTAAACATTTAAACAAACCTACTACATTATTTTAAAATGTGACATTTAATAATTTATTACAAAATTTGCATATTATTTACTTTATTTTAAGTAACAATATAATACCCGTAACAACTTTGAAAATCTTCTCACAACCATGTGGAAGACCACATGGCTGACATGACAAACTTAATAAATAATTGAATGATTAATTGCTTGGGAGTTCATAAGAAGCTTGAGTACCATAAGTGGTAGAACAGAATTGCAACATATGACCTTGAGTTCCAGAATTCACCATGTTACTACACTTTAAGCAATGCAGAGTTATATATATATATATATTGAAGCAATAGATCTGAAATCCAATCCATGCTTCACACCTTCCTATAAACTTGATTAATATTGTAAACCTAAATTAAGTTTATAGGCCAATATCAGCAGGGTTTTGCATTACAGCTAAAATTAATTACGTTTATTAAATTTGTATTTGCTTGTAAATATTTTCTTTTAAATAAATTCCATTGTAACATTAAATTGCTGTTAAAAATATTACTTGTGAAAACCGTTTAGTCAAACATATATATACGTCAAGCATATATATATGAGTTAATGCAAAATTCTGCTGAAATAAAACGCTTATTGTATTAAAAGAAATAAGAATGTATTTTACTTTTAAATCTTGTTCAAATATTTAGTATGATTTGATTTTGAGATAAGCCCACCAACATTTTCTAAAAGAATGTATATTTTTAATTAGTTAAGCCCATTCAAGTCAAATTAAAGATGGCCTTCTCTTTCTTTTTTTTAATTAATAAAATCCCAAAGTTTAAAGAAAGAAATTTAGAGTAAAAAAGTAAAAGTTATTTTTAGAAGGTGTTACTTTGAAACAAAGGAGCATGGGGAGGCTTATCAAGATCTCAGATCATACAAACAATAGAAGGTAGCTGACAGAGAGGGTATAAATAAAAGGGAGAACAAAAGATCAGGCATTCAGATTTTCCTTTTTGAAAAAGGTCAGTCAATCAGAGTTTCCTTTTGGAACAAGTCATTCAGATTTTCCTTTTTGGAAAAGAGCAGTCATTCAGATTTTCCTTTTGGAAAAGATTATTCATTCAGAGTATTCTTGCGGGCTGTCAGATTGCTCCGTGGAGAACTTTAGAAATTTTGCTGTTGCCTCTTGTGATTTTATTATATGAATTCTATGGAGTCTACCATGCTTGGCTAGGCAAATAAATAACTTTGTCTACCGCTGAGGGTTCCTCAATACCAGAAAAATGCCGTAGTATTTACTCAATCGTCATCTGAACTCTGTGCCGTGTCTGGAGGACTTTTTGTGAAACCATGCTACCGATTTCCACTTTCCTTGTCCGGACAAACACATCTCATCAGACGGATCAAGCTACGCCCGTCGATGGAACATGACCAAGGAATAAGGATGGTAATCATATCTCTCCTCATGAACTATTCATTATGCTACCCTTTTTGTCCATACTTTTTATAATTGCTTTCTTGAATATTTATGAAATGTGTGCTTAATGATATTTATAATGTAACTATTTTTATTAGACTAGTTAGATATATGTATATGTGATCATCTATCTAGATATTTAACCCCTTTTTCTTTGCTATTCTTCATTACTCCCATGTGTAAATATTTTAATTCTATTGCGGTTAAGTTTATTAGTTAATTGTTCATATAAAAATCCCTTTCCAGTTTTATTCATACTTGTAAAATTTAGTACGAGTAAGTTTCCTTTTTTTTGTTTGCCAACTTGATCTCCTCGATAACGCTTCTTTTGTCCACCATTAGCTTCTTACGTATGTCAGATTTAGCGATATACATCTTAAATGATTTTAAACTCTGTTTTAGTGCAAAGCAATTAGAAACTGCTTTGTGAAAGATTTTTATTATTGCACTTTATCGAGCAGATTCGAGTTGACTGTTTAATAAAACTGGGAAGGAAAGATTTAGACCGCAAGCATATTAATTGGGTTTTCATTGTCTCATTAGTTATTCATAAATTTTGGGGAATAGCAAAGGCCATTAAATTATTAATAATATTTCAAATGTCATTTATTAAAGATATTTATTTAACTAAAAAGCTTGAGTTTGCTAGTTATCTTTCAATGCTTTGTTTTACTTTTAAATGATCCAGGCATGCAGAACACATATTTCTAAGTATTTTTGCAATTTAACTATTTAAGCTCCGTAGGTGGTTCTGTCCATGTCTCCCGCTGATGCTAAGCTCGTGGCTCGGGAAGAAAATATCTATGCGTGTCTCAGATAGTGTTGTTCGGTTCATGATAGCTTCGAGACTAGATGAATAGGGCAGAGGTCATAGTATTCTTGGTTTAATATCTCGCATATGGGTGGCCTCGAGGTACTTTTGCCTAGTATTCGAACTGGGTTAAATCAACATACATCATCTGACTGTCACAGTAGATTTTTTTTTCCGCATTCTGGCGTCCATCGTGTGGCTATTCGAAATTTTCCACACCCTGTAGGCAGCGTTTATGTTTTAAATAATAGTATATATGTAGAATTTTTTTTGTCCTCGGATTTGTATGCATATATATAGTGATTGTTTTAGATAACACGAATAATTGTTAGTTATACGTGAATTTTTTGCTTCAAGTTGTTGCAGTGGGACGAATGTCATTTTTTAAAAAAAAAATTTAGTACCCTGAGAAGTTTGTTTTGGTCTAATATATTTATATAAAAAAAATATATATATATAATTTTTTCTGAGTCTTGTTTCCTAATGTGAGCAAATGTCATTTTTTAAAATTAATTAAAAAGCTAAAGGTGTCATAAAGTAAAATTTTTTTTCCGAGTTTGGTATATATATGAAATGAATGTTTTACATTTAGAAAAGTTAACACTCCGTTAGTTTTTTTTTTTATATATAGCGAATATATATATTAATGAGAATAAATATCAGAGTTATAGCAAGATTTTTTTTCCGAATGAGTAGTTTTGTCGATGGCCAGTTGCCATATTGTTGTTTATCGTATAAAGTATATACCTTCGATGAGGCGGAAGTGTCAAATATATACCCACCCGCCCTCCCTTAAAATAGCTTTCGTACTTTATGTTACTTTAGTAATGCTTAAATCTGAGAAGTTTTAATATAATAATGTTTTTTCGAAATATAACATTTTAGTTAAAGGTACAAATAGATAATAGAATTATGTTTCCGTTGTACAAATTTTTGTAAAGATTAAAATTGATAACATTCTTTCGTTAATAGAAATTTTTTGTAAGATCAAAAAGTTTGATAAGTTCAAACTATAGTGTTTCACTTTCTCTGCGTTAGTTTCCTTAATTAAATCAATAATTTTAATCATGCAGAATTTTTTTTTCACTTTTAAATATTTTGAAATTACGTTCCATGCAAACAATAGATATAAAATAAGTTTTGTTTCAATAATAACAAACTTAATTGTCAACTTTATGAAAAGTAAATGCGTATGTTCGTTAATAAATATATATATTAAAGATATATTTTGGTATAACATATATGTCAGCCACCCTTTAGTTAAGATTTTTTTTTCCATTTCGGATTATGCTATTGAATCATTTATTGAGTAACCGTTAGGTGAAGACCCTTTGAGTAACCGTTAGGTGAAGCCCTTGTTTTTTAGTAACCATGTTTGGTGAAGACCCTTAGAGTAACCGTTTAGGTGAAGACCCCTTACATTGTAGAGTTCTCGATTGCTGTGTAGCCTGAAATAATAGGTCTATGTCCGCAATCATTGTTTCCCTGTCATAGTTGTGACCAGCGTTTACTAGCCTGAAATAATAGGAGTATGCGGTTGGCAATTTGACATCTTTCTAATAAATTCATGTACATGATAATAAAAGAAATATTTGTATAGGTATATCTGTTTGTATATTTATATGTAGTCATATATATGCTTATTTAATGATGTACATATTCATATATATGGATGCATATGGAATACACTTCGTTATAGTTCGGTAAAACCCGTTTTTATATAAATGTTTTTTAAACAGTTTTGATTTCAATGCGTGATTCTGTAAAATTGCGTGATAATTGTTAATCTATTTCGGGTGTGACCAAAATGGTAGTTGGTTTCGATCCCAGGTTCATAATTCGGAGTGGCGGTTATCATGGGATTTTACTTTTATTTTAATTGTTTTTTGTATTAATATTTTGTTTTGTTAATCGTACTTTAGGCTGGTTAAATTTTTTTTCTGTCTTGACCAAAATGGTAGCGTGGTTTCGAACCCAGGTCAGACGTGTTACCTTACTTAGTTGTTATACGTCTTAGACTTACTTAATATTGTCATTTAAAATACCATTTACTTATTCATGCAGAGATTTTTTTGAAAGTGAAGTGAAAATCAAAAGAAATTGTAATCGCATTAAATTTTATAAACCTTATCAATGTGTGCTTGGATCATTATCCATTAATATGTATATTTGATATGGCCATTGTCTTGTCGACTGGCGCCCTTCTCAAATAAATTTGTCGGCAAGTGCAATCTCTCATATCGGATATCAAATAAACCAAACTATAGTAGATGATCAAAATAACAATGTATGCATAGTGAGCCAAAATAATTTTTAAACATGACTTACGTATATTTTGCTCACATTTTTTTATATATATACTTGTATTAATGTAAATGCATTTTTTAGTTGTTTCAGGTGTCAGAGAAAGCCAGGTCAAGCTGTAAGTGTGTTATTTTAATTATATTGGGACAAAATAGAAGTGATATTTTAATGAAATATAACAATAAATAAAGTGAGGAGACTAATATGTAGTATAAATATTAAAGACAGACACGGCAGGATTTTATATATATATATTTTCATGTACAAACAGATACATATAGGCATAGGGTTAAGATAGGACCTTGTAAGGTAGGCAAAGTTAAATTTCTGAAAACATATAAATAAAACAGATAGTTGGAACTTAGAATAGTGACTCATTTTAGAAAGAAATAATTTTTTTGTGGGTTAATAACTAGTATAAAAATATACTTATTCAGATTGTTTATTAAAAGACAAACACATTTTCCACACAAAGTGAATGTTATATAACAAAATAGCCAATATTAGGCAAAAATGGACTAACCGAAGAAAGTTGCAGATTATGACAGCGATGAGGAGGTAATGCTCAACCTTCCAAATACAGCAACATCGACTCATAGTGACCAAGAAAACAATGTGAAAGATCTCAGAACAGAAATGAGACAAGAAAACAAAATGATGATGAACATGTTAAAACAATTCATGAATATGACATCACAAAGACTGGACCGTTTGGAGGAAAACATGGCGCTCCACCAACATACTATTGTAACAAAAGTATTGCCAGACGAGGATACTCACTTTAAATGGCAACCCCAACAGAAGCAAGATGATACACAACTTAAATCATTGATAGATAATGAATTAGGAAAGGATATGCATGCCTTGGACGTGTCAGTCAAGCATCAAATACAGGAGGGAGAAGAAAATGGACAGATGAAGGTGGATAAAGAGGAAATGAACATTCATCAACAGATGAATCCAATCCAGGTGCAACAAGGCAACCAAATCCTTACGCCAATAATAATTAATCCGGTAACATCTCCTGTGGCAAAATTCGTACATATACAATGTTTTAGAGGGGAACCAGGGGGAAACCCTAGACACCACCTAGACAGTCTCAAAATGTTTTTTCAATTTCAGAATATGACAGAACAAGAAAAAGTGGCGATCTCCAGTCATCATTTAAAAGAGTCTGCCAGAGACTGGTGGAACACTCTGTCTATACAACCACAAACATTTATGGAATATGAGAATGCAATGTTGTCAATGTATTGGAGTGCAGAGTGGCAGGAAGGTTTGATGTATTCCATAATGCATGAAAGATACCCAGCTAACCATCAAGAGACTTATGCTCAGTTTTTTGTTAGGCAGGTAAATCGAATTAAAGCCCTAAGTGCATTCAATTATCCAGAAATGCAGATAGTAAGGATGATTAGGCACAACATGCCACACTGGATAAGGAAAATATTGATAAGCAGTCAAGTGCAAGATATTGAAGGTACAACTCGTATACTAACGGCTATCGAATATGAATATCTTGATGAAGACAGAAATGAAAAGGAGGTAAAATTTCAAAATAAATCTATTGCCAAACAAAAGAGTACAAACCTGTCAAGAGTAGAAAATAGAGAAGCTGTGCAATCCCATACAGAAATTGTACAACAAAAGGATAATGATGACATAGGCACAAATTCAAACCCAGTCATTCAAGTAACCATAAACGACAATGAAATACAAGCGTTAGTTGACTCTGGCAGTCAAGTATCTATCATATCAAAAAAACTAGCCATGGAATATGAAAGCAACCCAACATACTTAAAGTTTCTCATGCACCCTATCCAGTTAACTCTGGCAAATGGAAGAAAAATGAATAGTGAAAGATACCAAATGTGGTTTGAGATGAAAATTAGCGGTAAATGTTTTAATCATGCCTTCTTAGTAATGGAGGGTTTGTTGTATGACTTAGTATTAGGTTCAGATTTCCTTCAGCAGTATCAAGGGATCATACATTACCCAACGAGGAAATGTATGTTAGAAGGCATACAAGTCCCATTTACAATAGTGGCTCAAGAGAATCACCCCATTGGCAGTTGTGTTATACAAGCGATCGATGAGGAAATGATAAAACAAAAAGTGGGCATATCAATGATTAGGAATAATGAGCATAGTCAGCAGTTGCAACAAATTTTACAAAGATATATAGCGGTATTTTCTGGCGTACCAGGAAAAATTAGAGGGTACACTCACCGAATTAGGCTTAGAGAGGAATCGTACCACCAAACAAAAACATACCCTATCCCATTCCAATACAAAGAGGAAGTGGATAAACAAATAAAGCAGATGCTGGAATGGGATATTATTGAATGGGCCCCTTCACCCTACAATAACCCATTGATTGTAATCAGGAAGAAAAATGGAAATGTGCGATTGTGTTTAGATGCGCGTCGCCTAAATAATGTGACCATTCCGGAACGTGATGTGCCACCACCAATGCATGAAATGTTTGTGCAGCTCGCAGGGAAGACTGTATTCTCGACCATGGATATGACAGCAAGTTATTGGCAAATGCCGTTGGACCAACGTGATAGAAAGTATACGGCATTTCGTTACAATGGCCAGACTCATGTGTTCAAGAGGATTCCATTCGGTTTAATTAATAGTGGAGCAGGCCTCATGAGATGTTTGAAGAATGTTTTATCTCCTCAAATACAGGAACACATGGTGTGTTATGTGGACGATATCGTGATCGCCTCAAAGGACATCGATGAGCATTTGCGTCATTTGGAAAGCTTCTTTCGTGAATGCATACATGAAAATATAACTATCAACATGGAAAAGAGTTTTTTTGCAGTGGAAGAAATTGAATTTTTGGGCCATGTTGTAAATAGTCAAGGTGTCAAACCCCATCCTGCAAAAATAGAAGCTATAAAGAATTTTCCAACTCCCACCAACCAGAAGCAGGTTCGAGCATTTCTGGGATTGTGTAATTTCTATCACCGCTTCTATCCTAGATTTGCTTATGACACCACACAGCTAATTGAATTAATAAAGAAGAGTGGTAAGAAATGGGAATGGAAAGAGAGGCATGAGCAAGAAATGTCTAAAGTAAAAGATAAGTTTTTAGAAACAGTAATGTTATACCATCCGGATTTTTCTCGCCCCTTTTACCTTCAAACAGATAGCAGTAGGCAAGGCTTGGGTGCTGTGTTGTTTCAAATTAATGATAAAAATGAGCATCAAGTGTTATACTTTATTAGTCGGACATTGAGAGGGGCAGAAAAGCATTATACAACAACTGAGCAGGAGACATTAGCAATAGTGTGGGCGTGCCAGAAACTGAAACAGTTTTTGTTGGGATCAGAAGTGGTAATCATAACTGACCACAAATGTTTGGAATTTCTGAACAAGAGCTATTTAAACAATGACAGATTGATAAGGTGAAGCCTGATTCTTCAACAGTTTCAGTATAGTGTCATTTATTGCCCGGGATCACAGAATATTGTGGCTGATATTTTGAGCCGCCACCCTATGCCCATGGCTGCTCAAAATCCAGATTTAGGAAACCAGGCAATGAAGATAATGACAACCACAGCAGAAAAAACAGTGGAATCACACCTCCAGAATTTAGTGTATTGGCAGTCCCAGGATGCTCAATATAAGAAAATAATTAACATTATTACATCTAAGATGGCAGCCAGTAGGCACTATAATCAATACAGAATCACAGATGGGAATCTTCAGATTAATACCAAAAGCCCTCACAATCCATGGAAAGTCATAATGCCTCACAAATTGAGACACCAAATTATTACCCACATCCATCAGTCGGTGGGACATTATGGTCCTCGGAAAGTAGAAGAAGCAATAAAACGTCAATTTTATTGGCCAGGGATGTACTCACAGATCTTACGTGTGTTGAAAACCTGTGAGATTTGTGCTCAGAGCAAGGCACCAAATCGATCGTATGCAGGAAAGCCACAACCAATCCTCGCATCTAAACCAAATGAGCTGCTAGCTGTATATCATTATGGCCCATTACCGATGTTTCGACGATTCCAATATCTATTTGTCACGTATGATGTGTTTTCAAAGTACGTGAAAGCATACCCAGTAAGGACAGCAAACGCTAGAGGAGCAATAAAGGCACTTCGGGAAAAACAGTTGCCAGAAGTTGGAAAACCCCAGATAGTGATATCTGATCATGGCACAGCATTTACATCCAAAGAATGGAAGACATGGATGGCTAAACAAGGAATTCATCATAGGCTAACTTCCATTAGAAATCCGCAGGCTAACCCTTGTGAAAGAGTCATGCGAGAAATAGGGCAACTCTTTAGGACATATATACCAACCAACCATCGGGACTGGGTAAATAAAACCGAAAAGGTGGTGCAATATATTAACAACACAATGAATGAGTCGACAGGATTTACTCCAACTCGCCTGCATTATAGGAAAGAATGTCCTCAGTTATTTAAAACCAAAATGCCGATGGAAGAGGAGAAGATAGATAAACTACAAGATCAAAAGATAGCATATGAACGATTAAAATGGGCTGCGCTGCACCGGAAAAATAAAAAACGAAACCAGCAATATCAATTCAGGCAAGGGGAGCAAGTATGGCTGAGAGACCCTAGGCCAAGTAATACCTTGCGGAAAGAATTCAAAAAGATTTTCCCAATATATCTAGGGCCATATACATTGAAAAAGGAATGCGGGAGAAATGCGTTCCTTTTGGAAGATAATAATGGCATAAAAGGAGTATACAATGCCAGAAACTTAAAACCTTGCATACCACCGGACCCCGGAAAATATGCAAATTAAAAATAGATACATAACTTGTTAGATTAAAACAACACGGACTCGTTTTAAGATATAGCAGATTGAATTATGGATAAACTGTTAGTTATTTAGTAAAAGAAAGAAAAAACTGTTAGTCAGTAACAAGTTAAATTTTTACACCAAATAAAGAGTAGGCTTGAACTCACCTGGCACAAATTCTTACCTCTGACCTGAAGCAACAGCATTTTTTTTTAAACATTTATTTTTGCTCACTAACTATTGGGAAATGAAGCAATGGATCTGAAATCCAATCCATGCTTCACACCTTCCTATAAACTTGATTAATATTGTAAACCTAAATTAAGTTTATAGGCCAATATCAGCAGGGTTTTGCATTACAGCTAAAATTAATTACGTTTATTAAATTTGTATTTGCTTGTAAATATTTTCTTTTAAATAAATTTCATTCTAAGATTAGATTGCTGTTAATAAAAATTACTTGTAAAATCTATTAGTCAAACATATATATACGTCAAGCATATATATATGAGTTAATGCAAAATTCTGCTGAAATAAAACGCTTATTGTATTAAAAGAAATAAGAATGTATTTTACTTTTAAATCTTGTTCAAATATTTAGTATGATTTGATTTTGAGATAAGCCCACCAACATTTTCTAAAAGAATGTATATTTTTAATTAGTTAAGCCCATTCAAGTCAAATTAAAGATGGCCTTCTCTTTCTTTTTTTTAATTTAATAAAATCCCAAAGTTTAAAGAAAGAAATTTAGAGTAAAAAAGTAAAAGTTATTTTAGAAGGTGTTACTTTGAAACAAAGGAGCATGGGGAGGCTTATCAAGATCTCAGATCATACAAACAATAGAAGGTATCTGACAGAGAGGGTATAAATAAAAGGGAGAACAAAAGATAAGTCATTCAGATTTTCCTTTTTGAAAAGGATCAGTCAATCAGAGTTTCCTTTTGGACCAAGTCAATTAGAGTTTCCTTTTGGAACAAGTCATTCAGATTTTCCTTTTTGGAAAAGAGCAGTCATTCAGATTTTCCTTTTGGAAAATATTATTCATTCAGAGTATTCTTGCGGGCTGTCAGATTGCTCCGTGGAGAACTTTAGAAATTTTGCTGTTGCCTGTCTACCATGCTTGGCTAGGCAAATAAATAACTTTGTCTACCGCCGAGGGTTCCTCAATACCAGAAAAATGCCATAGTATTTACTCAATCATCATCTGAACTCTGTGCCGTGTCTGGAGGACTTTTTGTGAAACCATGCTACCGATTTCCACTTTCCTTGTCCGGACAAACACATCTCATCAGACGGATCAAGCTACGCCCGTCGATGGAACATGACCAAGGAATAAGGATGGTAATCATATCTCTCCTCATGAACTATTCATTATGCTACCCTTTTTGTCCATACTTTTTATAATTGCTTTCTTGAATATTTATGAAATGTGTGCTTAATGATATTTATAATGTAACTATTTTTATTAGACTAGTTAGATATATGTATATGTGATCATCTATCTAGATATTTAACCCCTTTTTCTTTGCTATTCTTCATTACTCCCATGTGTAAATATTTTAATTCTATTGCGGTTAAGTTTATTAGTTAATTGTTCATATAAAAATCCCTTTCCAGTTTTGTTCATACTTGTAAAATTTAGTACGAGTAAGTTTCCTTTTTTTTGTTTGCCAACTTGATCTCCTCGATAACGCTTCTTTTGTCCGCCATTAGCTTCTTACGTATGTCAGATTTAGCGATATACATCTTAAATGATTTTAAACTCTGTTTTAGTGCAAAGCAATTAGAAACTGCTTTGCGAAAGATTTTTATTATTGCATTTTATCGAGCAGATTCGAGTTGACAATGGTTAATAAAACTGGGAAGGAAAGATTTAGACCGCAAGCATATTAATCAGGTTTTCATTGTCTCATTAGTTATTCATAAATTTTGGGGGAATAGCGAAGGCCATTAAATTATTAATAATATTTCAAATGTCATTTATTAAAGATATTTATTTAACTAAAAAGCTTGAGTTTGCTAGTTATCTTTCAATGCTTTGTTTTACTTTTAAATGATCCAGGCATGCAGAACACATATTTCTAAGTATTTTTGCAATTTAACTATTTAAGCTCTGTAGGTGGTTCTGTCCATGTCTCCCGCTGATGCTAAGCTCATGGCTCGGGAAGAAAATATCTATGCGTGTCTCAGATAGTGTTGTTCGGTTCATGATAGCTTCGAGACTAGACGAATAGGGCAGAGGTCATAGTATTCTTGGTTTAATATCTCGCATATGGGTAGCCTCGAGGTACTTTTGCCTAGTATTCGAACTGGGTTAAATCAACATACATCATCTGACTGTCACAATATATATATATAGTACCATTTTTGGTCATTTTAGGGTTTATACAATTTATATTCTCTACATATTCAATGAGCAAATTATGTCCACTTTCCCGGTCACATAACCCCATTTGACATAAATAAATTTGAATAATAGTTGAGGACAGGACCAGCTTTTAATTTACTTGAAAGGCACCAGGATTCTATACACGAATCCACTGGCCCACCACTATTACATAATCATTGGCTATACCCGGCAGGATTGTACTTTTTAGTCTGGCAATGGCAATTTATTTGGTTGTATTTAAATAATATTGTCCTAATAATAATAAACTTAAACATACAACACAAATTATATTCATGTGATTTTATTAAGTTATAATTATATTATTTTAACACTAAATAGGGAATAAAAGTATAAAAGAAATTAACTTAAATGGCTATTAAAAATGACTGTTTTTTAAGATTCAAATTTTTTTTAATAGTCTGATGCAACACAGCATTTGATAGCATTATAGTTCAAGAAAGTGATCGCTTTTAATTTATGAAAGAAAGTGTTTTACTGGTAAGTTGAATTGTTCAATTATCACTGTATAGATTACCATGCTTGGTTTTTGTTGTCCTGGGAGGGATCTGTTGTATGCTCTTATCTCTATCGCAGCTTATAGGTAGTCCAGGTTTCAAGATTCAGGCAGGTGATGGGTTCACTTTTGGCATTTTACATCTTCAGGAAGGAAGAAACATCACAAATGAATCTTCTCTACTCACATATTACAACGATTTAGTCCACTAGTAAGAGTAGTTTGGCGCATATTTTATATGACCTCATAGAAAAATCAATTTTATAGTAAATTGTTCTTTTAGAGGTCAGACCTAATATAAGGCACAATAAGGCAAAAATCTAAAATGCAAGATTTATTTGCTTTTTATACCCCCTTCCCTAATTTTAGTCTGCCACACACATCCTGTTTACTTTTTAACTCAACAAATTTAAAATAATTGTTCACAAAGTCATCTTTTCTCTTTTTGGTGGCCATTTTTGATGCTGGTGAAAGGATGCTGTGATTTTAGCTTTTAAGTACTGATAATTGATTTGCAATAAGAATTTATGTATCTTAGCAAAAATCAAAGTAACCTTTGGTTATTCTCTTTATCTCTCTCTTTTTTTAATTAAAAAAAATATAACCTACATTGTCTAAAAAATATAATCAGATGGTATTTCAAAAAAAAAAAAAAAATATTTCTTTTCAGGAATTTGATAATTTAAAATTTTAAATTGCCAATGCAAAACTTGTACCAAAAAAATGGTATAATATATAAAGATAATCTTAGGTCTTAAACCATGCCAAATTTTTGTTGCATAGTCAATACATCAATCAACTTAAAAACTCTCGGACTTTTGTCTCTGTATCCTTAGAATAACAGTTTTCTGATCAATATTAAGTATCTTTCAGAGTAGCAATGAGTTAGTTACCTGATAAAATTCTAAAATTACCTGGAAAATCTTCACGTATCTGAAAAAAATCTTTAAATGTTATCCAAATGTAAACTCCGTGTCATTGTAGGTGTAAGTTTTAGCTAGTCACATATAATATATATACATTGTACACTTTCATAAATGATATGTATATTTGTTTAAAAATAACTTATTTTAATATGAAAAGCATTCGTCAGAAAAAAAAAAAATCACTTTTTAAAATATTTTTTTAATGATTTTTCTAAATTGAAATATATATTTAAAAAACTGGGTTTTTTGTAATTTATTAAATTAAAATGTTGCTGTTTTTTAAAAGTCATTTTTATTTATATAATAAATAATTGTATAAATTGTTTTTTAAATGTTTTTGAAAAGCAAAAAAAAATTTTTAAAAAGAAAATTTAGTTTAAGAAAAATGGAAAATGTTAATATGTATAAATAAGTCATTGTAATATGTAAAATTAAAAAGTTTTTCAATGACCCACTAAAGTATAAACGCTCATCAAAAGACCCTTAGTGAGGTACAGTAAACTAGAAGGCTTTACTCATTAGTTTTGCCAATGACCAGAAATGAGAATTTGAATGATATTTCATCATTGCTTTATCTTCTAACCTGCTTTGCTTTATCTTCTAACCTGCTTTCATTGATTAAGATCTAATCCAGACTGTAGATAAGCAAATGAATACCTTTCTTCGGTACTATATATATATAGCTACCATGTGGAAATTAATTTGGGATTGAATTATAGATTTTTTGAAAAAAAGTCACACATATACACACACATATAAGAGATTGTGATTTGAATCAATTGGTGAATGCTGATTTAGCATGAAATGCATTTAGAAGTCATTTATCTTTTAAGTGTCATAGCATCGGCCGGGACGCGAACCCGCAACCCGGGCAACTGCCTGCTAGTGCAAGGCAATCGCACTGCCTTTATTTATATATTTCAAAAATATGTAATGGAGAGAAAGTTATTAATTTCATCTATAAAAAAATGTTACGTATGGAAATAGAGAAAAGAATTATTCCATATGCGAGCGTTTAATTTAAAAAATAAATATATTAATATTTAACTGTTTTAAAGTTTATATTTGGACTAAGGAAAATGTAAAACAAAATATAACATAAAAAAAAAATTACTTATTTTTAATTAGAATACAAGATACTGGAATTGGAGAGGAGGAAAAAAATACTTTGCATATAATAGTGATATATATGAGAGATAGCGACATGCGCCAACTGATGAGTGCTGGTTCAACATGAAATGCATCTTGGGGGTCATTTGTCTTTTATTATATCTTTATTTATATGAATTTTAAAAGTATTGGGGAAGTGTGGAGGTGTTTATTATACCTATAAAAATATCACATACGGAACAGAGAAAGGTGAATAACTCCGTGTGGGTAAAAATTAAAAAATCAGATATATTAATCTTTAACTGAGGTTTAAAGTTTATATCTGTGCTAGAGATAATCTCTAGTTTCGAAAATGATTAATAATAATCATTAGTGTATTTATCTGAAATGGATGGCGTCAAAGTTGTGAGTGGAGGGAGTTTGACAATTGTAAATGAAAATGTAACAATTTACTCTAGATAAATACTTTGCATATAATAAAGATATATATGAGAGATAGTGACCTGGGCCAACTGATGAGTGCTGTTTCAGCACGAAATGCATCTTGGGGTTCATTTGTCTTTTATTATATCTTTATTTATATGAATTTGAAAAGAATTGGGGAAGTGTGGAGGTGTTTATTATATCGAAAAAGCCAAGTTTAATAAGCAAATTACTTTTTTTCCAAATTATTTTAATAAACATAATATTAAAGAAAAAAAATCATTTAGCTAATATTGTTTTAGGCCTTCCCTCTCCAACAATATTCTTAATGGTTTCGTCAAATTCATTTCTTGAACATCAAATTTTTAACTGTCTTTGTATTGCTGAAACCTACTTTGTAAAATTAAATCAGAAAATATTTTATTTGTCAATTAATCTATGTAAACCCACTACAAATCTTTCAAATTTTGAAGCATCATTTAATTTAGTTGTCTCATGCTTTTGCTTTGGGCAAATGATATAGGAAAATTCTTACTGAAAATTTATATGATCAAACTGTAGGAGTGAATTGTATAAAGATTGGTACTAAATATAATCCACAGAATTAGATCCAAAAAGCTTTATCTTTTCTAAACATTTATATAATTCAGCAACTACTCCTCTAAGTTTAGTTACTGAATCAGCATTTTCATGCTGAAGGAATTAAAGCTTCCATTTCTCCAGTTTCTCTTGACATCATTAATTCATATTCCACATATGATATTGGTTTAATAAATATTGGAATTTAAGCATATTTTTATGAAACAAGGCAAAACTCTCCATATAGTAATGCCACCCTGTGCCAACCAGTGTAATCAATGGATGACAGAAGGCTTGTGCATAAAATTCCTACCTAGTACCTACTCATCCAAGATCCCCAGATTAGTTTCTGGCTTGTGGCCTTCATCAGTGAGGATCCTTGGATCTGAGAGCACTGCACCTAGATCTTAGGATCCTAAGATCTAGGTGGAGTGCTCTCAGATCCAAGGATCCTCACCGACAAAGGCCACAAGCCAGAAACTAGCCTGGGTATATTGATGAGTAGGTACTAGATAGGGATTTATGCACAAGCCTTCTGGTATCCATTGATTACTCTGGTTGGCACAGGGTGGCATTACTATATGGAGAGTTTTGCCTTGTTTGATAACAATTATATGCTAGTATAAGAGATGGTGATCATGTTGTGATGCATATTTTTATATCTAAATATATGTTTAATTCTGATTGTAGCAAATAAGTATACAACCCTGACATGTTGCTTAAGTTTTTTAAAATTATTTAAAGCTAAATAATTCATTGCTTTGAAATAATACTTGAAGCATCAATTCAGAATCATTTTTACTATTGTCTGAAAAACCTTATTTTTCATGTGTTATTCAAGAACATGTAAAGGATAAAATTAAAAGACTTTGATACAAAAAGATTTCATCATGAAATGACACTTAATATGTTGTTTATTATTTCAAGCAATACTTAAAATGATATTTTTAAAATCAAGATTAATTATATTACCTAAGAACTTGCACACTACATTACTGATATTCCTCTATGTTTCAAATGTCTATGAGTAGGGGAGGGATTTAAGATGAATAAATTTTCTCACAAGAAGCTATTCAATTGTCAAAAAGCCTCTGATGTTCTTGTTGGCATATATACCCAACCATTAATATTTTATCTTTGTTATAAATCATAGATACTATGACCTTAATAATGTTTAACTTTTTCTGCTGTCCTTAAAATCTAGTACTATTTTTGAAGTCCATTATTATACAGGTATTTAATCCCAATTTTGTAATATTTCTAAATCAATCCACTTATCTATAAAGGCAATACTGATGTTTGGCTTTCAGCAATTGTATTTATCTGTTTATTTCTTATCATTTCATAATATCACAGCAACACTTTGTAACTTCAATATAGCTTGATTTCTAATACTGGAAATTCAAATTCTTCCTTAGTAATTAACTAACTTCTTTTTTCATAAATGAGTGGACCCATAAGTACAAAAACAAGTCTTTTGGATCAGTAAAATAACCGTAAGATATTAAATATGAAGCTGATTTATGTGTTAATTTCAAACACTAACTTTTTCCATAATTTTTCTCAGAATTATTGCAATTTTGCTGCTAATGTTTTTATTTTATCAGAAACTTTTTTCTCCCATATTCCCTGCACTTCTTGATGTTCTTATTAGAAGTCACAAGTTTTTCATAAAACCAAGAGAACTTTGTAGATGACTAGTCTTCTAATAATGTTTAATTATTTTTCAATTTTTTTTCTTAAGATTAATCTGTCATTTATATTATTAGTTTACTTATTAAAGAAACATCTTTTGTATTGTTATTTCATTATTCTCTCAATAAAGCTAAAGACAGTCTGTACCATGTTACACATTGTGCAGTAAAAAAGCATTCTGCATGTATCAGACAGTTATACGGTGTCGAGACATAAATTATGAATTTATCTCTACAGTCCAAAGTAAACTTGATGTTTCTTTAGCTTTTATACACCTTTATAACAGTAACTCACAGCAATTGGCCTTCTAAAATTATTGACCTTTTCCCCCTATCTAGTTCACTATAAAGCATTCATTTGTGGTAAATCTATAATTTTTTCTGATAATGGTGGATTTTCATTTAGTATGCATCTTTATTAATATGCTGATTCTTTCTACAGTTTTTTTATAATTATTAATGTTCTGCTTATTTTCAAGTTCATTATTTACCTTAATTTTTGCTGATCTGTTTTGAAAGTCATATCATAGTTTGTTTGTATTTTAATAACTCATATAGCAATATATACAATGAACATTTTCTTAATGTTATTTTTATGTTTAATGTTTGCTAATCAATTTATACATCAAGGTTAGTGTTTTTTTGATAGTCATATGATTTATAACTTAAGATATTTCTGTATAAGATAACAGATCATTATCTACATTGCATACAGCTATGGAAAGCAGGCACTCATTGTAAATCGAAAGATTTTGTGAGTATTAATGTGTAATAAGAAATGTGGACTTAATCAGTGAAGTATTGAATAGCTTCAGGCTCTCAGTTCTAACTGCTTCAGCTTCACCTATTTATATAGAAAGTAAGTTGAAGTAAAGAAGGGTTTCCCTCTTTTCTTCCAAAATGTAAGCTTGTGGTTAAGACCTGTAGAGGTCCCTAATATCACATTTTTACACACACATTCTTGAGGTTACAGCCTTAGTAAATATTACTACCAATTATTACATATATTTTTTATGCAAATGGACTTTCTGTGCTTCTTGTTATTTTTTCCAAATTGCTGATCAGTTAATCAACAGTGGACTTTAAGATTTTTTAGTAAAATTTGTGGCATCTGAATATTTTTCTGATTCATATGCATAAATTCTTATTGATTTTTGATATCGTACTCTAAGGTATCTTTACTACCTTTAGTCAATGCTTTATACTTTATTTTGCTTTTACTATGATTCCTATATCTACAACCATCTGTAAGATTATTGATTATTATTTTATATTATTATTTTGCTATGTTGAGTGAGTATTCGTAATACTCTTGACTTCTCTCAATCTTTTTTGTATCAAAAAAAAATCTAATATCCATCTCCATTTGTAACCCAAAAATTTTTGCATATGATATCATCAAAATATTTGAGCACTTTGATTTTTTCTAAGTTAATGATATCATTCCATGTTGTTGAAAGTTACCATGCCTTACATTCTATTTTTCAGCTTAAGTAATGACTACATTTTCAGACACTCATGTATTAACCAATTATATGTCAGAATTCAAAACTGAAGTTATCCTCATAAAGTAATATTTTGTCACTACTTCTTTTTATTATTTTCAGTAGTGCTTGTTATTAGTGATTATATTATCAATGGATTATCTGGATCTTTCACTTTGCAATTAAATGATCTATTGATCAGGAAACTAGACTAACCATCAAAGGTTTTATTCTATCTAATTTGGTATATCAATGTATTCTTTTCAATTTGCAGATGAAATTTCTTTTAATATGTCAAAAATTCACTTTAATCAGCATTTCATCAAACTTTTTATTGAAATATTAATAGAGAAGTAAAATAGTTTAGGACTTTATTTCTAATTTGTTTTTCAATGTGTTTTTGATAGCTTTTAAATTATTGTAACCTTAGATATATGTCTGCTATATATTAGCTAATAATTTTAATCTGTTGGATGCTGCAAACAGATTAACAACAGTATTTTATAGATAGTGGATAATAGAACAATATTCAGGTATAGTGCACAAACAAAATACCTTCTAATATCTTAATAAGATAGGATGTTGGTTCATCAAAGGCTAGGTACTATTTCTAACACAAACAGTCTTTTTTGTTGTCTTTTCTCCTTCTTCACCCACTTAAGTTAGTGCAAGACTTAGTTATCATGTATCATGCAATTGGTCATTTTTTATACTAATATGATAGGATTGTGTGTTTGTACAATCATTTTTTTTATTCTTTAATTACATGCACATTCCTGATTCCAATCCTTTCTTTAAATCAAGCCTTTAAGAATTAATAAAGTAATGATAAGGACAGATTTAATAGGCTGGAAGACTTTAGTGTGATTTTTACTCAAGGCAGTATAATCACTAATGGGTCAGTTTGAAAGTAAATTTGATAAGGAAGTTTCAGCTAAAAATGCTTCTTATGTTTAGACAATCCTATTTAGGATATCTGTCTATTATAGAAATGGAAGGAGACTAAAAATGTGACTAAAATGGCCTGTCTGCTGTACTTTGTGGATTATTTATTATAGTAGTAGTAGTAATAGTAGTAGTAGTAGCAGTAGTAGTAGTACTAGCAGCAGCAGTAGCAGCAGCAGCAGTCACAGTAGCAGCAGCAGTAATAGTAGTAGTAGTGGTAGTAGTGGTAGTTGTAGTGATAGCAGTAGTAGTCATCATCATTGTCATCATCATAGTAGTAGTAGCAGTAGTAGTAATAATGAAACAGTCAGATCTGTTTATTCTTCTGTTTCACCTACTATATACTATAGTAGTATTTATTTATGTATACCTATATCCAAATCCTCTTACATTATGCTAACATTATGCTAAATTTAAATCTAATTATACTAGTTATGTGTGTGTGCATATATTTTAGCATACAGTATAAAAAACATATGTATATATGTAAAAATCAGTAAATACGCACATTTATATTTCTAGTAGATAAATAAATGGAAACATACTTTGTATGTGTAACAAGAAACTACATATATGCAGGAAAGAAATAATGTTATAGGATTAAAACATTAGAAAATTTCTTTATTTAGAATATTTATTCTAAAATTTATATTTGAAATTATAATATTTCTGCATATATCGTTAAATTATATAATTGCATTACATATATAATAAAATGTTTTTCCAACTTTAGATTTGTTTTTCAAAAAAGATGATTTAATAAAATTAATCCTTCTCATTGTATTCTGATCTACTTAACATTTTAAAAGTAAAAATACCAAGTATGAATAAATTAACCTGGTCAAGCTCAGGAAATCCACCTGTAAAAAAAATCGATAACAGCAGGTATCCCGGATTTTCAAGAATACAGCAAGGTAATTACAAAAACAGATTTGAAACTACTAAGAAAGGAGAGAGGGGGTGAGCTAGTATATAAGCTTACTTCAGCCATCTTTGAAACACTCAGACATCTATAGCTTTTGAATTTTAAGTATTTTATAAAAATGATGATGATGATGTGTAGAGGGCTATTCCTTTGCTTTCTAGATCCCAATAATAGTCTACAGGATGTAAGAAAGATGTACTAAAATCCCATGTCACCTAAAGAAAATGCTCAAGATGAAGCCATCTTGCCACAGCAGAGAAAATATAGCAGTAACAGATTTCCATCAATCTAAAGTTAACTTTTAAACTAAACTTTGTAAATCCTAAAAGCTAGCTAAATTCATTAATTATGGCCAACATAATTTAAAGTATTCTAAAGCTCTAAACTAAATGTATTTTTTCTTTTATTTAAATTATAAATCTTGCCTGAGTTATTTTAACTGATTCTAACTGATTTCATTTTAGATGATAATTATGAGCCCAACTTATTATATATATTTTAGCCTAACAATATTTGTTTTTATTAATAATTCTTGTAAATGAATTAAATTTATATTAAACTGAATCAATCTAATTTAGGCTATTTTATTTCATTTCCTTTTTAAACTAAGCAAATAAAGCCAAATTTCAGATTTCATTTGCATGAAGTTTTATTACTAAATTTGTTTCTTTTAGGTAAATCTATGCCAATTTTATTTTATTTTCAATTATGCATTTGTTTATGCTATGTTTGTTCAGAATGAAGTTTACTCATAGTTAAATGATTAGTGGGAAGTGATTAGATATTCTCACATACATGTAATTTCACGTTTATTAATGCACAAACAAAACTGCCTTCTGAAATGGATAAAATAAATTTTATTTAAGAGATATAATTAAAAGTTTATTAATGCTTGAAGATAGTTTTGCTTTAAATGAAATATTTAATTAATATTTAGCTGACGAGATGAAATACAGCATAAAGCTAGAATTTAGTATTATAATTATCCAAAATATGTTGTAATCTTCCCTAGAATTATAAATGCCTATATAGATAGCTTTGCAAATTAGATTCATAAGCTTTCCTTAATAACATAGTTATAGATGCTAGATTATGAATTGATTCACGGTAGTTTCATGGAAAGAAACTATTGTTTTGCATCATAATTTATTATATAATGATGTAGTCAGCAGGGCAAATGTGTGTTTAGGAAACATGTTAGCATATATATATTTGTTGCTGTATATAATATTCCAATGGGTGTAAATTTTAAGGGCCACCCCATTACTCTTAGTTCAAACAACTATATCTTTTTCAGATGGGCATAGGTTTTAAAGGCCACCCCATTCTATATATTTAGGACTGAAGCATGAGGATTCAGAATATTAACCTCTTTATTGCTGATTATTTTATTGGCCAACTGAGGTAAAAGCCTAACATTTTAATTGGTAAATTTCACAAAGTCAAGTGTCAAAATACAAATTCACTCATCAAAATATATTCAATTTTCCTTGTTATATTGACTTTAGTTTCGTTTATAAAAAGTATATTAATAATTTGTCAGATT